>JARQTH010000282.1:1869014-2226085 GCA_030142595.1 Trachelus iudaicus | reverse complement strand
GAGAGAGAGAGAGAGAGAGAGAGAGAGAGAGAGAGAGAGAGAGAGAGAGAGAGAGAGAGAGAGAGAGAGACAAGGGAGAAAAAGACGAAAAAAGAAAGTGGGAGGACACAGGGTGGAATTCCCGGTAGATCACTGTCATCCCACTAGAAGCTAATATAAATACCTCAACGCCTCTAACGCGCCTCTTATTGTATACCCTATGTAAACTGTCTGTCGGTTTGTTTCTGAACGAAGGGAAAGTTCCTGCAGTCTTTCCAAGAAGTAAATCGTCGTCGCATCTTGCAGCGATAGAAAAAAACGAAGGAAAGCTCACAGTAGAGAGGTTAGAATGAAATAAGGGCAGTGAGAACGAGAGAGAAAGAAAAAGAGAGAAATAAAGCGAAAGAAAAACAGTATTCGGAGAGTGGGATGAAAAAAATTACGCAGACTGTGACTCCTTAGAAATTGCGATGATTTTTTACATCACTGGTATAAAGGATGCGCCCAGGACTCTCTGTAGGATAAGAACGGACGAAACAATTGGCTTGAAATTGCCATGATTTGCCACGTCGACCATTATCTGTAGAGACCCTTGTGGATATTACCAGAAAAATACGTTACCAAGAGTATGTACTTGAGAATTAATTATACACAGATATAAAGAGAGAAGCTCGCAATTTTCACCTTTCATTATCCACGCGGAGAGAATTTTTCATTAAAAATTATCGGGATAATCACGGTAACCTCGTGGAACATCGTGGCATTTCGAAACAATCTGCTTATTTTATAATAATTCATCAAATCGCAATAATATTGGATCGAAAGATGTGCAAGATTGACGCCCAAATAACGAAGACAGCAATAGTGAAATTTTAGGCGTAGCGCATTCCTGTTTATTGTTTTATAAAAGTTTTGTCACTTGAAAACATACCGAGTGAAGCTTTAATTCATACCTTATTAATGTATTAACTCATATGAAAAAACTAAATTTTAACAATTACTATATTAAAGTTTAACGTGGGGTACATTATTTTCCTCGTCTATTACGGCTTTACCAGAGCGAAGCGGTAGTGGATTCCCATAGATCTTGTTGGTGAATTAGACAATTTTTACCGTGGACTCTCGTAATAATTCATTTCTCTATTGTTCTCTTCGGCAATTTTTAACTAATGCTAGTAGAAGAGGGCGGGCGCGTATCATTCGCTCATTGTCGACATTAGGTTTGTGGAATCTTTCCAACGATCATGACTTGACTCTTTGGATTTTCTGTTTTGACCTTATGGAAGTATAAACTTTTAATGTGCGTTATTAATCGATGTAATTAACTGTCAATAATTGTTGGAATGATATAATTCGTTGAATATTTTCAATTCTAAAATTTACTGTGTACACTTAAAAATTTGCTTTTGGTGCCATTAAAAATGTTCTGCTTTATCGGTAAAGGCTGATGAAATGTCAAGATGTCCCACGGTTCTTATTTTCCACGTTAATTTTTACCGTGAATTTCCCACAAAAAATAATAGAAAAAAATGTCTTCCTCCAGCTGCTATAGAAATACAATTCAACTAGGTATGGACAACAGAACATTTTCTGTATAAATTGTCATTTTTATTTGTTGAATGGACGCTTTATCCTACCTACATATCGGTAATCGCCTATCGGAGCAGTTAGAGAAGCTCGTAGCCATTGAAAGCCGTCCAGTCAAATGGAGAAAATAAAATGCTCGTTAAGCACGAATCGTTAAGCCGAGGATGCCGCGCATTTTTCAGGTCGAGTTAGTATATAGCCACCGCCTATAGTAGCAGCGCTAATAGCGTTAGTAACGGATAGGTAATACTCGTGGGCAGTACCGTTTAATTTTCAATCGCTTTGAGCACAGAAGCCACATGGAAGACGATTTCTCTCATCTTTTTTTCTTCCTAAAAGAATATTAGTTTTATCACCTTGATGATCAGGGGATGATTTTATTGCCGATCCCGTATGCCGTGTGGGTAGTCAGCCTGGTTTAATGAGCCACCCCTCTACACCCGAGCGAACCACGAGTTTCCTGCACCCTTCGTTCATCTCCACCAGCGAACGGCTCCAGTTCTGCTCCTCCACCCTCACAATTACGTCGCGCGTGCCTTGACTAGAGAAACATATACCACAAGTCTACGTCCCTCTCCTCCGCCTATCCCCTCATCCCTTGGTCCCCTTTGCCATTCCCCCTTCTATTCGCCAATCCCCATTCCCAGTCTCGTCCCAAACCCCGTAACCTCGATTCCCATTCCCTACGTTCTCCTACCCCAAACCTCGATCCCAGCCCACGTTCTTCAGCGTGCCAGATGCTGCGGAACTAAACTAAACAACAAAGGTTTCACATAACGCCCGTTATCATGGCTCGTGCGTGCTTCGGAAAAATCAAAAAATAAATTAGTACGGATGCTATTCGCAAAAATCGTAATCGTGACTCGGTGTGCAAGAAGTATTTATTGCTATTGGGCTCACCTAATCAAACGAGGAAACATTTACGTATATAATCTCAAAAGTAAATTTGCAGACGCTGTCATAAAAATTGATAAGAAATCTCTGACTTTTCTCCTCAACCGATATATATATGTATTGAATATGTAATATATACAAACTGTTTATTCTTTGCATTTCTCACATGTAAAACAAGTCTGCCATGAAGTGGATACATTACGTTTGACTTTTATCCAACCAAGTCCTCTACCACCAGCCCCTTCTCGTACCGGCATATACACAAAATTTCCCTTTGAGGCTACACTGAATCGGCTTTAACCAGTGACTATTTGGCAAATATAAACTGCTTCAAGATAAACACGTATAAATAAATACAGAGAATCTATGGTACATTATCTGTAGTTCAGGATTTAACATTTTTGATAGACCACTCTATATACGTTGCATGTTTATACGGCAAATTAGTATATTGAAATCCCCTTTTTATAAAATCCCTAGGATTAGCATGTGGTTTGATCCAAGAAAAATATCACGTTCACTCACGTGTTCTACACGACTTTTTTCTAATGGAGTCATGACTATAAGAAGCGAGAGCGTAATCCGTAACGAGTAGATAGATTTAATTATATTCGTTAAGAGGGACCTCCATAATTGTACTTTTTTTTTCTAGAAACAAATCATTGTCAATTAGCGCTAATGTTTCTTATATATACTATATGTATGATAAATGCCTATTGTTTCGAAAATTATATAAAGTATTTTTTACGTAGGCAATGTAAATATTTTAAAACAAAAACTGTACAGATTTAGTGATTTATTGATAGCTACTAATGTACCTTTTACAAATCGTGAATAACCCATCGATTGAATGTGCAGTTACTATTTCCAATGTGGTTACCCACTTACCAGTGACATATTTATCAATGGAGAATTCAAAAGCATAGAACAATAGGATATTGGGGATAAAAGCGAACTAGATTACCGAGTAAAAAGCAAAGTCAGTACTATTTTTCACGTGCCGAAAGGGAATATGTACCAGAAGCACTTAGGGAATGATTTTTAAATCGAATCAGCCATCTTCTTGGCGCGGTACGGCGAGCGAAGAAGCTACGGCACCGTAAGAAAGTGTTGACGATGAAGACAACAATGGCAAAATGTAATGGTAGATGGGTGCCGCTGATGTAGCAAGAAAAGTTGCTGTACATGCAGTGTCGACGTCACTGTCCGCCATCACTGACCACAAACGTTGACCATAAGGGTTGAAAGTTATTAATTACACGTGTTTTGACACCCACTCAACGAAATATTAACCCTCGTTCACTCGTGCAAAGCATGCCCCGTGAATTCGATTGGAAAAACAGGGACGTCCTGTTTTTTGTCAAGAGTAGTTGACACCCTCTGGCCTTCCCTCTAGGTTTCTTTATTTTCCACGAGTGACAACAAGCGGCTGTACCAGAAACGTCAGAACTTTCGAGAAACACAAGACCAGGGTGAACCTAGAAAGGGATAATAAGAAGAGGATGAGAAAGTGAGAGTAAAGAGTGAAGTGAGTAAAGGTGAAGGTGGAAGATGAAAAAAAAATAGGGGGAAATAATGCTGAAAACGAAAAGGAAAATAAAGCAACTTGCCCTCAGAAGTGGCGAAGTGCAAAGGCACCCTACACCCATCGAAGAACAATGAAAGCCCGCGAGGAGTGGTTAGATATCTTTCAGGAATTCACTTTGATGCCGCCGACCCTCAGGGTGTCTGTAGATAAGACGCTTATGTATATAAAATAGATGACGTAGTATTAAGTGAATAAATGTACAATATTATAAAATGAAATCTAATAAAAAGTCATTGACGTCTTTATGCAACATTGTTATCCAACCAGCCAAGTGCGTTAGTTTAATACAAGAGTTAATACCTTTAGGAATCTTCTAACGGATCCCAACGGATCCCTCTCATTACGTCAGATGGATCTACCCACTGAGCAAAGGATATACGAGCGTTTAGAGCGTTTAGTGTCGTATGCCAATTAATGCGACGTCTAGGCTAGGAGAGTCGACAGCTTGTGGGCTAAGTGGTTGTAACACGTTTAACCGGAATGTGCTCCAACTTCCCATATGAGAAGAGGGTGGCACTGGCTGCTACGGGGACTGTCTGCGTATTCGCAAGGGGTTGGGTCTTGCTTGGCTGCTGCTGGCTTCTGGTGCCGGCTACTGCTGTTACTAGCGCCGCTCCTGGTGGAGGTGGGACGAGGGTGAAGGGTAGATCTTAACGTAGCTGCTGTACGAACGAGACCGGTAGAAATGGCAGCATGCACACAGACAACTCGAGCTAGACTGGACGGCGCTGAGCTCGTCGAGTTCCTAGTAAACAAAGCTGTAACTCTCCTCGTACCAAGGAATCAATGCTTCGTTCTGACCCGGGAGCAAACTCTGGCTCGATATCCATCTTCCCTTTGGATGGGCTTGCATGCCGATGCTTGAAAAATTCTGCAAGCGAACCAACGTGCATAACGATCTTCTTGGCGTTCTTCTCGACTGTCGTTTCATCGGTTCTGCTATATACGAATGGGCCACGGGCTCTTTGGCTAAGCCAGGCACTAAAATGGCCAGGATGGAGCTATGCGAGGGAACCTGTTGGAACGTTTGGCACCGGTACCGTAGCTAATGGCTCGTAATGAAAACACCACGCCGAGCGAATAGAGCAAAATAGGATTTGTGATTTCTGAAGCGTCGTTTTGTTTTGCTACGATCGCCAACTAGAGAAATATAAACGCACGATCGATATTCCACAGCGATTTACGTATAGCTCGTATATGCGTATAGAAATTTTTGCATAGTACGCTATGATAATTAATTAGGGATTCTTTATGGGATTGGCAATTCAATTTATCAAGACAGCAAGGTTGCCTCCGCGAAGGAATATTGGTTTAAGCAAATGTATATAGCTGCATCGCAGGCTGCGTCTGAAAGTACATGAAACGTTGGCTGCCTTTCTTATTTCTCAAGGGGATCCCCCTGGTCATGCGGGATTTGGAACTCTCTTTTGAAACAGGAAAACATAAATATTTCATAGCTGCGGGGTATCCAGCATCACTGTGTGACGTGAACATTTTCAAAAGTTCGGAAGAGAATACTTTTTGGTACCGATGAACTCGGTCATCCGCTATCCAATATTTTTGGTGGCTTGTCGCTTAAACTTTTGATAGTAAATGCGCACGTTGCGCGTACCAAGGAGTGTGTTGCGGCATCAGGACACTCGAAGGATAACAGAGGCAAGAGTTAGACGAGGAAGTCCCGCGCGATTTATCCATCCAATGAATATCCATATCCTTGCTGTGTACGTAGATCATCGTTCGCGAAGCCACTGTAGATCATTCCGAGAGACGTACCACTGGGAGAAGAAGCTACTACTAGTAGCACTACTGCGCTCAGCTTCCGGGTTAACGATCTTCCGGCGTAGACCGGATTTACTGTGTTACTCCTATTTCCCCCTCCATTTCCCTTTCTTCTCGTCTTACCCATTCTCTATCGTTTTTCTACTTTCTTTTAGTTCGTTCCTACTTTAGAGTTTTCATAACGCGTGTACAGTCACGGAAGATGAAGTAGGCGTCTCTGTTATAAAATTTATCTTGTCATTCTAGGTGGCCTGGATGCTCTTCGACAAGAGCGCCATTCTCACCGTGCACAATCACGTTATCACGAGGAATCCGAGGATCACGGTCTCTCACGACAAGCACAGAACTTGGTTCCTACATATCAACGACGTACAAGAAGAGGACATGGGAAAGTACATGTGCCAGATCAACACTGCCACCGCAAAAACTCAATATGGCTACCTTCACGTCGTAGGTAAGTCAAGATCTCAATCAGTACCAATAAATTGAAAGCACAATAGTTGAAACCTCACCTGTTGCACGAACCACTTGATAGTTGCAATTTGATAGTCCGCTCGTACCTTTACAAATCGCTCGTTGAAAATATCTTCATCGGTCCACGACCTTGGCACCCACTCGCTTCCGACTACGGAAATTTCACTATATCCATAAATTGCCATGGGAGAAGATCCGAGGATGGGCGGTGTAGCTGAGATATGAAAAAGAGACAAAAATAATGAAATAAAATATATGGGATCCAGTCAGACTAAGAACGATCCGTCATGCATCGTCACGATTGTCAAGGAGCCAACCCATCCGTTTCAGAAGGTTCACTTCAGGATGAGTAAACTCGATTTCCCAGAGCTCCGAGAATCTTCTTCGGAGAAGTAAAGATCTCTGACACTCTGGTTATGCATGCTATAGGTCTTCCCTATAGCCTGTAGGTATACGCTTACCGATCCTTCTTTTTTTTCCTCGTTCTCAAAGATGTCATGGGAAGAAGCAAAGGGACGCAGAGGAGAGGGCGTAGGAAAGATGGGTGGACGATAAAGGTAAAGTGGCCCTCGGTATAGTCGATGCGACAAAGCCTCCCCTTCTATATCCGGCACTGGCTCGAAAGACGGGACAATAATAATTTAATCAGAAGAGGGTATACGGCCCTGCCACCAGAGAGAACATATTAATATCTCGAGTTTTGACATCTCAACGGCGCTGGGAGTCGGAGGAGTAATCAGAGGGCTAGATTAATTGTTTCCACGGGACTCTTGCCCTCCGCACACAAATACAAGACTCGCGCCACTCGGCACTTCGTGATAATACCAACAGCCCAACATAATACCAACACGCCATAACTCACGCGGCTAGGCCGCGGAAGTATATTGCATCACTGCTCAGCGAAAATCTATTAGATTTTCTCACCGCATATATATACACACAAACTCCACGTTCATACGTGCTGACACCCAATATGGTTATACAGTACAGTATACTAACACATTTTACTCCCTGGCTTCCCTACCTTTTCTAACCTTCTCCATACCTTTCCCATAAGGTCTCTTAGCTTTGCCCGCGTTCTACAGCTATGATCCCTTTAGCGCTGCCAGTGGCGCCGCCCTCTATTTACCGTGTCGTAAATAAGGCAAAACCGCGAGATCTCACTTTTATGCGGTTTAAAGCTGCGAATAGGCTCGGACCGCCGGAGTGGATGGAAACGGGGGATTCCTTGTAATGGGTCTCGACCTTTTCGACTTTCGATTCTCACTTCGTGTCTCCGGTTAAACTTCGTTTACAGATCCCAAAATGCTGATTGCGAAGACGTCCAAGAACATCGATTGGGAGTGCGAAAAATTTCTCAAGTGCCGACAATCTCTTTGAAAAGAAAACGAAGAGCACTTTAACGCTTTTATTGAAATATACGTTTTTCGACGCGATGCAATTAATACGTATACATGCACCAGCAATATTCATTTTTAATTTCTGCCGAGAATTTTCACCACGTATTAGCAGCCTATTTCTAATTCCCAAATCGTCGAAGCCTTTGTAACCCAAGGGATTAACTGCGGAGTGGCAATTAGTCATTTACGTATTAGGCTGTGGCTCGAGAGTCGCGACGAAACTCTCAAAACACGAAAAAGCAATAACCGCGGCCAAAGAGAAAGGCTGAAAATTAATTGAGATAATTGAAAAAAGGGAAGAAAGAGTGACACCCTGTAGAAAATGCTATACCTCTCGGAAAAGAGACCGTTTGGAACGTGAGACACGGAATGGGACATGGCAAGGGACGGGAATGCGGAATGGGACAGGACGAGATAGGATACACATATATGTGTGTGTGTGTATATATACACAGAACGCTTTCACGGGTGCTTGGCAGAAATCGAATTCGCGCTACGTCGCGGATAATAGTGCAAACTGTCGCCGGAAGTGTCCTTGTGTGTGAATAATATATTTAAGATGCGACTGGCTCGTCTCTCTATTTGTATCTGTATACAGATATATATGTTTATCCCTCTCGTCTGTTTCTCGGTTCCATTAGTGGTATTTATAGAGCAGCATAATTGCGACGCGCCATTTAAAGGGACGTCGAGTGAAAATGGTCGGACTGGAAATGGAAATGGGATCGATGCATAAAATTAACGCACACGTTGTTACCGGGACGGGCAAAGGTGGCTCTCGTTGTATTCGGTATTCGTCGCGAATGTAATGGATAACGGCATGGAAAAAGGTAATGGTTAGGGAAAATAAGAGAAAGTAACTTTACAACGGAATGAGGGATACCGAAACGTTGCTTGGAGCAGAGTAAACTCGGCAAGGGACGTCAGGAATTCGATAGGATAGAGGCAAGAATTTTTTGGGCCGATAGGATAGAGAAAGAGACTGAGATAAGACTGAGAGTGAGTGAGAATGAAGAAAACGAGAAGAAAACCGAATCAAAATCCTTGCCTCCATTATTTTCAATGTGAATAATTTAGCTTTCTCTGACGCAACGCTCGTAAAGATCAGCAACGTTTCGCTTCAACAGTTATTCCTATTTCCTCTCCCAATAGCCCAACGACGTCTTATCCCTTTTTTTCGAAATATTCACGATACTTCACCCTCGAATTTCTAGCTTCTCCCTCGTCCCTCTCTGTTGCTCTGAGTCCCATCGCTCTTTCACTTAAATCTTATACGCATTTCGTTGCTCGGTACATCAGTAGAAATAAAGTCGAGATTTTAAGTCGTTCTTTGTTAAAATAGAATAAAAGCCACAAAGTCCATGATAACTGCAACAGCATCCTAATCAGTGCAACGGTGATCATTTTGAGTGAAAAATATGAATACAAAGAATTTTGTCGATTCATGTCAGCCAATTTCACGGAATAGTCGAGTACCACAAGCGCCAGCTCTTCTCAGTGGTTCATACAAGTACTATTACGATAGCTGTATGCAAAGCCGTACGTATAGCGACATAGGAACCGTATTATTATATATATGTTTATAGAAATATTCGAATGGTCCTGATCCGCAACTCTATTGAAATAGTCAAGTGGCCAATTACGAGTCACGTATTTTTTTGCTTCTTCGCGGTAGCCCATCTCCCCTTTTTTTTCAAGCTTTCATCCCACCCCTTAATTCCCCTGCCTTTCTCCTTCTCTTCCTCCTATCGTTCATTTTACCTTCACCACCTTTTGTCCGTATACCAGAGTTTAGGACAAGTTAACGCAACACAGCACAACACAACACGTGGCGTTCCGCCTGAATAATGCATCAACAGTCCGTGGCTGCAGTATAACAGGGCTTCCGTTCAATCTGCGCTTGCTCAACAATTCGGTAACAGTCGACATTAGCATTAATGTAGGATATCGGCGAACACCTGTGGTAATTCATAGGATTGCCCGGACGTGCATTAACCGTAACCCCCCTATAACGTTACACTTATGATTCTACTTATTTAGTAAGTAGCTTTACTCCGTGGATTCATAGAAACAGATCGATAGTTTTATTTCTTTACTGTTTACGTATACTATATTCGATTTAGCTGGTAGATACGTAGAAGCAGATCGATAGTTCTGTTTATTTGCTGCATACACGTAGAATCGAGGAGGAAAGTCTTTTTTTGGAACGCTCTAGTAAATGTTGCATGTGCGTAGAACGATTATCTAAGCGTGCGTACTTGATTCCGTAAATTTAAGGATTAAGAAACTATGTTGTGCCCAACTGTCGCCCTGGAAAAGCGCCCGTGGAGGATCTCCAAGATTCGATAAGAAACGCTCTCGATTTAGTTTAAAGGTTCGACTCGAGGGAGAGGACAATAGTTATGGGCCATAAGAATATCGACCAATCAGAATGATTAGTTCTTGAATTTGACTATTGTCGAAGCAGTCTGTCTTGGGACACCGATCGAGGTGCTTCGTGCTACCTCGCGCTCCCGTGCAGTTTTACTAACTGTGTTTCACTGTGTTCACAAAGTTCTCCCTTGTGCAGTTTTCGCGCTACTCCCGCAATATCCTGAAAATCCTATCGATTTTCTGCGTTTCGAAGGTACAGTGCTGTGCTCCAGTGCAGTGCCCACCTAAATTGTCCTCTGAATACAGTTCTCGGCCTTCACGGATTAGCTGAACCAACTCCGGTGAGGACTCCTAATTTATTAGTTGGTAGAGGGATCTCGATTTTATAGCTCCGATTCGTTCCGTTACGCTCTCGATCAAATGCTCTCTGTTTCCTGCACTATTTACCTGGCGTTTACTCCGACCCTCTTTACCTCGACCTAGCAGCCTGAGCGATCGTGCATTTCCGTAACCGTTTACTCCCGTTCGTGAATCCAGTTGTGTTTGCTGATTTTACGGGACCTCAAAGATCCAGCTCCTACGGTTGCGTTTCTCGATTTTGCGTGTTCCCAAAAATCGACAAGCTACTGTCTTGTCTGATAGCTTCTATAGGATAGAGTTGAACGTGTTCCACCTCAACTCCCAGGACATACCGGCTCGTCAGTTCCCGGTGAAACGAAGATTGGCTGGCGCCCGCCTGACATGTGGATTCATGGACAAAAGGGTAGACGGCCGAAGGTGACCTAGGTTAGCTCTCGGATTTCCGTTATCGGTGTCGGTAAATGCGTACGAGATATTATATTTTATAAGTCACTTTAGTTGGTAGGATCATCGAACGTTGGATTTCTAATCGCCTATCTATGAATATGTAGTGCGTCCCTGTTTTACTCATAGAATCTGATATCCGTGACGACAAAATGTCTATCTTCATTTCGAAATACTTAAAGTGCATTCACCTGCGCATAATGGAGATGAACTTGAAATGCAATGACACTTTCTCGCTGGCAGATTGCAGGATTAATTAATGTTTTCTTTGTGGATTTAATCATTTATTATGATTGATGGTTGGCATCTAATATTTAATACTTGAACTCTGTCATACATTATATTTTCATGTCTCGTATAACATATGTTATACGTTTATTATTCACTGTGCACTCGGGTGGTATTATGCGAATTCATTGGAATGTCTTCTCGTGCGCTTTCGACAGTGCTGAATGGAAATTCGTTTTTCTTCGGGTGCCAATAAACTGTGTGAATATATTGACGTCAGCTGTGCAAATTGGGTACTGACTTTTTTTTAAAAATCTCTCTGAAATAATTATTTGGCCCCTACATGCTGTTGATTTCGATGCGGAAATAAAAAATAATGCCATTGTTACATTTTTGCAGAAATTGTATGAACGCACCTGTACAATCACGCGGCAAACTTTGCCGTGGCTAATCGATTGTTGCATGTATAATATTATGTATGTTAGTATGGCGGACAGTTTGACGGGGACTTTATTATTCTCATTTTATGAAGTTTATTGTACGAGTTTCGCGTTCCGAGGCACAGTATATGTTTTGCGTAAATCTCGATGAATTTCGTGAAAGCCAAAGCAGTAATTGCGCCTTGATCCTATCATTAGTTCTCGAGTTTGTGCCTCGGTTTGCCTTAACGACGTTATACTTTAAGGCTGGTACATCGAAATGTGATGTGAATGGAATCGGCAATAATAATAAATTCCGTCCTGTATTCCTCATGTAAAGTAAGACTGTAATGAGCATGCTGGAAATGCGATGAATGAATGAAACAAGATTTTCTATCGTGAGGGAATGAAATAAGGCGAATGAATAGGAAGATAGTATAATATTATTTTCACCTTATACAGAACACGGTACACTCGTTGAAGAAACATTCACTTTATACTTCTCTATCCTCAAAGAATTCTATATAATAATCTTCCCTAGATTTCATGTCCAATCCAAAAGGCACATAGACAGTATTATCCATCATTCCTTGATTACGGTACCTTAAACTCAAAGACGACTATATTAGAGAGTTAATTAAGTTATAAATACTTCGAATCTTCTGTCAGAGTGTCGAAAATTCTTAATACGCAAAATTCCGCTTCGCTGTTCAAATTCCACCTACTTTATTAACGCGTGACCTGTAACAGGTACCAGCCATAACATATATATAGATAATTCTAATCACGAGGTCGAAGAACTTTTAAACCTCAATTGTCTGTAATTTTTTATAGCATCGCATTCCTCAACTGTACAGATACATATTGAAAATATCTTGGACAAAATATTCGCTTCTCATAAGTGGTGGCTGTATTTTTTCTTGATTGTTACGTAAAAACGAGGTCGCGATCGGACTATTGTTTTACTACTTACATAAATGTGAAATCAAGAATATTACTCTACGAATATGAATAATGACCTTGGAATGAGTTGAAAAGGATCGTAATGTGAATGGTAAAGAACGATTTTAATGAGAGTTAAGACGTTTGATTAGAAAGAGACATAAAAGCAGAACTAACAATAAGTTACGGACACGTCCGCACCGTTCGACATTTGCACTAACTCTAACCTATCTTCTGATACAAAGTCGTACCCAAAATTACTCACGTCTGTTTTACATCCATCCATACTTCCATTCTTTCCTTTTACTTGGGAATTTACTGACTCCGGGAAACCTGAGCCGTCGTGACAATCAAGTACTCGTTCGATCGACTCTTGCATATATCCTAATCCTTAAATTTACGGCCTCAAGTATGCACGCTTCAACACTTGTTCTGCGCACATGCACTCTTACTCAAGGGTTTCAAAGGCTTTTGTCTCCATTCTACATAAATTTGTCTGTCGTGCAGGTAAACTATATAGCAATGCAAAATCAGACATTTCATTCGCAACGATGTCTCTTATCATCAGTGATTACGAGTTTTTAAAGGAGATCTCGGCCTTATCTAGGAGCCGCTCTACGACCTCCCCCTCCCTTCCTCTTCTATGTCTCCCAGTGCTCACCTCTTCCCCCTTTCACACCCTCCAGCTACCTTAGCCACCCTCTTCCGAATATTTCCACTATTGTAACTAAATTCTTTCTCTCGCGTACGTGAAATCGATTTGCATGTGAAAGAATGTTACACGTGTGCCCATTGTTCTGCCGTCACCGTCCCTTCTTCCCCTTTCCTATCAGTCACTCACCCTCCCTCTACCCTTATAATACCACCTTCTCTATATATACAGTACCAGCTACCACTCAGTTTCGCGTCTTTCCAATAAGGAAGAGAGTCAGTCTCACCCTTATCATAAGACCCTTGCTTCTCCATCCCTTTGAGATGCTGATTATATTTTTGTTATTAATTCATAGCACTCTGTGTTTCTGTTATCACAGTTCCCCCGGACATTGATGACTCACAGAGCTCCTCGGATGCCATTGTTCGAGAAGGTGCAAATTTGAGTCTCACCTGTAAAGCTAAGGGAAGTCCCACCCCCAGTATACGCTGGAAAAGGGATGATGGTTCCAAAATTTCCATCAACAAGAGCCTGTCAGGTAAGACTCCCATAAATTTTATTTTTACATTACGTTCCAAAGAAACGATTCTTAGGGGCTGATTTTACTTCTTATTGAATATCTTTAGTGAGCGAATTCGAGGGCGATACTCTGGAAATGTCACGGATTTCGAGATTAGATATGGGCTCATATCTTTGCATCGCTAGCAATGGGATACCACCTACGGTCAGCAAGCAGATCAAAGTGTCAGTCGACTGTAAGTACATTTTGAATAATTTATGCATATTGGCAAAATTATCAATTTTGAAAAACATTTTTATCACAACCTAAATTATTAATTCCAATTACGAATATAATCGTACGAGTGTATCGGATGCTGCAATATAGATTTTACATGGAATTTTATACGAAATTAATACGCCATTCGATGCAACAAATTTAACGTTGTTAGCGGTATCAGCAAAATATTTGTACAAGATTAGATGGTTATTATTGTTATTAACAAGTTCCGTGCCGGACTTCATTCTTTTTACTTTCCGAATAAGCAGTGTAGGGCGTATAAGTATTAATTATTAAAAGTTGATCATTGCACACGAAAATGATAACTTGATCAAATTAGATATGACGATGGTCAACTGTGAGTTTATAGGAAAAATATGAATTTCTATTGCATATCGACGAGATCATCATTAGATAAATTGCTATATATGAAGAATCTTAAAACATTGTTGACCGGTCACGAGTTAACTCGTATTTGCAGTTCCGTTAGCTATTTGACTTCCACATTCAATTACGGAATAATAATCGGTGACACGAGATAGCTTCTGGTTAAAATTGCCGACGAACAATTTGTTAAATTAATCTGATTGCACGTTACATCTGAGTGACAGTCGTTTAAATATGTAAATTCGATTAAAATTTTTACTGTATGTAGATATTCTCACGCCCAGACTGCTTTAGAGATCTAATTAATAATAAGCTATAAAGAATTGCACTCGAAGTATTTCGAGCGCAAATGTCCGTTTTTTGCGAGTGTATAAACGGGATGCTTAATATTCTCGTGAATATAAATCTGTACTGTCCTGTTACGATTTTAAGTTTTTATTTAATTCTGTGATGTATGAAATATACAAAATTTAAAAGTTGTATACAATTTTCCAATTTTCGATATTTTTTTTCTCCAAACATTCAGTCAGTAATGACGACGACAAGACAGCTGATAATGTACAGTATTTTTATCTGTCCTGGAAAACGGCACGATTTTAATATAATTTCGAACTTTCGTGCGAAAATTTGAGTGACTGCATTTTTTTACACGATATTTAATCTCCGAAATCTGCTGAATCTTTTCCATATGCTATACCTGAGACGCAGTCGGAAGCTTTTTCCATATGCTTCTCTACCAATATTTCATGTTTTATAGTCGCATTATTATAAAGTCAGCAATCGCGCCTAAATATTTTGAAACGCCATGCTAATTACCATGTTCGTCACTTAAGTGACGAAATTATAGTATAGAAAAAAATTATTAATTTCCGTAGACTATTGTCTCACGCCCGCAATACCTTAAGTCGAGCAACAAGAAGCCCGCGGATTAATACATATATCAAATTTATAGTCCTATATTTCGTAATTTGCTCCATAGAGGATAGAAAACAGCAAATTATACTTCAAAGACATATTTACTTTCCACAAGGATAGGAGTATAATCAGGTGCGTACGAACAAACAAGTTTTGGCGAACACGCTTTACGGGGACAGGTTGGAAATTCAGAATTGGTCGCTGAGAGACCGAATGAAATGTTAAGGGTTGCTGAGGGTGAGAAACAGACAATTTAATAATGGGGAAAGGCGTCGAACGACAAAGCAAGGTCTTTGTGACGATGCTGTCCTTCTCGCTCAGGCTGGCTGAAATGAGATCCTGAGAAACGGAAGGAGGGTAAAATAAAAGGGGATGCGCGCGTACGAGCGCGTATATATGTGAGACAAGAAGAAAATGGGTGGCGCGAAAGTCTGTAACGGTAGGAAAAACAGCCCCTTGCGAGACATAAAAGTAAGCCCAAGCGAACCGCAACGTAAATATCACCACTTCCGCCACGGTTCCTTGTCTAACGCAACAATAGTAATACCTGCTTTTCTAAATGACACGCAATTATTATTATTTTTTTCTATTTTGATACCTTGTACCCGCATAATCCCACGAGGTGGAATATATTGGGTTGGCATGAAAGTAACGAGACGCTCTAGAAAACTCGACGCATGTCCTTTTTTTAAATTAATTGTTTTTGACCATACTCTAGTATGTTGTAGAACATTCTAGATGCGTCCGCTCCGTGGGTATATAAGAGCGCTTCCAGCTTCTTGCATGATAAAAATAATAAAATATATAAAACATAAACCAAGTGTCTCATTACTTGCATGCCAACGAAATATGTACATGCCAACTTCATGGAATTGAGCGAAATGCATGCATGGTTTACTTTCCTTTTAATGCCCCGTACATTACACGCATACGTAATTCGCAAAAATTTTCACCTCGTGTCAAACGGAAGTTTTTCACTCGACTCGTGTAAAAAATATATATATAACGAGTTCATTAACGATAATTATTAAATGGTACATTCTCAAATATTCCATTACGTATTGCTGACCTGTATTTTTATGATAACCTCTTTAGCTGCCCTCCTGACCTTTTGACGTGGGATAAATCGTGGATAAAGTTGTCCTTGGGGGAGAGGCGACGAATATGAAGCAACTAAGGGAAATTTTCATTTTTAAAATGAATAATTGATAAATCGTGTTTCCATTCGCACTTAATAATGAAGGAACGTCTTAGCTTAAGTTTTACACGGTTTTAAAATTAATTTTATGACTAAAATATGACAAATCATTGACTTTGCCAACGAGTACACTTCGCCACATTAGACGGCCTTTCCGCTAATGTGGCGCACAGTGTGTTTCAAATAGGAAATATTTTTTAAGAGGAATTTTTTTGTATTTCTTGATTGAAGTTTACATTGAAAGGCAACAACGAAGTATAGATGTATGAATAAATTCAACAAAATTTAAGCAGTGATCTGACGAAATTGGATTATTGCATATCACTTATTAGGCTAAGTTTGCTGTCGAATAGAAAATCATGTACAATAGCTTCTCGATATAACAAATAATTTCGCAATAATTCAATTGCGAAAGCAACTCTTATTACCTCTTACTTTCACATATACTATTTGATAATAATATAAAAGCAATTTTAAAAAATTTTTTAAATAAGAAATGTAGGATTCTAAAAAGTACGTTAAAAATCTTCTTCTCTGATTGTAAAATGCATTAAATGCTATTCGGTTTTATGTAGTAAATTTAACGATAAGATAAAACTTGCTTCTCATGACAAAACAATTAAGAAACATGTTATTTATAATTTTCACCCTGTGATCAGTTGATATATTATATAAATGAATTCAGTAAAAAGTTATTTATACATTCCTTAGAATCGTTATACGGAAATAAGCGTGTGCCACATTAATGAAAGCGTCACGTTAGACGCGTCTCCCCTAATGATGTAATGATCTTTCAAAAGGTAACGAATTATACGGACAGTCATTAAATTTTAATTGATAAATTAACAAATGCCTGTTTATCCGTGAGGCTCATAAAGTCACGATCGCGCCCGGTATAGGCAGGAGTGTAATACGTAATTCCCGAGTAATGAGCACGTGTCGCAATTTCCAATTGAACATTTTTGTACCATTGAGGGGAATAAATACGTCGTGTGTAGCAATATGTTTTCAAATGCAAGCAGAAAATCTATGACTGCATATTATCGATACGCTAATATCCCTAATGACTATCATTTCTATTGAACAGATGTACACCCTACTAGAGTTTGCTTTTCTGCGTTGATAGTTAAATTTGTTAAATTTATTGCTAATTTTAATGCGAACGGTAACGTCGTGCCCTCGTTAACCGGCAATTAAATTTCTGCACGCTTTAGAATCGTAGCCACGTAATACCAACTGGAGAACCGCACTAATTTGTTATTCCATGCGGCGGTCCAGACCTTTATTATTGTTTTTCATTTTTCTCAGAGACAAGAACCCTAGCAAGGGTTATGATTCAATGTGCTGAAAGGGCGGACAGGCATGTCACAATAAAAATGAATTATCAAATTAATACGAAACGTTTCGGGCGCCTTATAAATCTATTTATATCTTTTTTTTTTAATATTTTTTTCTCTCTATAACTTTCTCTCTTTCTCTCTCAGCATGTTCCGAGCGAAGATTAATTAAACGCTCGGACAGATTACACCCATCCTCCCGTCATCCTCATCTGATGACATTACAACTTTACGAGCTGAAAAACTCCAGCATCCCGCGAACGTGGTCGCACGGTGATTGTTATAAAGCCCTCGTCAAATACTTGGCCGCTGTAGTTTTCTCGTAAAACATTTTCATTCCATGTAGCGCATTTTAACGCCGCCGTCCTGGTCTCGGCGGGTGGGCAATGAGCGTCTCTGATGATCGAAGGAGTTAGAATGAAATATCCCTATAAACGTTATGAAAATTGAATTACATTCAGAATCAGTTGAACTTGTTATTCCGATAAAATACGAGAAAAAAAGCAGAGAGTTTAAACAACCACTGGAACATCAATTGACCCTTAATATAAGTCTAATGAATCGCGACTAACGTCACGTCAATGAGATGCAAAATTACCTCGGAAAGTAATATATACCTAATAAAAAAAATATGAAAACTTCACGAACAAGAATTCTGAATGGAACATCCTCGTTTGGCGACATTGTCATGCGCCTCGAACGAATAAATTTCTCAGCAACACTCGGCTGACTTCTCTCATTGAAAAAGAGACCGAACGAGGTGGGAGGTGAGGAAGAAGAAAAAGAAAATTAGGGAAGGCAAAAAAGGTAGCGTACTGCCAGAGAGAGGCTGTAGGCACTGGGGAATCGTACGGATCGTAGAAGATTAGCACTACGTCCCTATTTCTCCATACCCTCGTAAGAGCGTCGCGACGCCTCCACACCTCCAGGTCGTACGCGTAGGTCCGGTAATTTCATTTCAAGTTTGCAGGTGGCTTAATTTTTGCCATAACACGTTCGTCGGTGCGCGGCAGGCACAGGCCGGAGCTAGGAGATACGGCACGGATTTTTCTCGTTGCTGATTTTAATAACAGATTGCTACTGGAGCTGGTACCGAGAGGGTAGCCTGAGTCACTGCTTATACGTGACTCTGACTACCAGTATCCCTTGACACTGCACTCCCTATGTTCCGTTCACACCGATACAGAGACCCTGGCCCGTTCGAATAAATTAAAGCGATTCCTCGAGCACGTCCTATCCGTCCTGTGCGCGAATACGACCCGTGTGAACGGAGCAGAATTTCTTAATTTTCCGAGATTCCCAAAGAGCAGTAAAAGAAAATACAGCTAATGTGAAAAAGTGAAAAAGAGAGAATTGGTTTGGGGCGTGGATTAAGCATACTGGTCGAGGGGTGTAAAATTGGGGGGGTTGGCCCTCGTGTAAGTCGACTCTGGTGTAGCTCTGCAGGATCAAAGTCCTTGGAGGATCGTTCCTCTCTGACGATAAGATAGGCATGACTCGACGCGTTGGCATAATTGGAATGAAGGCTCGACGCCATTTCTTGCTATCTAGACGATATCTTCCTATAGGTGGAATACAGATTGCAATCAAGATTCAGAACTGCTACAGACTATAAAAGGAACAGCTGAGCCTTATCTCCTCCGAGCTGGCATTTATTTAAATTTAAAACTGGAGATTGATCTTGCGCATCCCCTTACCCGCCCTTTAATTCCCGGCTCTTGTCGATCGCCTCGCCTTGGCACGTCCCCCGAAAAACTCATTAACGTGTCTCAGGCTTCCTCCGTCGCTATGAGGAGAATGGTCGCGGTCCGCCTTCACCAGAATGGTGACTGGAATCCTCTCGCCAAGGATTCTCACCCTGGACTGTATCCCTGTACCGCCTTTCATTCGCCAGGATCACTGGAGGCTGAGTCCTGTGTTTGCCAAGGAGAAAAAACAGTTGTATTCCCGAGGAGACGGCCGCTTTCTCGAAAACGTGAAAGTAGATCTTGTGTATTCGACACGCATTCCGCTCAGTTCAGCAGCCTCCCGATTAACTGGACCGATACGGACGGTGTTCGCGGCGAAGTCATTTTCCACCCTAGGGATTTTTACTGATCTGTATTTCCCTAGCGACACTACAGGAATTCGTATATCTTGAAAACTTGGAAATGCCGTGTTACTCGATGATCTCTTTACTCTAAAATTCTACCCCGGTTCTTCCCTATTAATGCCATCTATAGCTGTTTAAAACATTTCCTTGTGGCTGTTATTTCAAACGAGTTTTCTGGGGGAATTTCAATGAACCTGCAATTCACTGAAGATGTACTTCCTGATTATTAGTCGCGAGCAAACGTGCATTTTGGGTCACGTTGAAAAATGTATAGCCGAAAGGGAGTCTCGGTAAAGTACCGTTCTTACGAACGGACGTAGCGACCAATTTCGGGAGAATCTAAATTTCTTTCCAACTCGTTATTAATACGTTTTGCTCTTTTCTACTGCGGGTACCTCCTATGAAACTTTCATAAAGAAGTGTCGTGCCTTACGAGAAAATATTATCTCTGATCTCGTATATAGAGAGAGCGCGCGTACTTCCCAACCTCGTGCTGCTTCCGTTGGTTGGTACGCTGCTGTTCTTAGGATTGAAAAACTGAAAAGCCAACCAGAAGATTTCTCGAGTGCTACGTGAACAACGAGATAACTCGAAGGACTATCGACCCCTTCAAAAACTTCGCTACGTGCACCAGTGTTAACGCGAGCGTTCAAATAATAGTATGCCCAAGATAATACAAAAAACCGTGAGTAGGTATGCTGCACTTTTTTTGTAACTTTTTTCAGCCGACGTTATATCAGAATCAAATACTTTCCCTGTGAAAATCTTTCGAATTCTTCATTACAGACGTTATAGCCTTTTAAAAGAACTATCGCTTTTCGAATTCCTACAATCGCAATACGCGAATTGTATTCGTCGCATTCCACCCGTATATACAAATACACTAGGGGTCTCGTGTGCAATAGAACCTTTTGTTTTCCGTTTTTAAATGCAGACACCCGCCGACGCATATGAATTTCGAGAACAGTTGAATATTTATGAGCTCGCGTCTCGCGAATTAGCTGGGCCGTACATACGTTGTCATATGTAGATTGTATATACACCTAACACAGTAGCTGCCCTTTCGACTTGAGTAACCTCGCGGATAACACATTGAAGCTTGCCAAATGATCCGAATTCTAACTTTTAATAAATTCAAAAAGACGCGATACTACGGGGGCAGAACGACAATTTTAATATAGCCTGGACAGTGCACAAAATACAACAAACATTTCCATGAAATATAAATTCCAACTTTTAATAAATTCGAGAGGACACGATACTACAGGGCATAAAGGTAATTTTAATGTGGCCTGGACAGTGTAGAAAAATAGAACAAAAAATTGTAATGAAATACAAGGCAAATAAAATAATTTTCTTACACCCGTTATATATAAAAAAGAGAATGGCAATCAATGTAAATAGTCTCATAGAAACGTAGCACTCTGCTGTCGCCTACGAAGCACTGGACCTTTAAACCAGAAACAGTTTCTCGTGCGAACGGACGATATCTTCCAGTCCGCTAACCAACAATCCCATAAAACCCATAGAATCTTGCAGGGTCTCGTAGTCGACCTCGGCGTGCACTACCGTAAACACTATCTACTCTCCGCAGCCAAAGTACGAATCTCGAAAAGAAATGAGACGGTGACGATTGAAAAAGGAAAGCAGCAAGAGAGAGAGAGAGAGAGAGAGAGAGAGAGAGCGAGCGAGAGTGAGAGAGGGAGAGAGAGAGAGAGAGAGAGAGAGAGAGAGAGAGAGAGAGAGAGAGAAAAGAAGTCAAAACGAGTAGACACGTGTCTCACAAATCATCCCGTGTTCTGACGAGTCCCGAGGGACATTCCAAACATCCCGGGTGGCGTTCCTCCTGCGCTCACTGCCATGGGATTATCCTATGTATACTATACTGTGTCGGGGCTATGCTCTCGCTTCATGTTTATATGCGTAGCCAGTATGCAACGGCACATGGAGTAGACGTACCGCATGACGTATTGCCAGAGAGTGTATTGTAACTGTGGCGTTACACTGGAAACAGGACTAGCCATAATAATCATGTTATAACACAATTCGTCCTTTGTTGCGTATCTAACG
The DNA here is from genome assembly GCA_030142595.1 of Trachelus iudaicus. Lineage (NCBI taxonomy): Eukaryota > Metazoa > Arthropoda > Insecta > Hymenoptera > Cephidae > Trachelus > Trachelus iudaicus. The sequence continues at coordinate 2,204,189 of JARQTH010000282.1, read as the reverse complement.
GTGTAATTATCGCGAAGCGTCAATGCTTTAAATGAGCAATAGTGTTTTGATGAAATTTCTATGCCTGGCTCAATGTTTTTATCGTTTGCCATCTCTCCGAAGTTCATCAAATTTCACAACAACTGATACCAATATACGATACTATGAACGAATTCTTGATATTGCAAACTACTTTGACTATTCTACATTTTATGTATATGCATATCGACTGACGAACAATGCTCTGAGAATCATTCTGGCATAATTTGGTTAATCGGTGAACCTTTCAACGTTAATAATGTTATTCCTGCTGATGGTGTGTTGAATCCTATAAACTTATTCCATATTCTCGTTTTTCGGAAAAATCGCAACGTTGTTTACGTAAGTGGAAGTGCATAGACTCGGAATGAGTCACGGTCATGTGATAAGGTACGGAACTAACTTTTGGTTAGCTTTAGGAATTGTATTGAAAAAAAAAAGCGTTTTAGAGATACTCGGGCATGGGATTCGTAAAGAGATAACTCTAGGCGGATACTTAATCCAATTTTTCGGGGTCGCGTGAACGTAAGGGACGTAGGCTGGAGAGGGTTGAAATTTGAAAGTTGACAGTAGCTCGCGCGAAGAAGTGACGTAGATGCCATTGGTGAAATAGTCTAAGCACGTAACAGTAAAGGGTATATCCACTTCCCTAGGGGATGATGGTGAATGAAACAACCTCTAGGTTATTCAGTAGAAGCTGTACGACGGATAACGTGGCAAACGGCTTTTTACAGAAGGAAATGAACATCGTGTATGATTGTGCAGCTATCCTAGCCTGGGAGGATGCGTGTTTTGGTACAGAGAAGCGTATAAAAAGTCGAGTCTGTGGAATTTGGGATGCATTGTAGGATGGCAGAGGGGTTTTTGTTAATTTTACTTTGACTGACAGAATAATCTAAGCTGAATGGAGAATAATTCAACGGCCCTTCCAAAGCCCGTAGAAGAATCCCCATCGGGCTCCTTTCTTACGAGTTCTGCCTACGTTTTACCTACAAAACATGCACCGCCTTATACTTATTCCTATCTACGTACCGACCTACGAGAAAATCCACGAGAACTTACAGTATACAAGATTTACGGGGAGTTTTGCGTCTCCTCTCCTCTTCAACTGGAAACGACTAAGCATCCAATTTCGCTTCGCCGTTGCCTTGGAGAGCCCCTGTGTAGTACTCATTTTCGCACTTATTCGTGAGGATACAAATAAATAATGAATCCACCATGCAAACGAATCAGGCGATTAGATTAGGCAAGCCAAATAAATGCCTTGACTTGAGAATAAGTATTATTTGAATGGAAAAAAGGTATTGTCAATTTGAGTAATTTATTTTCCCTTCATTATATACATAGCTCGGCCGGATTCGAATGTCTATCGAAATTGTAAAACTTCAATCATCCCCTCGACTTACCACCTACGTCTTTTAATCGCCAGTGGTTTTCTATCAACGATTTTGTAAATCAAAATAAGAGGTCGACAAATGCATTGCGAAAAGTAGGTACGTGTGTGGGGGTGCCCATCTCTTCCGTCTGGTGAAGCCGGTTTAAAAATGGCGGCGAAGTGGCTACGGACACAATAGATCTTATGATCACTTAGCGGCCCCCACGTCCCAGCCCGTTATTATCAGTGATCTTTCATTGGGACTTCTGACAGGGTGCGCATCTCCCCTTTTATGATTTTGACTATACCGGTTACAAGCATCCCCGAGTCTTCTCGTTCCCACTTCGACGGGAACTCCCACTTGGAAAGGGGTAGGTCCTGGCTTGATAGCACCCCGACAACCCCATCCCAGAATGTTCATCGCTGGCATCCACAGACGCGGCATCCCCGACACCTCGTCCCTCTATACCACCGAAGCGGGTGGCTCTCTAATCCGAGCAAGATGTTGCCCCGCTATCCACAAGAGAAACGGGGAGGGGGTGTGTGGGGGGGGGGGGACGAAGGAAAGGTAACGCGAAAGAGAAGTAATTACTAACCGTTGAAATAATCATCCCAGGCTTCTTGGCCCGGCACCATAAAGTACGCTATTTTATTTATCGCCCACCGTGATTGCGTCGTTTTGTCTTCGAGTTGGTTCCTACCGCGGGAGGAGGATGAACGACGTCAGATTTTCATGGATAACCAAGAGATGGGGTTGCAGTCTTTTCGCGCAACACAATAAGCTTGGATTATCCCGCGGAAAGCAGGATCCTCTACGACACGAACTAATGCGAACCAGCGCCCCACCTACTACTTTGTCAAAAGTGGTAAAGTGCTGTGACGTTTCAATGGGGTAGTAATATTTTCACAGTGATCATCCCTTCTGGCTCTTACCGATGACAATGAGAACTATTCGAATGAACGTGATGACTTGTCGATACTTTCGAGAAAAAAAATATCAAAATTATCAATCTTCATACGTTACGTCATTGTGTCATGCTTTGGCGATGAGCTTGATGATTTATGAAATTAAGGGTGATCCGTCATGCTTGAAAGCACTCGTCATTCGATTTTTGAACACGCGTACCGTGTACCTCGTGTCACGTGCTTTCGAACAATGACCTTCTTCTTTTGCTGATAAAATATTATGACTCAGTTGACTACGATTATGTTTTCTCACGTAAATACGTGTTTGGGTTTGCTTCTTTTAGAGACTCCGTAGAAATACAGAGAAACGGAAGAAACATTTAGTATTCAAAGCTAGTTCCGGTGTAATGGTACATGGGTGGCGGATGTTGTGGTATAACTGTTTATATACACATGGCTAACCTCTCTTTTCACGTTATATAAGTATATTATGTGGCGGAGGATGGTATTCAAATAAATACATTGCCCGTCGTGTCTGGCGACGTCTTGCTATTCTTCGCTCGGAACCTCTTTCGGCTGTCTCGTTGTTATGGGAATTCGGTATTGTATACAAACTTATTGATAATTGATAAGACAATATTTCCCATAAATAAAAGCTTAAATATTTTCCTTAATAATTGGTTGTATTACAAGATTATACATTATAACAGAAATTACCGTCTCCCAAAGTAACCATCTTAAAGTTAAAGATCTTATAGCAATTTAGGTATGACGAGGACTTAAAAACGGGAATAAGATGAGTAGGTGGAATTCGGGAGAAAAAAAATATTTGCACAGCATTATTCGATAAATGGGGAAAACTGCGCGGAATTCGAAGAGTGAATTATTGAAGCGCGACATTTTGAAGCGATTTGGTCGAAGTTTCAAGATTTTATCGTGTTTTCTCATAATTGCCTGCGAGAAATGTTTTGTCATTTGAACGAAAAATGTACATAAAAAGGATACAAGGAAATGGTAAAAAGGAACAACCATTAACGCTTAAGACATGAGCTACGATCTGTTCTAAATACGAGTCACCCTCGTGTAATGTCAAAATCCCGCGAAACCTCAGAATCATGATAATTGTCATAATTCACATGAAAGCGTTAGCCTAACTAGAGACAAGTGCTGTATGCATAGCGCTAAAAGCATTGACAATTTCTCAGAGGAAAACCCATTTACTTGTCCTTCTACTTTGCAACGTCCTGTATCTACGTCACTAAGATTCCCCTTTACGCATTGCATTACATTTGTCTACCCGGTGAAGGATTTATTCCGCGCAACGATATTCTATTTCTAGATAACATACGCGCTGTACAGCAACTGGCAAAAGTAATTATTTCCTACCATCTAAAATGACCTTCGACCTTGTGCCTAAATTGAAAAAAAAATTGCAGACGAATAACGTGCTCGGTAGTACCTATGTCGTGAATTCGAAAAGTAGTTTTTATTACCATTAAATCTTTATCAGCCCAATAGATACAGTCGATCCGATTCATAGTGTTATCGCTGTCTCACTCTCTTCTGTACACAGCATCCGATCTATCTCCCTTGTCCTCCTGCTCCTTCTCTTTTCTTCTCGTACGGAGCCATCCAGGTCCCAACTCCCTTCCCCAGAGCACTTCCAACCCTCCATAATCAAATCCCACCCTAACCGCTCCACTCTTGCTCTGCACCCTCTTCACGCGAAAGGAATGTTAATGCGACAATGCCTCTGTTCTGAGTCACCTCCGGCACCTTCGCCATCTACGTTGGTACCTATACCACCCTGCAGAGACCTACCCTTCCCGCCCGTTAGAATGAGCACTATGCGCTTTAGCCGTAGGAATCCCCTAAGGATTTTCTCATGCTTTGTACCTTTTCGTTAACTCCCTTAGTGTTTCTCTAGCTGTAGCACCGTAGCGTTGGGGAAGTCTAATCGATTCGTACCTACTGCCATTCGAGCTTATATATTTTTACTTTACTTCTTTTTTGTCCCTATATATACCATATACACCTATATATATATATATTCTTCTCCAGTTTATTCCTTCTTTCCTATATAGACCTTCGAAGCTCTTTTACTCCTTCAGGATTCCGCGATTGACAATGCATGTAAATGTCGGATGATATGCGATCCCATAGGATATCGAGGTGCACGAGAATTTCTTTGTTCCTGTCAAGATGCCTCGTTCGACCCTTTTAGATTAAACTTAATGGACGAACCACGCAGGACTTATATTTAGGCAAGCATTCCTATAGGTAATGGGAATTTACTGATAATTTGAAATTACGTGAAAATTGAATGTTTCGTGAAAAGTGGCAACGATATAATTCATGTAATTAGCCAGTGTACAAATGTTTACGCGATCCTCTGACGAAAATGCTTTGACGCAGGATTCATAATAATTTATGTAAAATCTTCCTTAAACTTTTGTTCTGACTCTAGTTCGTATAACACAACCGAGAAAAAAATTTTTGGGGAGGGTTCTTGACAAAAAGTACAGAGGGAAGACTGCTACCACCTGTATCTTAATATTTGAGGGATAAGGAATATTCAACGTATTCATTACGAAAAGCACCATGGAGTTTCTCTTCCATTCCTCCCTTCTACTTCATTAAACCTCTTAAGATTTACTCACACTGTGTCCAACCTATTCGTGAAAAGATGTCCCGTTGGATTTTTTGCCATCGGCGACAGATTTCAGGTTAAGATTTTGCTTAACGAGAACACGAAAAAATTTGTGGTTTGTCAAAATTTCAAGTAGTTTTTACGTAATAAAATATTGTGCTTTAACGTGATAATTATACATTATGCATCAATGTATAAATCCCAACTCGAATAACTCATAATACCTAATAAAGTTAAACATTCTACGTCGTATCTTCACTAGTGGCTAATACGCAAGAAAAATTGAATTTCCTACAAATTTTGCTAAAAAAGATGGATTGGCGTCGACAGAATAAATAAACTAATTTAAAAATAAAATATCATCAGGAGGTAATTTTTATAAAAATATAACATCGATAACGAATTTGCGAAGCTACCTATAAATTATGCAATTACCAATAATCTTACTTAATCGACGTACACACACTAGATAGGAAAGGTTTGGGTGGAGGTAAGGTGCTAGTCAGTACACACTGCCACCTAGTCAGACTTCGCTTGGGCAGCCCAGGTGGGGCCCGTCATGCAACGTAACTGGGCCTGACAAAGCAATATGGTCAGGGCCAGATTTGTATTTCCTTACAATGTTATGAAAAATATACTAAACCAGCGACCCAGCCACGCTTCGCAGTGGCTCCCTCCACGGAAAAGAGGTAGATGATATCGATAGATCGATCTGCTGTCATAACGCGCTACTGTTTTATGATAACCAAAAAGCTAATTAATATTCTAACCACCGGTTGCTATGGAAACAACTGGTTGCTATGCCCATCGATTCTTGAAATATAGGTCTCACACTTTGCCGGCTGAGTTTTCCGGATTTTTCTTGACGTACATACCATGGGATGGCCGAGACGAACACAACAAAACATTCCCCAAGCAAATCGGACGCTCCGTTCTCGAGTTATGGTATTACAAACACATTTCGGGCTGTTCTTTTATATATATAAAAAGATATGTAATTGACATAACAGAGTAATTAAAATAAACATGAAAAAATCGTCGTGTGTTTTACTTACGGCTGTTGGGTAAATATCTATTGGCATTGCTGTGAGCGAGACTCGAACCTGATGATTCGGAATTTAATAATATATCATTTTGTTTGGTTAAAAAGTTTGATCCAATCTTAGAAAACAAGTTAATTTGTAATCGCAGAAGTTGAAATATAATGTTCACCATGATCAAAATACTGTAATATAGTTGATTTAACATTTCGTTTATATTAATCCTATATAGGAATATGACTGCAAAGTTTTAATGTTGACTCGCACCTAGCCAGACAGTAACCATACTGCCCTCGAATTAAGAAATCGCGGCTTTCCTAAATATTCTGGTGAGGCCCTGTTCAGTATCTGGGCCTGCTCGGTTTGATCTCTACGAGGGTATTTTTCAAAATCGATTAACGCTAACTCTCAAGTAAACCACTAATTTCTAAAGTGATTCAAATAAATAGTAACTACACCGGTGGTGCTTGGCGCTATAGGGTAATGATACCTGTGAATTTGAAAACGCCACCATAATATTCAGCGAATATACTTCAAAGAGAAATAATATTAATAATACCTTTCATTCGATCTGAATAACGTGTATCTAGGTATGCAAACGAGGAACCGTGTTCATCAAATCAGCATACAGACTGGACAAATCCAATTAATTTAATTTTCTGAATCTCTCCATGGATTGTTAAGGTTGCGAACACGTTGCGTCGTAGAGACGTATACGATGCGCCATAATGGTACACCGCCGTCCAGTTAAGTATCCAACGCGCCGATGATACGAGAGAACACTACAAAGTGCCATTTGAAGTATGTGAAACGACACAAAGCAATCCTTTTGCCCTGTAATTAATACCATCGCTACCAGTCGGAATACCGTAACAGACTAGAGACTCATGAGGTATTCCAACCCCGTTGGGGTTGTCCGCATTAAAGCGAAATCACTCGAAGGTAAATTTGTAGAGAAGCTCGCGTTTGACACCCAAGATGGTTGAAGTGCAAGTCTTCAGAGTAATCGGTATACGCGTATAATACTGGCACATCAGAATAGATAAAAGATACAAATGGATACAACGCTATGAACACATGTATAATAAAGTCAACTGGATGCACATGATATCTTTACCTGATGTAAAATTGGAGGTTATTCATCTGTTTCCTTGAGATCCATTCAAGTTGATCCCAATAGTCGGATAAGGTTAATGCAGTTGACCATAGGCGTTGGCCCCACGCTAGAACGCTGATCAGAGGTTAAATCATGAGCCTCGATAACCGGACCAGGGATGCTCTTGGCGTTCCATAATGTCATTAGAGAAGCGAAGGGGCTCCTTCGAATTGCGCGGTCGATACGTGCCTTACGGAAGGCTGACAGGTTGCGCAAACGTGACGCATAGTCCTTGCGATAACGGTAAAGTTAATTGTCCTTCGGAACATGTGGTCGGCAGTGCTATTCGGTATCGTTTAAGGATATAAAATCCTAGAACATTACTCTGTACAGTACCTATTATCCAATCGGCAGCCGGGGATACCGTAAACGGGATTCAAATGGTGAACTTGCCTTATTCAAGGACTGTTACTATATTGCAAAAGGAGAGGACACGTACATCCCTCTGGCTCCGGGCCGATCTTGCTCTTTCAAATGAGATTAAAATTCCGTGGTATTCCACTAACGTTGTAAAACGTCGAAAGTTTAAACTAACCCGACTGCAGAATGAAGTCGGAGTACATGTGCACTCGTGTCATCCTCGTCTTAGACTCCCGGAATATTTTTTTTCTATCTTCCTTTTTGGTCATCACAATCAGTATCACCCACCCCTTACTCTCCATGGAGTTTAACTATTCCTAGATGAAACTTTTTTTTTCAACGACAGTGCGGTGTAACCCAACAGCTCCTGGGCTTACTATGAATTTAAGACCATCATTATGTAACCTAACTTGCTACCCTTAACGCTGTTTAGCTTCCAGCTGAATTAGCTCCCACTTACCCTGGTCGCATTGTTCTTCTACAATCTGCCTACGCTGGGTTTACATTTCATGCTGTGGTAGTTATGAATATTTAAGGCATCATCGTTCACTCGCTGCTCTTTGACGCGCTATAGATATATCGTATAAGTGTCGATCAGTGATTAACGTAGACGGCATGTGCCAAGACTTTGACTAGGGTAATTTGACGGAAACATAGTTACCACCCTTCGTGTAGCATACTGTAATAATGCCTTGTTAAACAGATGGCGCATCGAACGTTTTCGAAGTATCAAACTAGCTAGGGTTAAGTCCTACACGTATAACAGTAAATTTTTCACTATACGTTAGATACGCTCTAGACGCACTAAACTCTGTCGCACGATGTACTCTGTGCACCGAGAGAATATTTTTAAAAGCTACCCTTATCGCCTCGACACTCCACTGTACTTGCCGCGGGTATCTCGTTGGCGCAGCCTTCTTCTCGGCACGATTCACATCGGACGAGAGAGTTTTCAACCGAGCTATACTTCCTCTTACTTGCATTGGCCAACTTTCGGTACGGCACGCTCGTCTCATTCGCTCATTCACCCATTAGCTCTCGCTATAGCTCGCGTCTCTCGGCAACTCGCACAGAGCAAGTTTACTGAAAGCAGTCACGATCACAATGGCGCAAGATATACTCTCACGAATCGATGAGTATCGTAACTCCTCGCGTAATTAAAAGCAGCCAAGTCTTGGGATTCATGGCGCAGGGTGCTCCGGACAAGTCGGTGAACGACGCAAGAGGCGTCTCCTCGGGCGACGTCGCCGCAAGGATGTTCGGGTTACGGCGGAAGTCTTATATATGAAAATTGTGTGGACAAAGACGAAAAGGGCTGACGAGATAAAGAGGGGATACAGTAAGGGATGGCAAGAGGAAGAACAGTGGCAGCAGTAGGAAAATGTAAGGAAATAAGTGGAAAAGGAATGGAGGACGAGCGTGTGCCGACAGGTTCGAGCCAGAGTCAGAGCTCGTACTCGCAATAAGGACTCGACGTATTCCCCATTCCTGTCTCACCCACCATTCCAGGACCTCCCTTTCACCCATACTCGTCCCGATCCTTCTGCACCCTTATTCTCACTCTCAGACGGAATGTTTTGCATTTTAAGAAGGTGTCGGATCCCCTTTGCGCCATCCGAAGACAGAACTCCCTCGTCGGCTTACTCGAACGCGAGGGAAAAAAGGCAACGTCGCGTGCAACTGGAAAGAGAGAGCTTGATCCGAAATTTCGAATAATTCAGAAATAACGGAGATACGTCGAAAACTGATGGAGAAAATGTTGTATAATTCATATTTCTAATAGTGAATGTCCTTTGTATCAATCTTGGAGCACGTTACACAGATTTTCCACGAAGCGAACTTGCAATTCATAACGCTTAATTTCCTCGAATGAATCCACCTCGCCAGGCAAATCCATGTTAATTCGATTAGCCGCTAATCCCCGAAGCAGAGCATCGTAGCCTGCCTTCGGCGGTGGATAACAAAGTGTTGAAACTTCCCTAGTAATGACTGCCTCGTTGGTTCGACGAATCGTAAAAGTGATATTTAACCAGAATTCACTTACATTTATGTCCGACGATGAATTTAACGTCATCCATTATTATGCCATTATATATTCTTTGTTGACGACTATTATTATTATTATTGTACGTGCAAAATTTATCCTACGTTCAATCCATTCAAGAACTGAGTACTTACGATGGCAGGTGTAATCAAGATATACCTATATAGGGTACATCAACCGGCTATATTATGGGGGATGATCAAAACAAGAATTCCTCAGGGATGCATGAGGGATACTTTATCTCCGTCAGAGAATGAGCTAGACACTCATACGGTAGACAACCCCTACAAGAGTGGGATGATAATATGGATACAAGATGAAAATCGAAAGTGAGGGTGGAGGGCATAACCGACCGTGAAAAATTTATTTAAAGTCATTTACACACTCCTGTCCTAAGCGAGACTCTTTGCTCTCATAATGTTCGCGAGCCTCAGACATTCACAAATATTCCACCCCTCCTGTAACTTCAAGCGTTGAACTTCAAAACCACCAGGTATATTCTTACGAGGTTTAAGTTAAATTGAAGTACTCCTAGGACGAGAACGATACCAGCGTACCTTACTGGATGATGGGTGTAAGTTGGTTAAGGAAGGGAAATTTAAGGAGCCAAGCTGTTGATCGAAATGGGATTACTTTTTTTTTGAGTTCTCACGTTATATTTCGGACTTTCAGGGGCAGCTTAAATTCACTCCAACAAGTCCAACAATGTCTATATATATTTGCAGATTATTACTATTAATGACAAAATCACGAATGAATGGTGTAAATTTTCAAAAAAAAAACTCAAAGTAGGTTTATATACTTTTACCTACTAGCTATTTGCATTGTACATGTGTAATTCTACGTGTACGTTGTCCGAGTGGGTACTGAACCAAAAGGATTACGTTGTGTCACATTTAGTGAAGTTACCCTAGTTGCCGGTATACATATAAGAGAAATAATTTTTGCATATGGAAGGATTAAATTTACAAAAAAAAAACCAAGGGAAAAATTATGGAATAAAACCATCCTCTGCGTCCAACCTACGTATGTAAATCCTTTTCGCGGGATTCTGCGATACGTCCGGTTTAGTTTGAAATTTATAGACCAGCCAAAGGGATATCGATAGCTGGCCCGTCGTGTATTGCTAGTAATTGGAACATTTATGAGCAAATCAATCACTTCACTGTGTGTTGCAGTTCCGCCGATGCTATGGATACCGCACCAATTGGTAGGCGCACCGTTAGGGTTCTCCGTCACCCTGGAGTGTCACACGGAGGCTCATCCAACATCTTTGAACTACTGGACAAGGGAGAACGGGACAATGATAGCGGAAAGTAGAAAACATAAAGCCATAACCACAAAGGAAAAGCCATCGTACAAGACTCACATGAAACTCACCATAAATGACATACAGGTAACCAGCAGTGACCTTTGACCACCCAAGTCCAATATACGTCACTGCAATACCTTCACAGACTTCCTTTCTGTCGTGGCTCCTCTATTTCCTCTTCATTTTCGATAACCTTTCCACAAACATTTTCTCACCACCCTTATGTGCACCACGTATGCGACACGTATTGAACCTACATATGTCCGTGGTACCTTCACACCCATCACGTAAAGTAGTTTCAACAGCCTTTCCATATAAATACAGTATTATTCACGACAAATACACTACCTGAAGGTGGTTCTAGCATAGAAATCAAATGGACAGGCTAACTTCAGGTGGCTGCGTTTGCCGTAAATAACCCTGCATGTATGTATATATGTATCAACGCATACCCTCTTACCAATGTACCCGTTTCACGGTTCGACGACGTTTCCGTCAAACGACAAGCGGCTCGTTATTGTAACGAAGGGAACCGAGAACCCCTTCGTCTAAAGACGATTCAAAAGATTGGAACTCATTAATGAGGCCTTTCACATACACTAATTAATTACCGCATGCAAGCGAGTTTCATCAGAAAGGGCTTTTGAGAATTTTACGACCAGTAATAAAGCTACGACGTATAGTTCGAGTCGACCGGGTTTTCCCGGCTATTATGTATACAAAATTTTATACGTTGCCCATAACCAGTTGCACTTTACTCGTTGTTGTAATTATTTATTCCAATTTTATATATCGCCCTCTATCTTGATCTATTTTGAATATTAAAAAAAAAAGAACAAGACTCCACGATAAACAAGTTCACTTTCCTCCTTTCAGGAACAGGATTACGGGAGCTACAAGTGCGTGGCGAAAAATCCAAGGGGCGAAACCGAGGGTACCATTCGGCTTTACAGTAAGTATCCCGTTGTTTACATATTCCCGAGCCATCCGCATCAGTGTTTACAAAGTTAACGACGGCTTACCGTCCTTTACTGTTTTCATATTGTTATACCTCACCGTATAACTTTCTCTTACCGTTACCTACCAATGGTAAACCCTTGAAAAATTTCTAGATCACACCCTATCCTAAGAATACACCGATTATCCTCTGTATCCGATATTTCCGTATTTTAAAGCCTCCCAGACAACCTACCGTCCTACGTCTCTCCCATTACGAAAACCATTTCAGTAAAGTGTTCCTTCTTAGTACTACCACAAGATTTGGTCAGTGTAAGTACTCGTATTAGGGAGAACGATAAAAAAGAAAAAGGAACGGCACGCTGTTCTTTAAATTATTTAATTCACACGCAAAGGCTCAACAGTGAAATTTACTGTGTCGCGTTTTCAAGTGTAAAACCAAGGGTGATCCATGGCGGCATGACGTAACGTAAGGGTTTGTACCATCTAACCAACAACCAATAGATTCACCTGGGTGTTTGCAAAGTTTAACCACGGCTTATCGTCCTTTACTGTTTTCGTATACCATCCGACCCGCAACCAACAGATTCACCCGGATGTTTGCAAATTTAACGACACCTTGTAATTTCGGATGTTTATTATTCTCCAGGAAAATTCTCTTTGTCTCTTAGATAGACCAAAAGCGTTTCCTTCGAATTTTATGAAGCTCGGTCTTTTGAATAATTAAACGGGTCGGGGAAAGGCTTTCTCAGTATCGTAGATGTTTTTTTTAATAGAATTTTTTATCATTTAAAATGATTTCAGACTATTCCGAATTTATGTATCTGGTCATTGTCCGAATCTTTTATCGTGACTGTACCGAACTTCGAGTATTGACTGTACAAGAGGCTATGCATAAACGCGGCGAGATGATTCTACGCTCGTAACGTATGCATATGACATAAAGGGTTGCCAGAGATGGCCGGGACTATGTACACACGTGTACGCGTGAACCGTCGGTGTCGTGAGCTCTCCATTAGCATGCATCGGTTTTTCGCATTAGCGACATTCAAATGAAGCGAACGCTTTAGCATAAAAGGCTTTACGGTAAAAACGAGCATCTAAAGAGACCACGCATTGAAAATGATACTGATTGAGATTATTTGCTCTTTGGGTATCAGCCTCGGTTACGTCGTCCAGTCATTTTGAAAGTTGAATATTTCTCATGTATATTAATGAAAAAAAATGTCATGGGACTACGACGCGACACTGTGATATATACCTTATTGCACGTAATACTATAATTTAAAAAATTATGGAAATGCGTCATTTACGTAAATATTTTTTTTATTCGAAACTATCGAGTCGATCATCGTTATACTCGATTCACAAGAGCCATCCCTCTTTTCCGTGGATCGACCATTTATGCCGACCGTCCGCTTCTCATAGTTACTTCATTATTCTTTGCGGAGAACGAGTTTCGTGTCGCCCCTCGTTATTTACAGTTGACGTTTAACGAAGTACAAAAAAAAGAGAGAGAGGGAGGAAAGGAGGATGAAAAAAAAGTGTTCCTCGATGGTCTACGCTGTACGTACGGTGGGTGCTTCGCGCCCCAAGTTTTAGCACCCCCTGTGGTCTCCAAAAGAAAATAAGCGTGGGGTCTAAAAGTCGGGAGGGGAGATCCGCCTGAAATTAAGTGGTAGCAGTCAGAGATATGTCAGACGAGTTTTATTAAGCGGCATAAAAAAGAGATTTGTAGTCTGACTGAGGGAGAGCTCCGGAGCTCGAGAGCACGCCGATGGAAAGGGGCTCGTAGAGATATGAATTTATTATTAAGGACCGCCTAAGGGCCAAAGTACCCCTGTTTCTTGATATCTAGCTTCTCTGCCATCCTCTTTCTCATCCAGCACTCAGCCGGGCAAACCTTGGGCGCAGCTAATTTATTCCGCAAAGCCGAGAGTCAACCTGCTATTTGTACGAAAAACTCCCGCGGAACAGCGATATTGTATTCATTCCTTTATTTAGTTTTCTAAATCTACCCCTCGCGTGACATAAGGACGTCCTATTGAGAATGTAACAAAAAAAATATGTTCAGTATGAGAACATTTTTTCTGTCGTTGCGTGAAAGATTTTGAAAATTTGTATCGATAGTAACGAAGTAAATCATATAGATCTTGGGAATGTCTGTTAATATAAACTTATAAAGTGTGCTTCAATTCGAATGGATAAAATATTTTTATATTTAAAAGAAAAGAACGTGAAATGCCAATAATTTATGAGAGTCCATCCGATATTACTTTGTATTAAGTGCTTAAACACATATGTAGGTCCGTAAAGTAATATTTTGGATGAAATTTGAAAAAACACAATTTAGTTCCTGACCCTCATCCCCAGATAGATAGGGTAAACTGCTTCGTAAAATTCCAGAAAAATCTTGGTATCCTACTGCCTAAAAAATTCGAAGTCACGTCTGAGATTTTATCTTTGATTAAGATTCAAATTGATATCATTTTACCCGGAAAATTTAAAACTATACAGAGACAAACGCGTAACGTATCCTTGGTATAATATCCGCAGGTATGATATTCGATTAATCGATATGAATTGACACTACTAAATTTTACCGTCGTTACTTTTTTCTTCCAAAGATTGTAAAGTTCCACCCTGAAACGATCGAACTTCGGAGCCACGTTGGGGTCGTTTTAATTATGAATTGATCAGAGTTTCGCAACTGGCCGGGCATAATGAGTTCTTCCGAAAGGGCCGGTGCTCGTGGCTGTAGGTCAGACCAATGCTGAGAGTCGGATATAAAAATTGTATAGTTTCCAACGCCGGAGGACATCCCAGCGCTGAAAACTTTAACCGCAAGACTCTCGCGCTTCATTCTACAACTTTTTCCTGGAAGAAAGAAAAAGACAAGAGCGCCACGGCAGACGGGAGGACGTGCTTCGATCAATTATTGAACTACATTTCCCACTTCTGGAAACGAGGAATGTCTCGTCGAATTCCAGAAAATTGAGGACGTAGCCATTTTTTAGAATTTTCCAATACTACGTATATACCTAAGTATAATACATAGCCAATCGATAATTGCCTCTTCAGTTCGATATTTATACTCCGATAGTATCGTGCTTCGGGTAAGGGGTCATAATGAATAGACTTCTTTACGTAGACGATTTCACATCTAATCTCGTTTTTCATTACATTAATTCGGCTCATCCATAGCCCGTGGATACAAAAGTTAATTACGTTGTTTTCCCATGACGCCAATTAGTAATTGCCAGTTTTTACCTAAATCACCAAGTATAAAACAAAATGGAAGAAAGTTTTTTACGATCTCGCGAACTCTAATTATAATAGGAGATAAGTGGTGTGACTAATTAGACGGAGACCTTGACGAAACGCAGGAACTTTACGTCAGTCTCGTAATCTTGTTTTTAGGAGAGAATCAAAAGAGAAGTCGCCCGTTATATGGTTTCAGGTTGGTAAGTGATAGCGGAAGATTATGCAAAGGGCAAATGCCTTTTTAATTTAGCTAAAATCTTTTCAATTTCGAGAGGAATTCTCTCTTCTTGTGCATCGTGCTCTTGACAATAATGAATGGAAATGTTTAGTGCATCGCGACTTCCTTTACACCTCCCGTTCGTGTCGCAATTCCCCAGCAAGGATAGGTAATAACGAATGACGTTCATTAACAGCGCGTCTGCTGCGCATCGTTTTAAAAAGTCCACCCTACCCGTTAAATTACGCCAAATTTTTCACATGCCGGAAGTAGCATCCAATCCGCGCACGTATATGTATCGCTGTAGCACGGAAAGTGACAACGCGCTTTCGAACGGCGATGCGCGCTGTTTGGGCCTGTCGATGAAACGAAACGATCGCGCGACCACGCATTCCTACATTTCGGCCAATTGCTAAATGGGAAATGGGAACGTCCATTTCAATGTCGCGCGTCCTCTGCTATACCTTTTCCGTAACCGTCAGAGTGAATTGTGGTGGCGGTAATAACAAAACGTTCGCTGCCGTAAAATCAAATTATTGAAAACATTTTAATGGAAAATATTTTACTGATATTTTTATATCCAACTTAGAATAAATAAACGCATCTGTGTAGAGCAAAGAGTTGTAAAACATTACAGAAAATAAAACCTTGCAGTTCAAACTAATGGCCATTAAGTGCGGCTGTATTAATTTATTAAAAAAAAAGAGAAAGAGGTTTTGTAAGTCGAAATCAGAGGATCCAAGAAAGGTCCAACTCGAGTCCTGCTTGAAGAACGACTTTTGGAATCGACTTTTCTAGCGAGCGAAGAAGTTTGGCAATTTCCTGGGGCTAATCTGGCGGTCGGTCAGCATTGAGATGCTGCGGGGTTACCAACCGGGTGGAAACAGGAGGCTAGCCGAGGGTGGTGGGTCCAACGACCACGAACGACGGGTGGTCCCATGAATTATACAAGCGACTCCCCGAGCAAGAGGGAGAGGGAGAGGGGAAAAGAGAGAGAGAGAGAGAGAGAGAGAGAGAGAGAGAGAGAGAGAGATCCAGAGACCTCAAGAGACTCGGGTAAAGATGCGAATGCGTGCCTGGAGACCCTTCGGACAGTTCCACTTTCTTAAACTCGTCTAAGAGTCGAACCAACTATCGAGAGGTCGCAGAGAATAAACTGATGTCATTCAACGTATTTCCGCAGTTTAGTTAGTACAGCCACCAGTTGATGAAGCAGCGGTATCCGCTAGCTAAAAGCAGCCGCAAGGATGGCTTTTAATTAGTCGACAGCCTCCCAGCAATTTGTCGAGGTTAATGCCTCTCAAACCGATCCTTGTTTACTTTCAATTTTCGCAGGCTCGGTATGTACGGATTTCCAAGAATCTTCTGACAGGGATTCAGCTGCAGGATTCCCAAAAGTTAGACAAAACTACGTCAAAGCAGGATCCCCGTTGATATGCGTAATTATCCAGGATCTGTCGTAGTAAATGTAGCCGCTGACGCCATGTGATTTTACATTTGCTTCTCTATAATATTTTCATTTCCTCCTGTATTCCTTTCTTAGACGCATTACTTCTGATATCTTACTTAACTTTCTTCCTTTTCTTTCTTTATTTTGGTGACACAATACCCTTTCTTTATAATCCTCTATACTCTTCAGCCTCTCTTACACCGTGTATAGGGCAGTGCCTCGCTGGAGCTATCTTTCACAGTTCTTCGAAGGCCATGGAATATTTTATGGGAATATTCTTCCTGTTACGATGCTCGGGCTTTCCAGGGAGCTTCCGGCGCAGTCCTTTTGCAATCTCAATACTTCACACAGGATGGGATCGATTATTTGCGTTGTGTTCATATCGTACGACCCTACGTAAAAGAATTATACAGTCTGGGTTACAAATAATATACAGCAACTATATATTAGACTTTATTTACTGAATGCAATAAGTATACGAGTTGTATAAGATTTTTTGACGTTGATATAGAAAAGATGTTTAAAGGGTCATAGGGACGAGCATTGCGAATGATTATGCCAATAGAAGTAGTCCATAATAATATCCACGACGCCTAGCATCGCTCCGCTGATATTATTAAGAAAAAGATTGACACGTGACGGTAATATCTCCAGAATTCAGATTAGCTCCCAAACTCTCGCGCTCGTTTCAACCTCCTACATATATTAACTTTCGATTTTTCATTAAAGCCCCAGTGACTGCCAACTCACGTCCGCGTCCCGAGGCATCAGGCTAGGTACTTCGGATTTCCAAGGGAGCCACTCTGAATATTGTCGTCATCCTATAGCTAAATCTCTCGGCATTCTTGGCGAGTGTCTCTTAGCCGACTTCAGCCGTCTTTCCAGCAGCCAAGACGCTCCTAGTAAGGATACCAGGAATACGAACGAATCCATAGCCATGGATACGCTGCGCGAATTGTAAAAGATTCGCAATATACCATATGCCATGCATATACGTAAAGCTACAGGATAAGTTACTCGAATGTATCTCGATGAAAATAGAAAATAAGAGAACGAAGAGGCTATTAACGCCAGTGTAAGCTTTATGGCCAGGGCACAGATCCTCGATCTCTGCGTATACTTAACGTACCTTATATACCTTCTGTGCGATAACCTACATCCACCTTAGCGAAGCTACGAATTATCCTTGGAAACGGGCAGTTTCCATTCGCGCAGGATCATCTCAAGAAAGCTCACGAATACAAAGGCAAAAGTCAGAGAGGTTCCGAGGTGGGCATCATCGCGTAAAAAATACGTTGCAAAGACGAGACTTTGGTGCCTCTATAAGGGAGAGCCGCTGACGGCTTGTAAGATTGATTGGAGTCACGGGATGGAAAATTAACGGTCTAGCTCGGGTGGTCCAGGGTGAACGAAGCCAAAGGGAGGAGTGTGACAGCAGCCGCATACTAATTCCTCTCGCGCCCTTTCTAGCTTCCAGCCACCCTAAGCCACCCAGGAGGCACCCTCCAGCTACCCTTCTGCTACCCTCCACCAACCTTCTACTCCTCGTCCTCTTGATCCTGTTACTCCTTCTCGAGTCCTCCCACCCACCCGTACCCCCCCCCCCCCCAACGCTTGGCCTGTCGCCTTTGTATCCAAACCAAGACCTAACATGTCCGGACCTTTGTCATAGTTAACCTCTCTTGGTCATGGACAAGTACATGAGCTCTCAAGGAAGTTGTGGATCGCCCCAGGACGTACATATAGTCAGACTATAAGTTTCCCATCAAATTTTATTCATTTACCTATACACATATATTAAATAGCCCATCACTGCCGCGATGACTCTATTATCATGCATGGCTTGTTTACATGTGTATTTAGTACTAGGTCGACTGATAAGAAGGAACTGTGCACAATTACACCGTCTCCTTGACACGTAACATTAAGGGGTCTTGGTTCGTTAACTCCTCCAGCTAGTTTCAAATACGCACGACATGCCTGAAAAGACGTACTCAGCTGCACTCGGAAACTGGGGGTCCTTCGATATTAAATGAAGCTTAGGATCGGCAATACGGGAATATTGTGGAAAGTCCTTGATCTCCCATCCTGTCCGCACTGTAATTCATTATCGTGCTGCTAAGTAGATCGCTGAAAGCCATGAGGATTTCACGGTGCTAATTATTAACGATGAGTTTACTGAAGGATATCCCATGGCTTATCAGATGAAAGCTTTATTATGTTTTTTTTTTTTTTGTAATACGTGGATTTTTATACAAACGCATACATATCTTCTGTGGTATATGCCACTCTAATGTATATGCATATAAGTACTCAGTCCAGTTGGACGCTTTAAAATTGTAATTGTACGTACGATGCTTATTCACTTTTATGAAGGGTAAACTGTTAAACGCAAATACAGATTAGACGCTTATTCTATTAAATACGTGAAGTATGAGTACCTATTAGCGATCTATTATATGTAATTATAACTATGTAACGACGTACAATTTCTATTTGCCATCCCACGCGGAAATGGCACACATTGTAACTTGTAGTAATTAAATTTACTCTAGCTAGGAGATTCGTTTCTCTAATCAGACCAGCGCATCGAACTTCCGGTGAGTCCGGTATTGTCATTACGTATTTGATATCCGGTTGAAATGAGAAATTTTAAGGCAATTATTATATAATCATAGGATATTATTTGACGCTATTTTATTTAACACGAATGATCATGTAGAATGGTTGTTTATTGAAATTGGAGTCTCTTTGGAGAAAATTAACTGACAAAAAAAAGGATAAGACAAAAAAATCTTTGGTGCCCATACTCTAATTAGTACCTATGTTTGAATAGCTTGGAGCGAGACTCTTCTCGTTTGAAAGGCACCGGAAGAAATTGGATGGATGGTGCGATGGTCTGAGGTGCTGATGCTGAGACCGAAGAGACATCCGGGACCGCCGAGGATGCTGCTATTAGACTAATTAAGACGTCTTTAAGATTTAACAAGTCCTTTTGGATGGCTTAAGGTCTCGTATAAAACCCACGTTGGACGTATGTGGCGCGAAACACACGAAGAGAGTATTTTCAAGTCGTTTTGAAAATTGCCTGCGTCAAAGGCAGCCGGCCTACGTTTCCTGGAAGCGATCAAAGGCGTTTTATAACGCAGTATACGTGACTAGGTAACTGAAGGAATGAGAGGGAGATATTTATCTACTGGGTCAAACGGAGACAGATTAATCTTTAAAGTTATTTTAATTAGATGAGAAAGTATTGCGCGAATGCATTGAGTAGTCCCTGCGTATAGGGTTTATACGCTTGCGGGAAATTGGTAAAAAATGATATTTCTTTAATGTAAAAGTGAAAAAGAAAGAAAAAGAAAAGGCAGGACTGGAGTGAATAAGAAAAAAAACGAATACAGAATTCACGTGCGTATATACGTAGACGGGGAGTAGGATGATTTATATATGGGAATTATGGATAAATTCGAATATGAAATTGCGAATAATATTCTAACGCCCGGTGACGTGAACAGGACATTAGCCAGTCTTGCTTTATTAATAGGACCTCACGAAGGACTCAATGTGTCAAGAAGTCCAGAGCAGCCAATCATCAATCAGCGGAAGTTAAATGGCCGGGACAACGGGTTTTAATATCTCCGGGTGAAATAAAAGTTGCTGCGATAAATCAAAAGTGAAAAGTCACCGTCTAACTCTCTGTCTGGCCGCCATTCAGCTAGGAGGAAAATGGCAACTTCCAACCTCTCCAATGGCTTCTAATACCCTCCCCCACCCTATCGGTAGAGCCTTGGTCGAAGTGATAAATGAATTTCTCCCTGCCTATTTATATCTATGGTCCGGAGACGCTTTTCAGCATCGCGTCAATTCGATAATCTCGAGTAATAATCCTGGATAAGTGATTCGATTAGCCGAAGCATCTATTAAGACTTACCCATAAGTGAATCTTAATTAGACGATAAATCAAATGAACCGATATCTCGTTGCTAAATAAGTTAAATTTGAATGCGTGATTAAAAATTAATTAAGCAAACATAATTACATTCATTATTCTCGTGTGATTTTATTTCCCAAAAAACCCACAAGAATTTCATTCAACGCGATTTCGACATTTAAGTCGATAATTGCCAGCGAAATGTACATGCGTCCATGTGTTATGGAGGTCAGGCTAACCTCGATGAATAACGAAATTAGCAATAATTATTCAAGTATATTCACCGGAACTACTGGCAGTGGTGGCTACTGGATAAAATATGATCTGGAGTTTGGCCGGCTGGCTGGCTGGTGGCTAATATGTTTGAGGGTGAAGTTAGTAACAGGTGGCGCGATCCATAACGGCTCTGCTTCGCCGTTGTGCTCCTGTGCACACGCGCCTACGGGAAAACTTTAATTAAAAATAAAAAGTTATTTGCTCTGTTGCAGAATCCGCTCCTCCGAGCACGAGTCCAAGTCCGCCCACCACTGACTTGTCCAGGAAAGGTAAGTTACGTGGTTAATGTCCGAAGCGCAACCACTTCCCTGGCTCTCTTTAACGAGAACTGCTAATTATATTTTGTTCATTTTTTTTCAAGTGCACCCAAAAAAATTATTCACGCATAACACGGATTTTACATGCTGATTCAATTTTATTTTGCATACTTGAATTTCTCCGGGAGACTCCGGTAAAGTGGTTGACGTTTTTTCTTTTCTTTTTTTTTTTGCAAATTTTTGCAACAATCGTTCCGCCCGCTTAAAATGCTAAAGGAACATGCAAATGTCCAACAAGGATTAAACTGCGTTCCATTGAAAATAACTGGTACCTTTAAACATTTTTGTATATATACCAAACACAATACACATGTTAAACCGTATACAAGCCTGTTCCCTGAAACCATTTTCATCCCTAATTCTCAGCAACCCTCTCTGCATCCCTTTAACAGCTTGCCAACCTTTTTTTTTATTCGCAATTTTCCCGAGATCCTCCTCCCCCCGCCCTCCCCTCGATGGTAACAGAGAGAATCGAATTCCGTTACGAGTCATTAATCTTCCTGGTCGACGTCGTCGCGATGTCCAGGACACACTGACACGTTGAGCGTCTCGTCTCTTCAATTCTCTTTATGTTTCTGACCTGCTCTTTATATCCCTTTTCTTTTACCACTTTCATGCGCATAAAAGTATCTATAATATAGCATACATCCACACGATCTATACTAATAACCATTCTAAATTCTTTTACATTAACATTTTTAGACTGGGACGTATTTACGGAATTGAATAATTCCGTTTACGGAAATCCCAGTTCCCTCACGATTCACGAGAAGAATATAAAAACAGGTGACTACTTATGAAATATTGTTGTTCTATTATTTCAAAAAAAAAACGCACAACCAGTCAGAACCAAAGGAGAATCCAGGAGCATTAGTACCGTGATAAGAAAAATACGTGAGATAGATGACGACGTGACGTCAGATATCAAATATTGTATTTATCCCAAGTCAATATCCAGAGAGCATCGATCATGCATATAGGATTTACTCTGACACTGTAAAAGCTAGATAATTCCTATAACGATAATGATGACGATAACGTGAAATTCAATGATTGACCAGACTGATCTCACCAATTCTAGAGATTAGACGCTTACGTGTCTTACTCCAATGGAAGAGATACCCTTGCGAGAGGCAGCAGACGAATTTTCTGTTGCTATACCGTAAACTCCTTAACTTTAACTCGAGAGGGGTTAACTAGTGCAATCCTTGGAGCTTCCTCGAAAATCGTGAAGGGGTGTTACGGCTTTAAGAGTAGCTTTAAGGCAATCAGGCTGCTTTAGCCCGAAAGAGAGAGAGGAGAGGAGACAATAAGAGTGAGAGAAGGTGCGAGTGAGAAAGCTCGTTATGGAAACTCAACTTGGGATGCCGACTCCGTCGTGGGTACGGGGATGTAACATCAATATTTCATGTATGCTAACACGCCAGAACTAATAATGCTCCAGCGAGGAAGACCCAAGAATAATATCAGCCTCCACTCCACAGTCTCCTCGTTCGTTCGTCAGTAGCATAGCAGCAGGCCGTTTACGCCTTATATATTAAATTTAATCTAAAGTGCAAGTGTTTTCGAAAATGTCTCGCCTATGACTAAAAGTCACGGTACCAGCTACCCAGAAACTACAGCCAACCTAAAACTGCTAGGTTGCAAACCCCGGCGTGGCTCAAATGGCTTATGCTTTGAGGTCTGGGGTGAGGTTTGTAATTGGCGCAACATCTGCGGTCTGTGGAGCATTAATGTTTGCTCCCTCGTACCTACCACCTAGCTTATCCATATACCCAGCAACCTACCAACCTACCGACCTACCAATCGCGCTTGCTAGGAACCTACGCACCTACGTGTCCACTTCAACAGTCTGTTTGTACACGCGGGTTATGCAACGTCCCTTTCGCTATTGAGGAGAGTTGTTGGAGTGGCCATAATATATAGATATATATGTATTATATATATATATATATTATGTCATATCTCAATCGGGACACTTGACGTTGCCGCCAGTTCAAATTCTCCCGTATCATGTACCCACGTTCCCTATCCAATGGTTTAGCAGATAATAGGAAAGACGCGTATCCCTTCATTTCTTCCACAGAACATTTTCACCAAATTCCAGCCCTCTCCAACTTCCGATATGCAAGTTACAAGATATTTATGAAATAAATGATTAGCGAACGATGTGCATTGTTATAATATTTTTATTTTTTCTGCACATCGGAATTGGGAGAGGGCTGGAATTTGGTGAGGACATCCTGTGGACAAAATAATGGAATACGTGTCTTTTCTTTTCTCTGTAAAACAATTTTGCAATTTGGTCTTTCTTCGTGACTCGGGGATGCTCGTACTAACTTGTGAAATACTCCGGGGTTGAATCCCTTGTACTTCGGGACATGAAATTACATGGAATCATCGTAAACGAACACTTTACATGCTGCGGGACAATGTCACGAAATTTGATTATCTGAAACGGGAGGACGAAGAGCATCGATGGATTGTTGTTATAGGTTATCATAAGTCTTTTAAATACAAACAATGCATTGATTACTTATATAAAACTTATTAGCAAGCTTACTGCCTACCGCACAGAAGTAAAAGTCGTTCGGCAGATAACCTGGCCCTTGATTTTTGGGTTATTGTCTATTTTTGTGGCACACGTCGAATCTGTCAAAATATGTGATGACATCACTAGATTTTGGCACGAAAACGAGGGAGAACTCGTTCTCGGCTACTTCGGGTGCTCTACTTGGGATGGGACTTACCGTATATAGGCTGAGTTATCCTAGACTTCGAATCTGGGTGGAGCTTCCATATGTATCAAGTGCGCTATTCTCTAATAACAATAGATCAAAATCATGTACCACAAGAGAAAGGATTTGATATTCGCTAACAATAGCAATTACTTGATCGATTTTACTAAACGCAATTCTACCAGTCAGGAAACGCGTTCAACATATAGACGCAGTCACATTACCTACATGAAAAATGATACTATTGCGGAGCATTTGGCATAAACGGGATTTGTAGAATTCGATAGAGATTCCGAAAGATGATTAAACGCCGGCATAGATGATATCGTTATACTGCAGATCTGATCTAAAGAACCACAGTGTTCATACTCTTCCGCGGTATGTTACAAATGGAGAAAGAGGAAGAAACTGGAAGGAAAATGCAATCTTCCCTTCGTAACGGCGGCATTTTGTCCCAATGCCAAAGCCATTGGCGTACCGGTCTAGAACTTCGGGTCATAGAGTTATCTCGTTCTTGTACGAAGACACCAAACATAGAATGGTCAGCCTATAATTTCTCGAGAACGGTAGATTGGCTTAGCCGCGTGCCTGCATATGGTTAACGCGAGCTGGTATCTATCGTACCTACGTACACTCGGGCTTTATACGCGGACCCTCTGAGGTGGTTAAACTGGGTAGCAATAGGCGGTTATAGGGCACACTATGTGGCGACCTACAGCATATGTACATACCTAAGTATATATATATATAACATACATAGAGCTCGTGGATGCTATAGGGTCATCGCATTGCCGGTTCGTACCATAGTACGCTGTCACTGCTAATGTTTGGCCAAGATTTGCATACGTCTGTCTTCCCTATCCATTCCTCCGTACACTATCCTCGTCCTGGACCCACCGGGTATACCCATCCTTCGTTATACGTATACCTGTACAATCATCTATCCAGGTACATGGGTCTAGACGACACAGTAGCATGATCGCCAATTACCTTACCAAAATAGGCTATTGTGCCAAGAGCACCTTGCAGATTGGCGAAGTGAAGCTGAATTTGCAAATCCAATTGGAATCAAATCAGAGATCCTACTTAGCATCCCTGCTTGATAAATTCTTATTTCTTTGGAATTTGAAGTCGTTATTTTGACTTTTACCTGATTTTCAGTCTTTCCGGTACGACGTGGCGGCACCGGACGGTTTGAACAATCTAAATAATGTTTATAGCTATTTTTATTATTTATCAGCTTTCACTGTTATTCACCCTTGTATTCGCTTGCTCTTCTCTAGGGTTACTTATGCACAGGGGGTGGAGGGTTCGGTAGGGAGGGTGGCTATGAGGGTACTCTAACTATTTGTAGAGATGAACGGCAAACATTGGTGAAATATCGCTTTGGATTTTGCAAAGTGTTCAGGGGCTGGGCTAATGCATCGTGAACTGTCCACAAGCGCAGTGCGAAGGTCGTTTAAAAACAAGACGAATGGTTGGAATACAATATTAGATTGAGGGTACGAAGGAGAACATTGAGAATAAGAGAACTCTGTTTATACGGAGTTTGCATACTAGTTAGCAGCGTGTATCAAGTACGACAGCAATGACTGCATACGTAACGTAACGGGCATGTAAACATGTTAAACCCGAGGCAATATTCGTTGCACGTCCCTTTGTCTTAACTCGGTGCAATGTCTTAGATTACAATTTCTAAGGTATATCTAATGCATAGTATAGCACAGCCATAGAACGACCTACGAGTACAAGGTGAAGCTCAGGGGACTCTTGTACATTGAAACTCATAAGGAGATGGCCTCTCTGAAACAAATTTACTTTTTGACGGACTATAGCTGACTGTACGACATAAAATTGTCCAATTCTGGAATAAAATCTTCTCGCTGGTAGGTGATATGCTGGCTGTACTAAAGAAAAATCGGTCACTTAGATGTTACCCTGTATTCTCCTTGGATGAACTCTGAACTCCTGCTATTCTTGTATACTTGTATATAATGTGTATACATGCTTGCTCGATTTAACTTCGCACATCTAGTCACGGTCTATCTAATATACGCTATTCTATTTCCAGGGAACAAGTTCCAGTCTAACCTCAACGAGATAGACAAATCTGAACAGAAGTCCGGCGACCTGGACAGAAAAAGGAAGTACAACTGGCCGCCGGAAAATGGTAAATTGACAGTTTTCCAGTAAGACGTTTCCATACGTAGGTAAAATTCCATACGAGTACGACGATAATATCGATATAGTATACGAATATTTTGAGAGGATACAAAATTCTGGGTAACCTCTTAAGACATTTTTACCAGTGACGCATGTGTCTATGCTGACTACTTTTTTTCTCTACGCGACCACCATTCCACCTTGCGTTACGTGACATAAAAACAGAGTCGCGTATCGTCGATACTTGCTGGACACTTTTGACTGATGTTATCGGATTATTATTTTCAAGGCTCGAAGTGACCTGACCGTTATGTCCCTCGATCCTGCATGGTGCCCGGAGAACTTTTCATCGCGGATAAATCTCAAGTCACGTGTATCTGTGATCTTCAATTATTTTCTGCGTTGAAACGTCCATGTCGAAAGCGCTAACTTCCTCTCGTGACATTTTGCTATTAGTGATAAACCGGTCGCTGGTTAGATCTGGCAGTATTCGCTTCTTGATGACGTACAGGAAATACAGGGCAACGCACTATAGCTGTGCGATAAATTCCGACGAGGTAACGAAATATGTATAATGGCTGATGGAGAATATTATCAAACGAAACGTGCAATTTTGCAAGCTTACAATTTTGATTATTTAAATGAGCGCGAACATTACGTCATTGTCGGTATTAACGTTTCTCATTCCTTAAGAATTCCTCGAAGCCTCGGGCGACATTGCATACCTCTTCTCCCTCATATTTTTCCAATGCCTCTGCACTTTCGCAATTTCTTAAAAATAATTTGCATAATGGCGGAATGTGCAAATCCGTATTCGCCAGAAACGTCTAACCATCCCAGTCAAGTCATACCTTGTGGCGGGTAGGTAATTTCTTCTTGGGTTACAAGAAGGAAAGAGAAAAATAATGATAATAACGAGATACAAAAAGAGGTATAAGAAATAGCAAGAAAATAAAATCAAAGTAAAGAGAAAATGTAAAAGGGAACCTAGAGGATCGCGCATCCCTTCGGCTTCTCTGGACTCGTCTCTGCCTTATTCTCCAAGGAGGTCGATTCGTCGTTTAATTTTCTTCCTGGCGCTTCGAACCGTTAACCTCGATCGCGTTATTTATTCTCTCACGGTGCGCGACTCGCGTGAAAGGTAATGGGTAAAGAGAGAGACAGATAGAGATAGAAAAAAAAGCCCTATTGAGAGAAATAGCCAACCCAAAGTCAAGAGCACAAATGACAAAGGGAATCCTTGAGCGATCTGTTTAATTTAGAAAAAAGAAGTCATGTTCGATTACGCGCGTTGACCGCAAAGAATGCATGAAATTCAAAAGACCTATGGGAAAGGTTCGATGAAAATGATTGTGGTGGTTCTTGGGGTAAGACTGGATGTAAAGTGAAAAGGAACGGAGAAACGTATGGACAGCTAATGGAAGAAAAAGGTAAAATAAAGTCAATGAAAGTAAAGAAGAAGAATAGAGAGAGAAGAAGGGGGGGATGACCGTACAGCGGCAATGGGGTCGCACGGTAAAGGGAGGCTGAAAACTGACTGCGGAGGGAGAAGAAAGGAGGCGGAGGGGCAGAATGAGACAGGAATGGGATAACAGACCAGACAAAAGTAGCGAAGCGTGGAGCTCCCGAGAGACTAAAGGGAGAGTAAGAAGGGTAGTAGTATTCAGTAGGAAGGATAGAGAAGGAGCGTAGTTCGAGCGGGGGTGGCCGACTGGGTTGTTTCTGATTCGTAATTAGAGATGAGTGAGGGTAGGAAGAACGCGGAGAATACATTTCTCTCGAAGCGAGTAATGGCTAAAAGAAGGGAGGAGAGGGCTAACCGGAAGAGTAACTGGCTTCCTCCCAGTCTTCTCCCTGGATTCCATGAAGATAGCTGAAAGATTCTTCGCGAAGTCCAGAAGCGGCGTCAAGCTTGCGTTACGCGCGTCCATGTTCGTAATTCCGGTAGGAGAAGTTCTCATAGTGGTCCATGAAGTTAGTTGCAACATCCCCCCCCTCGAGTTATATCTCGCGAAGAATATCTTACGTATGTCTGACTTTTTTCTTTCTTCTTCTATCTGTTCCAGACATGGCGGCGAGTATCACGACGACCATGGCGTTACTAGTGATGGGTTTGATCGCGATAACGGCTATCCGATAAGCACCCTTATTTAGCTATATCAAGTAACTCTTGTAATTACGAACTCGAAAAAAAAAAAGGAAACACAAAGTTGAAACGATATGAAAACAAAACACATGAAGACTGACCGAATAGCTAGTGCCGTTTAAAAGTTTACGTCGTAATGCGTGCCAAGAGTCAAGTCGGGACGAAGTCGTACATATTTCGAAGACTGAAGTGCGTTCGGCAACAGGACAAAGCAGCGTGTGTGAGCTGAATATCTTCCTGCAGAAAGACGCCGATAAGAATACATCCGGATAAAGTGTGGAAGGTCAAAATCATTTATGAGCATGGGCAATGTCAGAAAGTGCAACGACTATCGCTTTCAGTGTAACATATTGTAAAATGTGTAATCTGTCTCCATATATTACTGCTACCCCTTAACCCCATCCTGACCGAAGCAGCCGTCTACGTTAGGATTAATATAGTTTGCACGAGGAGTACTGCCCTTTTTATTTTTCATATTGAACTGCACGCGATCACTGGACAAAGGTGTTCCTAGTGCAACCGAAACGAATTGCTATCCAAGATACCAATAGTACACTTTAAGCGCATATCTTTGGATACTCCCTTATACTGACTTCCTTATGCTTTTCTTCCGTCCTTCTCTCTTCTTTCTCTTTATACTACATCAACCCTCCCACAAGGGGTCTCCTATCGTTTCTTATTCCCGCTGATATTTTTTACCCATCGAATTCCCAATGTCCCACCCCTATAAAATCACAGATGCCATCTGAATACTTGAGATTAAAATGTCATTCGCTCATGGCCACACCCTTACACTGAATGGCGTAGATTAAAGAACGTAGACAGTGCTACAAACCTTAAAAGAAATAAAAGACCAAGTGACAGTGAAAAGTAATCATTTAAGAATCTAAGGAGCTCCCGTCGCCTGCCCAACGATTGCACTCACCTCTAATTACCAGACAAAGTAGAGACGGCTAGTAGCGCGTTAGGATTTTCATGGTCCTCTCGATAATCCTTATATAAATGGCTGACTTATAAAAATACCAATTTATCCTGAACGAATGAAGGCCCATTCACATGAGTACAGGACTTGCCGTCCTACGAGAACTGATCTTCATTTAAAGACTGGAGTGCCAATTGCGTTACAGAAAGTAACCACTTTTTGTCGTTATCTTTTTCACCCTACCCCGATGGAATCCGCAGTCGTTCAAAGATCAAACCAAACTAGCTTTCTATGAAGCCATTTGGTTGCACGTCCCGCTGTGCATTTTCAATCCAACCCCTTTCATCCCCTTGCACCCTTATTCATCTCCCACACTTGTAGTTCCCCACGCAGTCCTTCTAACGTCTCTTATCCTATGTCCTAGTATTGCCATCTACCATCCCCCCGCCCCGTACCCCTTCTCGCCCGCTTTATCAGAACCCAATGAATGGACCGAATAATTTGGTGATATCGTTACTTCCATCATTAAATTTCCGGACTTGAAGTCGCCACTAGTGTTACTAAAGAATGACAATGATTATCGAAAGTAAAAGCACCAATACCGTCATGAATAGTCAAATAGTGTCGTTTACTTTTAAACGACATTGTAGAGCGCGTCCGTCATTGAATGGACTCTTGACTGTTGCAAAGTGAATGACTGCCGGAAAGAAAGATTAAATGGAAAAGGAGATACAGGAATAAAAAAGTGAGAGAATAAAAATGCTGTTAGATAATATACTACTAATTACGTGTGCATCAGGTATAACAACCCTTTGCTGAGATCGTACGTTATCGGTATGGGTATCGGTACGGTATGGAGTCGTCGATTAACCAAGTACTCCTTGACGTTCTCATTTTACTCAGGTATACAGCTCTAACTGCTCAAGTGAAAACGCGTTAAAATATTCGAAAGATCAATTGAGGGTAATAAAGCGTTATCCAGTGTTGCGCGACTGTCGAAATGGATCGCCAAACTCACCTGAAACTTTATGTATGTCGAGACATGTAAAAATTTATCTTTACATTTGTTTTTTGAAAAAAAAATCGAATTTTCCAAAACCGAAAATAACCATTGCCCCAATATCAGCTGGAGTCTTTTACGGCTGCTGCATAAGTCTGTCGTAAAGATAGTGAAAATTCAAGACACGAAGAATTCTATCTAAAGAACAGCTAATGCTGCACTGGACGTACGTAGACTGTAGGAATATCTATTATTCAACGAGGAACTTGTTTCAAGCAACAGGTACAGAACAGGCTCGGGACAATAAGGGTTAAGGGCTGCCACTGGATTAAGGAAGAGAAAATCGAGTTCAGGGCTTTACCAGAGTCTTACCTACCCAAGCGTTGGCGTCCCGTCCCTACAAGGACTCTCGAGTGTCCTTATCGTGCAGGAAATGCTGTCATTTCCCGAAGTTCACGAGCGTCGACGGGCGTCGGTCCCAATAGCTTCGCTCGAACTTCCCTTTTCTCGTCGCCGCTGTCCCCATGCGATAACGCCTTTATGGCCAGCGACTTTGTCTCAATTATTTAGTAGACGCTAATTAGTCGGGTTAATCGGTCGCCGTAGAGAACGCGGCAAATTCATAAATGTATTCTTGTAATATTGACACGCGTACGAACCTAATGACGTATAAAATACATTTAATGTTACGTCACAAGGGCTGTTATGGATTATTTGTTAATCGGTCGACTCCAATCGCCGTTTGGGTGTGGCTATATATATGTATTATTTGAGGCTGCTGACTTTTTATTTACATTGCATCGTGTAGTTTATGTCACCAAAAACTTTAGTGGAAGTATTCTGATAAGGGGGGGTAACAGTTGGCGTGTGTAGCAAAGTCGGTGATAAGACGCTAGGAGCTAACCGGTGAAACGTATAAAAGTTTCCTTCAAGTTTTTCTCATCGAATTTTCCTTTTCGTTCTACGGCATGTCTGAGCTGAAATACTCATCAACGGCGGATCTGTACATACGAGTAAATAAGTATATACCATAGATTAAATCTAGCTTTAAAGCCTGAATGGGACGGCGGAGCTTCCCGAAGTGGTTCTCGTCTGTCCTCGGCGGAGCTTGCAAAAACTGAGGACAAGGGTAAACCTTAGGAAAGATATTTTGACCTTAGGCTAAACGAATTAAATATAAACTTGGCCGTCTAGTTATTACTGTAAGATGATTTAAAAAAACAGTAATGAAATAATTATAAAGGTATATATGTATACATATATTAAAATTAAGAGGGATTATTGAATAATGATATCACTATATTGTATGTTATATGATATTATTATGCTTTGCGTCGTTGAGTTGAATGTTGTTATCTACCAGAACCAGACGAGAGATTCTTATAAGTACATACGACATGTAATAAAAAGAGGTGAGAAACAATATCTTGTATCATGATTATTATTATTCTTTTTTTTTCTTCATCCTTTTTAATTCACGACCATACCCGTCCCATAGTCCCTTACTAAAATACCTTCTAATGCGTGATTTCGAACTGTAAATACGAATGTACTGGCTCAATCTAAATTCATAGCATCAAAACTAATCTCATTGAAATACCACTGGACGTCCGAGATGAGCTTATAGATAAGATCGATAAGCTATAACTTCTATATTTGGCTGCTGAACCCGTGAAATCAGGCTGCTGGATAGAAACACTCTCTCAAGTATAACTAATACGTTAACTAAGGGTTAACTGTAAAGAGCATCCTGTATATGGTATATGCTAATTAGTAAGCCACAAAGTGAGTTCGTATCTCTGATCGGATGATTAAAGTCTACAATGATGTTTGACTAGGCGGATAGATATACAGTTTAACAACAGAACTGGTTATTCCCAAAGTATATACGGTATAGATAGTGTAGAGTAAATCTCCCATCAACCGTTGTGCAATATTTCATCAAAATTGCGGGAACCTCTGATGTTGTAATAGCTAACCCTCTAGTTGCATACGAACCAAGGATTAACTGCATCCCTCACAACCTGTATGTTGTTAGTCAGCTAGGTATTACGTAAACTTCTCTTAATTAGGCGAGAGTGGTTGTCAATGAATCTGGCCCGTGACCACGGTTGTCATTTCGAGATTAGGCTAATCGTGCTAACGTCAATTCTGTTAATCGTCTATGGATAAAGTAAATCCATATATATTATAATTATTGCATAATACAGGTATAAATATTATTTTTTTTAATCGCGTTATAATAATTTTATTATAAAATTAATTGATTTTTATATATTTGATTAGATAATTTTCGTAGTTTTCTGCACTCGGAATAGGATGCTATACAATTGTCTATTAGCAGATGAGACGATAGAAGAAATTACGTAATGAAAAGTAGATCACGTAATTCATACGTGATTCTTATCTGTTTTTTATATTTTTAAAATATTTTTGGACAGCCGTAACTTTTTGACAAATCAAGAAATTAAAATATGCAACAATGCCTTTTATTAAATTCTTTACCAAGAGCGTGAAGATACTAAAAATTTTCTAATTTGCAATTTTTAACAGATTCTTTAATAAGAAAATTCCTGTCATTATTAACTAGAAAAAAGTGTACCAAAAAATATTTCATGAAAACGTTTATGCAACTGTCAAATCTGACTGTTACGTAAGATCCGTATAGTTCGATGAAGTATATATACTCATATTTTATTCTGCGATTATTATTTTCTAGAGAAAGACAATGAAACCAGGAAAAGATGATCCCTGCCATTGTGCCATAGTTCACCAATTATTAGACTCCCGTATTGTGCGGAGTCGTCGAACCCTCGACGAACGGCTAATGAAAAGTCGGCGAACCGTGTAGCGGCCCAGTTTTGATTAGCCCTGCAATTCGAGCGATAACGCACAACGAAAAAAAAAAAGGAAAAAGAAAGCCAAGCAAATTTAATGCATTGCCAAGTAATGCGGTGCAATAATTCGTAGCAAGATCAATATACACATACAGCAAGAAAAGCAAATAAAGAAGAGATACACTAATAAAAAAATTGTAATGTCCCCATTCAAGACCATATAGAAAATATCTATCGACGTTAACGGCCGTCCTGATAGTTTGAGAGAAAGAGATTTTTATCACCAAGGTATCGTAATCCTCTGACATACTTTATAAATATCGTACCTCTATAACTACATATTCAATTTTCCATGCGCAACCACGGAAATGTACATCTAACTACGTACACGTGTTCATATATATATATATATATATATATATATATATATATATATGTAAGCGCACGTATACACCTATTGTATATATATATATAACCACATAGTGCAAGAAGAAAGTTATACTCTCATATACCCAGAGAAGTACGTTATGTATTTACGATCACCGTCCCGGCAAGCACCGCGGCGATTTTAAAGTTTCACCCTACTCCTTTCAGCGCCGCCAAAACGACGCGACACAGTTCTTTCAAACTAGCATTATACTCAGTTCCGAACTGACCACGTTTCCGGATGAAATGTCAAGGCTTCGTAGAATATTCTTCTGCAGCATCCATAACGTGTGTATTCGCTGAATCGTCGAAATTTCACGAATACGTAATATCGTGTAATTTTTTGTTTTTACGAAAGAAAATTATTCCGATCAAATAACAAGGGATCGTTCCATTTTAAACAGACCCAAAAGTACGAAGATAAAAACGTATCGTTCCACGCGAATCCCAGGTTCCTTTTTCTTCTATAGGCGTGGAAACAGTCGAGTTCAAGAAGGTTACATAAATTCATAACGAACCAAGTTGCAAGGGGTAGACATTGTGGCAGATTACGAATTAAATTTACCTTCCTACAGTCCTGTACTGTATAGTTCATTCACTAGTAGCAACACTTACCACAGCAGCAGCATCGTCGCTACTCGGTGGTTCCCTTTACTTTATAATATGGTCCATAGCCGGCAGCCGACTACCACCAGTTTCCCTCAAACATTGAGCCACGTCCCAAGGGACCCTTTGAAAACTGCCCCTTACAAGTACCATTAAGTGTACGTACAGCGGTGATTCGCATTATTAGATGGAGGATATTCTTAAAAATTTATTATGCCACTTATAGATACAGTTATAATATACCCTTGTAGTATAAGGAATATCGTGATTTTATTTTCAACGGAGTACAGATTCGTTATCTTGAACGCGTTCAGCATCCCTTGAACGTGGGGTGGTACTTCATGCAAACACGTCAAAAGGATCGGCCACTTTTCATAAGTAACTTGAAGTAACTTGAGCTAGATGCATCTTCGTGGAATAACAAGCTGGCAAATATATATATATATATATACATATATATATATATAATATATATCTACGCATAGTCAAGTCGGACACCTGGAATTAATCAGAATGGAATTTAAGTGAATATTATGAAGCAGAAACGAATACACACGAATTGATATAGCATACCGTGCGAGAGTGCATTATTGTTTCAGCTGCGTTTCTATTATAATTCTGGAATCCAGGATATTTCGACGGTTTTGCTCTAATATATGCGAGAATGCCACTTTGGTATTCACTAGATAATATCTAATCAGAATTTCATCCACGTTAAAGCGCCATGTCGAAAATGTTTATTCCATTGATTGATAACGGAGCGTGAATGCTGTTACGTAAGAAATTATTAACCAACGTGAAGTTCATTGCTATAATTATTCTTTTTCTTAATTCCACGTATTGATTTAAAATGTAAATTAACTTGCAGCTCGTGGACTCTAATAAATTTCCTATAGCAAGAACTAGACCAATACCATTTATAAAAACAATCGAGAAGTTAAATACTGTAAACCCTTATCAAATCAAAACGAAAGAATTCCCCACTGATACTCGAGATTATTAATGTAAATGTAAATCTTTTTCCATTTGAAGTTTACTTTGCACGTAATTACACACGGTCCATAGCCTCCAGGTACTTTCAGTGTAGCTTTGTAGAAATCCAGAACTGCCAATTATTTGTACAACTAGCAAAATCAAATTATTACAGTATGGGTACTGCTGATTCTTTCCGTAATGATTCTTCAGTACAGTTTGACGTATATTAAGCATTATGTAAATTAAATAAAATGAAAAAATATTTTCGACTACTCTTAAAATCATTAAGTCCCGATCGAACACCAATTTCATCAGTCTGGACAAAACAGTAAAAACAACCAAACATTTTCAGGTATCCTCGTGTCTTCAAACGGCAAAGCGGACAAGCAGTCACGAAAGAAATTTATGTGAGCATACAAGTTTACTTAGTAACAGCGGAGAAGGTGCACATCTTTACAGGAGGTCTTACCCAGTAAGTGCATGCATTTCCAGTACGCCAAAGTTTCATCAGAAACTTGGGTCTGGTGTAATCCGCGAAAGTGGTTCTTTAGCACACAGCGTGCTCCTAGCAACACATGCGTGTGCCAACTCAACATGGAGTGCCCAAAACAATAAAATTTCTTTTACTGTACAACGATTACCATAATTTCATTTTACTCCCACATACCATAATTGTCCATTCCACCTAACGCGTAGTCTAATAATACAATTAACAGGGATTTTTCGCCACCCTATATAACATATACCTAATCAGTTCTATCAGCTAAGACGCACGCTTGCGGTGAAACGGTGTACGATTTTGAAAATCTGATGTGACACCTATTGTATATTTTTTGATTGGGCATCGACTGCGCATATTATTATTATTATTCGTTTAATATCCGTTGGCAAGTAAAAAATTATCTTTGCCATTTCAAATGATATCGAAAAAAGGTAAATGCAAAAGTTATGGAGCAAGAAAAAAGAACAGAGACGAAAAAAAAGTTTACACGAATAGCACATATAATAAGGGATATTTGTGCGTTTAAAATTTGATAACTATTTGATGACAAAAGAGTGCGTATGTGCCAGCAAAGCCGTGGAGGCCATTTGCCCTATGTGCTATTCCATACATAACCCTATCCTGTGTACTTTACGATTCAATAAAAAAATAACAATTTAAAAAGAAAAGAACTGTTTTATTTCATTCAAATCTTGTGTTAATTTTGGGACACCCTTTAGATATATGACGTATACATATGTTATTCGAGAATGCATGTACCGTCATATTTAATAAAAAAGTAAAGCTCGTCATTATTAGGCTATGATCAGGAACACTCCAAATCCCAAAAACTCCCGTAGACTTCAAAATCTATGGCGAGGAACACATAGAGATAGAAAAATAGCTTTACATACGTTTTAGCCGCCCTGTACGACCTTGCATTTGACTGCACGCGTACTTCAAAACAATTGCGATTCGCATGTGCAGCGTGAAGCTACTGTACGAAGCTAAGACGTTCCGCCAGTATCGAGAAATTGTCAAATAGTTACAAAATTTCAAACGTACATATATCCCTTACTATGTGTGCTTTTCGTCTAAACCTTTTTTCACCTCTATTCCTTTTTCTTTCTCGATAACCATGCGTTTAACTTTCTTCGATATCATTTAAAATAGCAAAAATAATTCTTTATATTTGCGAACAGAAATTAGAAAAACAATAATAATATGCGCAATCCCATGAGATTTTCAAAATTATGCACCGTTTCGCCGCAAACCGCAAACGTGCATCTTAGCTGATACATTCCATACATTCATGGCCCACTGACAATATTAGTTTGGTTCCATAATACATCTAACCTATAAAAATTTCTCCGAACACTAGTGCTTTCTAATCGATTTCACCTAGAAGCCGAATGTGTACACTGGACTTTAAACTTAGGGATTTCAAGAAGGAAGACAGAGCAAAAGCAGGCCTAGGATCTAAGTTAAGTCCGTCGAGTATGTCCATAGCCGTGTCTTATCAGAGGGACGCGGTTTTGATCCCCCGCCTACCGTGCCGTGGCATAACAATTACCCTATTATTCGCACACCCCATGGGCACTTACGGACCTACCCCAGCAGGACCTATTCCATAATCGCTGTGATACCCCTGCAAGATTATTGCCTGTCGTAGCTATACGACATAGATACGGTGTGTGTGCGTAATGATTTACAAAGACGTACCATCTTTTTTTAAGCTCATCCCTCGGGATGGCGAAGTACAAAAACATTAAAGGAAACTTGTGCAAGAACGTAGAGGCAAAGAGTGAGGTACAGGACAGACGTCACGGGAACTGAAAGTGCCGCACCTGTAATTAGAACGAGTTTGTCCAAACGCGAGTTTAATTCGGCAGAATTAGTTAGGAAAGTCTTCAGGAAACTCACGGGGAATCTTCCTCGAGTCTGTTTGCTTGCTTGTTTCCGAAGATGGGGACAAAAAAAATCATTATATTCACAGAAGTATCGGCTTTGCTACTGAAGTCTCCGGTGAACCCTTCTTTCTTGATGGTGCATTCGTTGCCCGTATATTCGGATATTTTATTCTCTCTTCCCTGGCAAGCATCGATACGCATACGCTCTGTTGATTCTACTGATTGCACACGTGGGGATATGTAACATGAATTGCACATCTTGGAATCTGAGGGTGGAGAATGTTATACGTCGAAAAAGATACTGGGAGAAATTTTAAAGAATGGAACGACTTTACTTCCCATACTGTTCAACGGCGTGTTACTCGTAATACACGATACATGCTATTCCGAGTGGATCATCGACGGCTGAAGCGATAACATTGATTTTTTTTAGTTATATTCTGTCTATGCAATACTAAAGGAAGTAGTGGAGCACAGACGATCATCAGAAACTGGAAATATTCATGGTTCTTGTATTCCTCTTATCTTGTTTAACTCAAGAAATGCTGAACTTCACATCTAGCCTTTTGTTATCGCAGAACAAATTGCCTGTAAACACTATGAACAATGTGAAATTAATAATGATTAACCACTATTCATAAAGTTTTCATTAAATTCGCTCGTGGCTTTCGAACCATGAGTAGTTAGTGCAGAACTCCTATCATTTACATTTTAAGATTTCGTTTCAACTTGGACGAACACGGCCGGTGAGACATATATATATATATATGATACGGTATTGTAATTTATATTATATAGATATACATTATAAATTGAAATACTTTACTCACCTGAGCGCTGTGAAAGTTAAAAAAGAGTTACTAGCTTCAATGAATGTCGTATCTACTGCTAACGTAAGTAATGTCAAACTGAGAAATTTCAATTTTTCCAAATAATTTTCGTAGAGCGTCAATGGTTTTCTAGCTTCTGAAAATTGTCACGAGCCATGTGGTCGAAACGTGCATTTACGAGGGGCTCTGCAAAATGCACGTCATATACTCTGCCATATCGTTCATAGTTTTATACGACCGCTCGTAAAGTTGTAACAGCGGTACGACTACTACTGAAAACACTAATCAACGATATACTAATACAAACGTCGATGTTGCTGGACGCTAATACATTTTAGATAATAACGCACGAAATAAAGTCTTGGTACGCCTGTCTCTTACATGCTCTTTGCGTTAAAAGACAATGACAGATAATAAAAGATTATTATATTTTTGAAAAAGGATGAAAACAAATATCATATAATTATTATCTCTTTACAATAGATTTAATCCGGTGGGACGACATTTATCAGTGGCATCGATATACTGAATACGTCTGCTATGTAATATAAAGGGTGTCCCAAAATTAATGCAAGATTTTAATAAAATTAAAAAACAACTTTTTTTCTTTAAATTGTTATTTTTTTATTGAATCGTAAAGTATACAGGATAGGGTTATGTGTGGAATAACACGTAGGGCAAATGGCCTTATAAATGTGGCTGAATTTCGTTGATGATCAAGCAGGGAATGTTACTGGTGCTCGATATCGGGACATGATAATACAGTTCTTTCTGCCTAAATTGAACGATATTGATGTGGACGACATGTGGTTACAACAAGACGGTGCCACATGCCATACAGCCCGTGAAACGGTTCAATCACTGCGTGAGACATTTCTTGGCCGCGTACTTTCTCGTTTCGGTGATAAGAATTGCCCCCCTAGATCGTGTGATTTAACACCGTTGGATTTCTTTTTTATGGGGTTATTTGAAGTCAAAGGTCTATGCCAACAAGCCCGCAAGCACGCGTACATTGAAGGAGGAAATTCAACGCTGCGTCAACGAAATTCAGCCACATTTATAGAAAATGGTCATGAAAAATTTCATGCTATGTGCCAGCAAAGCCGTGGAGGCCATTTGCCCTATGTGTTATTCCATACATAACCCTATCCTGTGTACTTTACGATTCAATAAAAAAAATAACAATTTAAAGAAAAAAAAACCTTTTTTTATTTAATTTAAATCTTGTGTTAATTTTGGGACACCCTTTAGATATATGACGTGTACATATGTTATTCGAGAATGCATGTACGATCATATTTAATAAAAAGTAAAGCTCGTCATTCTTCATTAAGGGTGGCCACATTCGGCATCTCACACCGTGACGATGGCCGAGAAGGTATTTCCAGAATGATAATTAAATTTGGTTTCCACGAAAAACAGGAAAATTATTGTCCCGCGACGATGAACGGTTCGAGTCAACGGCTCTGCCGTCGGGCTAGTCGATAAATGTCCAAAGTGCCGGTGTCCGCGAGAGTACGCGAGTTCCGTGAATATAAATTTAGCACGCCCTGTACCATCTGTATTCAGGAGAGTCCTTTCTTCTCTTGAACTTAGCCAAAGGATGGCCGACCGATACCGGGAGAAATAAAATACCGACGCGATTTGTCCAGATTCGATTCGCGACTCGTGAACACGAAGGTGACGTTATGAGAGTCGAGAATATTTTTCATTCCTGACGTATCGCTAAGAATATCATTAGTTCACTGTATAATCGAGGTTATCGAGGATCTTGCATTTCCGCTTGACAATATATGAAGTTAATATAGACACAGACTTTATGTGCTTTAAGGTTGATAGAAGAGTAAGAGGTGTTGCACCTAAGCAAAATGTGCCTGGTGAAAAAACAACGGAAAGGAAGCAGAGGTGTATTAATTAGTGAATGGATAATTAAGGTATATCGTTTGATGTTAGGTTAGGTTATTAAGCTTAAGAAAAAGTTATAAATTATAAATCATAAATCCAAAATTCGATGGGTAAAATTGAATAAAGCATAACTCACGGGATATCACTGTATTGTATTAGAAACTCGTAGATAATCTTGATGAATTAACTCTTGTGACTGTACTGTATGGTTCATGGAATTCATGGGTTGCGAGTTATGCCGCATTCGGTGGTATGTACTAATTAGCAACATTGCTGCCGGTCTTGCCCATCCTCCAGTAGCGGCAACTCGCTCCCACTCGGTAGTCTGGACCAAATGCACAATTCATCCGAAGTAATCAGCTGAGACTACGATTATTATTTTGTTAATTATTACAAATCTTTCAGTGCCGTATGGCGCGGACTCTAACTACCAGTAGTAAAACATGGATGCCCGAGATAGCATGAGAGGGAAAAGCACGGGAAACTTTTACCCGCTTGACTTTGCTAAGTTTAATAAAGTCTTTGGCATCTGTAGCTAAATTATCACTGAAGTTAGCTATTTTGGTTGTCGCAAAAACCAACTTGCCGCAAGACAAGTCAGGACGAAGCTCGCCAGACTTCAATAGTAAGTCTTGGGTGGAGTAATAATAAAGTGGTGGGTGTCCCTGCAGCTAGAATTAGATAGATGAAAGTTCAAAATGGTCGATCGAGCAAAGTCGACTCTTTGATAGTTCTTTTCTTCTCGTTACTTTTAATGAACCCGAGTAAAGCCGATTACGCAGGAACATAAAGAGAAATTGCGAAGTTATGAGAAAAAGAAATTTAAAAGACTGTCTGTGACGTACACGCTTTTCAACTTAAACGTAGGAATTGAAATTTCTACTAGGTAGGCACGTAGTTGAGATGTACTAATGAATTTTAATTAATAATAATCTGCGTTAGAATTTCCTTGAAAACTTATTGTTATTATCGAAATGCATTTCACCTGAAATAAACAGGTTTTATAATATTAAAATTTTATACGAAATGCGCTGAACTGTTGCTCGAACTCTGCAATTCTGTAAATTTGCAGGAAGCATTACAACTGCATTAAGTTACATTTGTTATGCATTTAAAAAAGGAACCATTAGCGTTAATGCTCTAGTCACAATTAAAAGAGAACTTCAAAGCAATCCATTTCGTTATAAATTCATGTAATCTAAGTCAGAAGCATTCAGATTACTTTCCATCGAACCACGTGCGCGCTGATAACATATAAGCGCTTGCGCCTTGCGCAATGAGTTGAGGCTAAAAATAATAGCAGCTTGTCAATGGAATAGTCTCGGCAATAAATTATAAGATCATCGTTTGCTTAAAGACGCGTAGGTCAAGTAAGGTCATTTTATTAGTCTTACGTATTTACGGATTTTTAATTTATTCATAATTGGTCGAATAATTCGTATGAAATGGTTGAATTTCTGTCTGCTTTCCACACGTTCATCTGTTTATAATTCTTCTGTCTTTTAGTTGTCTTCTACCAGACATAAAGTCACAAAGTGAAAAGGTGG
The DNA here is from genome assembly GCA_030142595.1 of Trachelus iudaicus. Classification (NCBI taxonomy): domain Eukaryota; kingdom Metazoa; phylum Arthropoda; class Insecta; order Hymenoptera; family Cephidae; genus Trachelus; species Trachelus iudaicus. Next base: position 2,162,430 of record JARQTH010000282.1, on the reverse strand, counting down.
AGACCATGTCACAAAGAACGAACTCACTGGATCTGATACAGGGACTTCAAGACATTGAGACTCCATATGGTGTTCACCTTTCTGGGATATATAAACGGTAAAGCTCTCTTGTAACCTATAGATTTGAAGTTTGGCTTTATTGCTTGAAGTTATTAAAAGTGACATTTTTTTTATGCAGGAGCTTTGCTTATGTGACCATAAAAGATAGACTGCCAGTCATCTTAACAAAAATTGTTGATACTTTAAGTCGTGAGAAAGATGAAATTATTAAACAATATGGACAGGTGAATGTATATTTCTCATTACTTCAAATAAAGTATATGCATGTGATTGCACATAAATTTGAATATACATTATATTTAGCTAAAATGTGTGGATAGTACTGCAATCAGTCTGTATAATCCCTGTTATATATATTTTATTAAATGCCTACAGGAATCAGCAGAGGAAGTGAAACACATTATAGGACATATTAGTAAATTAAAAAATGAAGTAGTTACCAATAAACCACTACAGCGACTTCCTTCAGTTGATATTGATGATGATACGAATGTGTGGAATGAGTACCTTGATGAACGTACTAGAATAGAAGGAGAAGTACCATGTTGGTTTAACACACATTGGTTATATTGTGAATGTTATCTGTATCGTAGACTGGCACAAGAATTTGCACTCACGTAAGGTTTAAGTCATATTGTAGATAAATCAGTACTTTAAAAAAAATGAATACAATGAATGAAATCATGTTTGTAATTTCAGGAATACCTTAAAAAACTATGACCCTTTTATGAAACAAAAGCAAGATAGTTTTACTGGATCGATCGGTAGTATCACTGCCCTTAGCCACTATATGATAGATCTTATTAATAGAACAGAAAATGTATCATCTGCTGAACGGAAGCATGAATTCATTAAATTAATAAAAGTTGATCTTTGGGGAAATAGGTAACTTTTTCTAAAATAGTACAACATATATTATTTTGTGTTATAATCTGAAAAAATCACATGAGATCTTAACTGGTACTATATTTTACTTACAGATGTGACTTATCTCTTAGCGCTGGCGCTGAAAGCAATCAATCTGGGAATCCAATCTCACTATTAGAATCTTTAGAAAAAGACATTCTTGTGGATGAATCGAAATATATTTGGGATCTTCTAAGTAAGACTGACAAACAAAATGACTCTCTCATTGTTGATATAATACTAGACAATGCAGGATATGAACTATTTACCGATTTATGTTTGGCTGCATTTATGGTGGCTCATGGTCTAACGCAAAAAGTTCGTTTTTACGTTAAATCTAGGCCATGGTACGTGAGTGACGTCACTGTCAATGATTTCCATTGGCTAGTGGAGCAAATGAAAACATCATTAAATCCTGATTTATCAGCCTTGGGTGAAATATGCGCCAATCATCTGCAAAATAATATTTTCACCATAGAGGTATTTCTTCATACTTCTTACTAATTTAATCACTGAACTATATTTTACTAAATTTACTAATTCTAATATAATTGATGACGTTACAGGAAGAATTATTTTGGACTGAACCGTATGACTACGCACAAATGAAGAGTCGCGATCCAATATTATACGCTAAACTTTCTGAAGCCACATTGGCCATATTTAAAGGCGATCTGAATTACAGAAAACTGACTGGTGATATCAATTTCGAATATACAACCAGTTTTCTAGAGTCATTGCGAGGTTTTACACCAACTAATTTGCTCAGCTTAAGAACTATAAAATCCGATGTTTGCGTCGGTCTGCCACCAGGTAAAGCAGAAGAAATTCGCGCAAAAGATGAAAACTGGCTGATCACTGGTCAATATGGCCTTATACAAGCCACCATCAATAGTGGATGTCCATGTATACAAAGAACATGTTAAATCACATAAGAGAAATTCATAATATTAAAATGCTATTTGAAAAATAATTAATCATTGCTGTGGTGAAATAGCAGGGTTCAGAAAAGATTTAATTTTCTGATTAGTCGTTCTCCCTTTTTGCATATATTTACTTTTATAACTTTTCCAAATATTCAATTTCCATATTTTGAAATGTACATAATATTCTCTAGGAAAAATATTTTTTTTATACTGAACCTCATATGTGCGGTGCAAGACAAATTACATAACCACGGAGAGATACATGAAATTAATATTTGGAAAATAAATGTATGATTAAATCAAATGACAATATTATTACAAGTCAGCAAAAGCACATGTACCTGCTAATATAAAACATGTTACCTTTTCGTATATTTAGTAAAACGACAAGAAAAAAGACAGGCATAACGTAGACAAAGTAATCTAATGTAAGCAGCATATAATGTATTATTCTTAAAAATATATCACGATCTTCCGAATGGTTAAATAATTGTCACTGAATGCACCTAACTCGTTCTCAATATTTTGTCAAATATACCAAGTCAATACTGCGCAAGTCTATACAAACGTCTCAATTATTTCCAGAAAAAAAAATTCTCAATGGCTTCCATACAATTGTGTATTATTTGAAGTAATATTTATTTTATTACACTTAGTAGTAATACATTATTTAATAATAAGGGTAATAAGTAACCGTTATTCGTAAATACATGATAATATCCTTCTGTCCTAAAATCTTTTGTACAATTATTCATTATAACTTATATCAAATGATGGGAAAAAATATTTAATTTAAAATGAACTCTATCCCTTTGTCATTCTCTCAAAACCACCTAAATAGCAATCATTATACATCCTTAATTTGATTACACTAATACTTTTAGTTTACAATAGATAATTATTTATTAACTTAAATCATCGCTTAGCATGCCTTTATACACTATTCATCAATTCATGCAATTATATCCTAGTACGCGATTTCTCCATATGTTGACCCAATTAAGAGGTCACAAAAGACAAAGGAATTCTGTCACAGGAAACACCACTATCTCCTGGATGTTATCACAATATGGAAGGGCCGATGGTGCAACATAAGTACAAGTGTGCACAAAAATGAGAACAGGTGTCTTGATATTCGTGATACTTAATTGTAAGGCAAAATAACAAAGATTTTAAGTATATTTCTATTGGTCATACTCAGTATAGAATAACCGTAAAATTTCTAATATTGGCATAGAAATATTAGAAAGTTAACACGTAGTGTATATCAAGTAAGATCAATTAAAAAATACACACGAATGTTCTATTGATGTCCCTCCCTAATCGACGTTCCCTCTCTAATGATTTTATGGTCCGAAAATGCATATGCGCACCAGGAACAAATCTGACATCGAAACCATCCGTATTGTCAATGACACTTTCCACCTACTTCAACTTTACACAATTCAATTTGAACTTACTTCCATTCCATTATACATTGTAGGAAACTTCAATACCCCATTGGATACTGGATTACAGCGCTTCAATATTATTTTACGCATTGCCCAATGCTCATACGAAAAAAATAATGAGCACGTTGTTGCTCGAGCATTAGCGATAGAGAACTCCGGGAAATATATATACAGGTAATGACAAAGTAAACGAGCTCAAAGAGGGATGATAAGAGGTATGTCCTAAAGCGTTCAGCAAATTACTTAGAAGTTTTATGAATAATCGACCAAATAACCGCCAAGCGAATGTAATTAGATGTTCTCAGATGTGTTTGAATTTCCAAACCCATGACGCTAGATCTGAGTGTACATATCAATTGGACCATACGAATTCACTGATCCTATACCGTCAAGTAAAATGAAATTTCAATTAAATGCACCTCGTTAATTATGGCATGGCATTACGAACACACCGGTATTCTCATTTTTCACACACTCTGTGGTAAAAGGGATGTCTGACGCATTTCGTAAGTGTTTACCAAGCTAGTTTATTTAGCCCTAAGGGTACGTGGCAGAGCCATTTGGGTAAATGGCACAACACACTTTGTCGAAAATTGATGAAAATACGTTTTGAAACATCAGTAACAAAGTTATTTTAATTTAGCAAACAATGGTCATTCGAAAACGTACTGTCTGAATGGTTTTAGTTGTGTTTGTGATCGTGTCTGATGGTCAAGAAAGAAATTATTTTGTTACTGAAGTACAAAATATTATAAAGCTGCAGGTTTAAGTTTTTCGCATAATACACAGTACTGTGTGTTCACAGCACCGACTCATACGGATATTTGAAAGTTCGGGAAGTGATCAAGTGGCAGTAGGATACTTGTATATTACCAAGAGGAAAAAAAAACATAGTTGATAAAAATGGCACTGCAGATATAGACCCTATATCCTTAACGTCTTAAACTGTATATATATTTGTTTGTTCAATGCTTTTATTTTATGATACTGTAACAGGACAATGTTGTCATGAAAATAGAATGCATCTTGTAATAATTCATTTATCGTCGTGTATTTGACCAGCAAATATTGAAGTAGGCAAATTTCAGTATTCGGTATGTTTAACGAACAATAATTATGTTGTAAGTAATAACATTAATCAACTTATATTTATGTAGAATTTGTTGCTATACGAGTTCTTTACAACGAGCAAGTACGTGGGTAAAACTATTCAGCTTCGTGATGCGTCTCAACTAAAATTATAAAATATCAATGAAATGATACACGGCACTCCACTACATTGGTGAATGCTGCGATTTTACTAATGGAGAATCAACTGAAATAGCAGGTTTTCAAATGTTGATGTTCACTTGACCGTAAATGATCATAAATTATTTTCATTTTTGTATTCGCTACCAGAATCGAATAAAGAACGTATAAAGAATTATAACCTTTATCCACTTTGCGTCGCTGAACTGAAAAAATTTTTACGATTCCTTTTAATAGAATGAAACAGCAACGACACTGGAAAACATTATTATTTGACGTATTGCAACTTGATAAACTTTCGGTACCATACTGCCACTTCACGGTGCCACAGGCTGGCCGACTGGGTCAAGTTAATTTATCATAGCGGAAAAGGTCGCATGCTGAAATGAGTGTAACTCCGAAAGTTGGTGTAGCTAAAGAATCGCCAAGAGTATAGCGCAGATTGAAGTTATGGATACCAATAAGGCGTGGGACAAAACGTAATGTCTATAGACAGTCTTTTTGTAAAGTTGGCATCGCATCACAAGCACGCTTCATCTATTCACTTACGCTTTTAAACGCGTTATATACTTTTGATGTATCATCCTCTTTTTTTATTATTTATGGACAGTTTTGATATCGATAAAACATTTTAAATAATAACAATGCAAGCCGCTTACATTAGAAAAAACACTAAACCGCTCACACTGTTCACTACAGGTTACTTGGAGTTTCCTGTACGAATGCATTGACGGCCGTTTTTTCCGCGGACATACAAAAAATGATAATCCCACTTTTCACGACAGTATCCAGTACTCGTTCCTTATACTCCTAGATTATGAAAGGGATGTTACTTGGTGAATGCTGCAAATACGGCCCAGAGAACGGGATTAGCATTACGTTTCGCAGCTTCTGCCTCGAAATCAAGCTCCAAGAGAGTTCTCACTCGTCGCATCGCAACTTCATAATCGTCGTCGCATAAAGGTGCAAATGCATTTTCCAGGACGTCAGCAGCATGAGCTAGAATCACTAATGCCAGGGTTCGCCGATCCATACGTCCGGCATCGTTTACCCAACGACCGAGAACAGCTTCTTGAATCTGAAAAGCGACACGTATACGGAGTAAAAAAGAATTTGCGTCGACAATTCAACCAAAAGTTATTGCATTCGTGACAGTTTCTGGACTGAGTTTTAATAATTTTGACAAATCATGCGATTACTTCATTCTCTGAAATGATATTGCCCCAAGTTTACTAATACTGACTGTAATCAATACTAGCAAAACGCACACATGCAACTAGATGAGATATTTTACCTTCGTTGAACATAATGCTTACAAAATTTTATAACATTTATTATACGAAATATTTTGAACACCGCTATCTCATGTGCATAAAGTATGTTTAACAACCTTTTTAACTAAGCGCGTCTTAGCCAGGTTGTCCGTAAGTGGATGGGTTGTCATATCAAACAATAGGAAATTTTGTTTCTCGGTCGTCAGCACACCTTTTTCAACTAGATTTTTTGCTAATCTTTCTCTTACATTTTTCAGCTGATATCGCAGTTTTAATGGATTCCACGTTTCACCTTTAAAAGTTGAAATCAGGAATTAACTTATTCTGTGAAAAAAGAGTCACTTTTTTCTCATATATTTTTGTACCAACCACTGAGATATTCGATCCAACTTTGAACTGTTTCTGGAGGATCAGTCTCTTTGATGTGTTTCAAAGCTTCATCTAGTAATACATCACCCGTGGGTGCATTATTTTTTAGTAGAAGCTTTCGTGCCAATAATCCTCTTTTACGCATTCCTGCCTTTTCCAATTCTACTCGGCCACGGAGACCCAATTCAGCCAGAATGCATCCACGCAGCCCTGAACTTATACAGTCATTCCAGAATGATGTGTAACCCTGAAAATAGATATTGTTATAACATGTACATATGCTAAATCAACACAACTGCACTGATTATAACTTACAAAGAAGAAAGTAAATAAAATTTATAAGTGAACCTAATTCATGTTACGCACTAACATACTTTCTAACATCTATGCAGTCTGTTGCATAACAAATCCCATTAAACTCATGAAAGAGATATGTTAAAAATATTTCATTTTCACAGCATCCTACTATTCACTAAAACTAGAATACTTGAAAATCTTTTCCTTACATGATGCTGAATAAAAGTATCATCTTACTTTGGTGAGAACGTAAATTTCTTAGTGCTTAAGATTAGTCAATGCAGTGCAATAATAAAATGACTAAACTATGATTTATTAAAACTTTAGATCAAAATAACTAAAATGTTAAAAAGAATGTACAAGCATAATATAATATTGTGATATCATTTAGAATTACCAGTCTAATTGTACGATAAAAGATTATTAATTCATATATATAAATTGGATCTGACAAGCACAATTAATTGGCGTAATAACATTCATATAAATTAATTAAATAAATGATCAGTATCTATTAAAAATGTGCAATACATTTAGTATTTAGTACTAATAAATGCACAATATATATATTTAAGAATAATAATATTGTGGTTAATAATGAAATGCTGTAAATCATGTAAGTACAAAAATAAAATTTGGGCAACAGAAATACATTGATTACGTACAGATACATTTTCAGCAAAATAAAATACATTGCATATAAACTGCAGACCAGCATGGTACATATACCTTGTATAAACTGTACAGCAGCGAGTCATAAAGAGTCGTGCAGTACCTATTTAAAAGAGTATAAACATCCACCTTTTAAGAAAATTTGAGAAGAAACAAAATTAAAAACCACAGTAACATATTTACAAGCATCATACACGTTATACAAATAATGAAAAACAAAATAATTACTTGCAAGTGTTAATATGAACGTGGCAATTAAGAACATATGTATATAAATATGACGTATGTTCTTATCACATACATCAAAATGCTCTGCAACGATGCCAGCTCACCAAAGGATAACACGCTTTCACGGAAGCATCATGCGGTAATAAAAACATGGTTAATAATATCAGTACAAACCTCCTTATCCTTGAGTCCTAATAAAAGAACCTCTTCCATAAGCGTAAGTCGAGTCTCCTTATCAGAGTCCTCGTCAACTGTAGGATTCGAATTGAGATCCTTCTGGGAGGAACTATCAGAATCTACTCCATGGCCAGAAAGTTTGTCTGAATTTGCAGATGCCTGCTCAGGCGAGTCGTCTTGGCCAAGTCCACTAGCACTGCCGCTATTAACCACTCTGCGCCGTTGTACCAGACCGTCTGTACGATTCATTCTCAAATCTGTCTCGTCGGAATCGTGCACACGTTTCAAAACGTCACAGTGTCACACCCCAATAACGTAAATTGGCACAGAATTAGTAAGAGCTCACGGCATGTATCGTATAATAAACACTATTATGTTGACGTTTGCTCCGACACGACATATCTTCGCAAGATGGCCAGCTCCCTCCCAGCAATCACTTTTTTATTCCGCCACAACCAGCCGATGCGGCTGGTGCTGGTACTCGTCCTGCTGTTCACTACAATTTACTGCAGTTACTACTGGTTTTATCGCTCTTGCCTGCTCTTCACATTCAACCCACGAGATCAGAGTGACCTGCCAGTAATCCGTTGCTTCGGCGACGTAGCAAACCTTTTAACAAGTTTCTCATATATCACGTCGGTATGTACGATACATATTTCCGCGGCCGCCTCAACCACGATAGGCCTGCGGATAGAAAAGATCATAGAACATGTAACACGAACAGAAAGGATACTTCACGTAAGTTTCGGTCAAGCTTTGCCGGTAAAATACCGATGGTTCTCAGTACATTTTGCAAGTCCCATGATCGCTAATCATTTTAAGTAAAGGTGCCAGACACCATTAATTCTTCTATTCTCTTAATTGGGTGTACCACGCAACCGTTTCGTTCTTACAAATTCAATCAGTCGGACGCTGCCTTTAAAAATGTGTGTGGATTTAAAACCGACAGTTACATGATTAGTGCTACTTCTAAGGGTTAAGCTAAGGAAAACTACAACACGATGTGAAATAATGATACGAAGGATCTGCTATGTGGGAACCACCTTTTGTTTCGTCTGTTCCTCATTTCTTTATGTCACTATTGTTAAAGGTATTATAACAAATTGCACCAAGCTACAAGCTCGCCATTGTTCCTGCTAGTTGACTTACTGTTTCTATAATGTTTTGACTGCATATGATCTAACGTGAAATTCTAAGGTAGACAGAACTTTGATAAATTTATATAGGATATATATATATCCAAGCTAACGATATTTGAACGTAATATTGAATAAGTACATACCTGTCTACATATATATATATATATACAGGGTGAAGCATTTAAATCGAGACTGTCAAATAACTTAAGAACAAGGTCTTCCATGCAAAAACTACTTTAATTTTATTGATGAAGGATTTTAATCAAAGTAGGCGATTCTATTTCCCTCCCTTAAATCCATATAACTTCTGTCTCAAACGTTTTTTCACCACTTTGTTTCTAACGTTTTATTTATAAGTGATTTATATCAATTACGCAATCCGTAAAGGAACTGGTCCACAAGTTTAAATGCGCATAACACAGATGGTGCACTGTACAGTTATAAGCAGTCAAGACGTAATTTTTTTAAACATTATTACACGTTTTATAATGGATGTAGATGCAGCTCTGCTGTGCATGGCTTAACTGTGCTTAGTCCCGCGTCACTGCTTACAATAACTGCCAGCTCACCTGCTTCCATCAGACGTCTTCGAGTTATCTCGGGCCACGAATAGATACGATGGATCAGTTTATAAATGCCCTGAAAAATGATATCTACCGCAATAAAGTGGAATTCTGAACGATCATTTCTCGTTCCGCCTCATAAAACGTTCATATCGTTTCTGCTGTTCAGAATACTTTTCGCATTTCCTCGTTCCGCAGCATTAATTGCTGCACTACGTACGATACGATTTTTTAAAACAATTTTTGAATAATACTACAGCATGAAACATCTAGAAGTATCATTCGTCGTTATCGACAAACCATATCCGTGATTCGCACTGTGTCTGTGTGTGCACGCGTTTGGCTCTATTTAAAAATTTAAACGAACCGCTGAAGTAATTATAGAAAACTTTACAAGAAAAATAAAGTTCCGGATACAATTCAGATATTAACGTTCATAGATGTCAAATACTTACGGTTTCAAAATGACGCAAGAATAAAACACATTTTTGTTAAGAAAACAAGTGCATAATGCGTAACGGCGTATTTACGCACACTTCTAATTAAAACCCAAATCCTGCTTATCAAAATATTTTTTAAATCTGTTTATTATTTTGTAGTAGCATCAAGTATAATATATAATACCAAATGAACCTGTCTCCCTCTCACTCTCTGCTTTAACTCTCCAGCTCTGTTTGATATCATTCTTATCTTTACACTTACACAAAACACAACTCCTATACTTATATCATCAATTCCTACGTAACGGCATCAGTGCAATTCCCCAGTGATAACTTTAACAAACTTCGCGAATGCATTCTGTCACAGGCAACGATAACAATGAAATCGTACCGTTGCACCTTGTTCATAGGACACGGAATATTATGCTTACAGTTATGCGCACGTGTCCTCAAAGTATCAATAAGCCGGTACGTGCACATAGGCATTCTTTATTCATGCGTGACATTTCAAAGGTCTCACAATTATTTTTTCTATAATAATTATCTACTAAAGATCCATCGGTATCACGAACACGTATTATTTCCTTTATGTACAAAATGAATGAGCTACTTTTACGTATTTTTAACGAATAGACTATTTCGCGAAGGCCCAAAGAAAGTCGCACACGCAGGCTGACTCATACTATATGGATTTCAAACAAACACGTGCGCCTTCTTAAAGACAGTAAAAATATTCCATCTGTCAACATTATTTTCGTTATTATCCTCTATCGCGCCCAGTGCAAACACAGACATAAAGTACATCAGCGCCAATTGACCAATGGACTTCTTTTAAGGGTTAATGACTGACAGTTTATTGTTAAACAGCAAAGCGATGCTTGACACCGAAGTCGATGATTATTTCCCGTGTTCAATGTCAGCACAGCATAATGCAATGTAGTGGGAGCAACAGACTCGTAGGCATTGGAAAGGTTGGGTGAGACACTCACTCAGTCGTCCAGGTCCGCTCGGTCGGAGCGCACAACTCGATTCCAAAGGCTCCCTTCTCGTAATTTGTATATTTGTGCGGATTATTGAAAAAAATAATTAATCGATAGCATAAAGTATCAATCGATCCGAGAAGAATAAAGCTCGCGCGATAAGAACCGCCAAGTAGTTCTACATACGTGTTCTACTTGGTTGACCTTTACGAAAATGCATCAGTATTGTTAAATCGCGCTGTAAGCAGGTAAGTGGAGAACATATAAAATGAGAGATGGGATAAAATATTAACGAGTATCGTACGTGGTGCAAACGCGAACTGAATCGGTTATTAAAAATCGTACAACGGATACTTTGGATTTTTCATACCCGACGGAAATCCGAAACGGTGCACTTCGGGGTCAATTGGGGTTGAAGAGGACGATTGTGAGCAAAGTGCAGCCAGTAATTTCCTATGTGCTCCGTGTAATCGGATGGTTCAAACACCTTTGGCGTTAATACCGCAAAAGGGAAACTATGGGAACAATGTGCAATCATAATTCATAATTAAATCTTACAATGAGCCGAACACAGATTCTCAGGCTAACGATGCGAACCCTCCTGTAGATCGAGTTTATCTTGAGAAAGAAATCGGTAAGCGCGCCTTCTTGACTTCCCTGCCGAATAGCAGAGTCGAGATTATTACTCGTGCATCGGTTTTATTGGCCACTTCGGTTCTTTAACGATCCTCTCGTAAAACGGTTCGGCTGATAAACCCCATTTTTCGTATAGGTACATACACCTCTGGCAAATGAGGTATGCACATCAGCTTCGAAAATCTCCGTAAAGGATAAACTCAACGTGCAGAGGATAAAACAAATTTTTATTATGGAGAATATAATACAAATTGATTACCAAACGATGTACCGTTCGTCTGCAATCGCAGAATCCTACTGATGAATTATTTATCGGCTCTCCAATGATCTCATCCTAGTGACTAATTTGAGATCTTCTTATTTCGAATAGCGACAGAAAAAGATTTTAAATCCTGTAAAATAAACTTAGCAAAACGATTAGTTTAAATCACATTAATTGGTACGATATACACGGAGTATTCGATATCAATTCATATTGCGAAACTCAATAAATCGTATAAATCGGCATTTCTCATTTCGCAAACCTAATTCGTATGAAGTCACTGAATTTATCGTTACACTTCATTTTTTTTTCATCACGACACAATCACGCTGATTAGAACGTGGACAAATATTATAACCATGGCCAAGGGCAACGCTGACTATCACAGCACGTAAGAACGCGACATGAACGACTCGTATGAGGTATTCAAAAACGACGAAAGCGATAATTCTATATAAAAAGTAGAAATACCGCGAAAACACGTGTCTTGCGGTAATTCTGTCAACCGGGCAAAATAAAAGTATATTGAAAAAAAAAGAAACGAGCGGATTCGATACTAACCAAAATTTAAACTTCGCAAAAGCCCCAAGTGTAAGCGTAATAATAATAATAAATGACATAAAATCAAGCCATACAACAACTTCATAAAATCGGCAAACTTCTCGCCACCCGATACACGTATCATCCAACGGAATTTATCACGAAATGAAACTCCACGTGACAAGCTCTTAAAATTTAAGTGTATGAAAATTATTCGTGGTCCACGTCATTATACTGTTGTTCAGTTTGCCTGTCTGTACAACTACCTACTTACCTTACCTTCCTGCCGGTCTGCCTTACCTTGCTGCTGCCTGTACAATCTTTCTCGCTTTTACGGTTAAACCACTCGATGCGCGATGCCCGTCTACGAGGCATTGTAAGACTCGCAGCCAGACACAGTGTTACATTCCTAAGATGATTCAGGTTTGCCTGATGCTCCCCTGTGGTTCGGTTCAGATGGACGTTCGATAACCAATATCCAAGGTAGCTAACGAGGGGTGTTGCAGCACCCTTACACATTAGAATCTTCCATTAGAAATAATAAAAGCAAAAGCTCACTGGATCCTGCACAGAGTTGGCTCACGTGTCTTACGAGTTATCAGTAGGTACGGTTCGCAGTATAATACGTGGAGAGACTCTTATAGCATAGCTTAACGATTAGCATCGTATACCGAGTGTAATTGATTTCACAAGGTTCGATTTATCGATTTTTTTAAATCATACTTTTCAGTTATCTTTGAACTATAGATGAAAGATAAACACTGTTTCTCGATACGTCCTACTAGCTACGATGGATTTTATAAAAATTTTAAATCCTATTTTCGTTTACATGTCCTATCTACCTACGGTCGTTTCACGTATCCCAAATGTGTTACCGTCAATGATGCCAGTGGTGTATGGTCCCTTCGGAGTGTATTTGATTAGTTCAATAGAGCGTACAATGGTTCCCGGACGTATGTTACACATTTGGAGTATTGTGACAGCAGACCTGTAAGAAATTTAACAGTGAAAGTACAGCTATGAGAAGTAATGCATATGCATGGATATTCTAAGAGCTGTTACGAGAACACCTGTGGATGCGCATTACGCGTTACATATGACGTCCACGTTATTATGTCAGAGTGGAAATAGAGGTTTCGTCAAGATGCAAGTTTTCCCAACGTTCAGGTAAATGCATTGCGCCTTTGACATAATAATACCATTCAAGTTGCAGCGAAAGTATCAGCACGGTAAAAACGGTACACCCCATAGACACACAGCACTTTCATGCCTAGCGAAATAATTAAAGTCACTTTGCAAATTGCCTTTTATGGCTTGTAATCACTCATTTTCCGCAGTGAATTATGCGTCTCGTTCCGCCGTGCGGAAAAACACGTCACGACGGTAACACGCGGCGCCGTTAAACGTCTAGAAAATTCTCAGCTAAAATTTATATAAAAACGTCGAGCAAATCTAAAATCAAGGTCACGCCATGTATAATTCTTTCAATTTGCTCCTCCTTAAATATGATTTGTTAAGCGTTTAGCGGTTACTTTTAAATTGCTAGCAATTTCGAGTCGTGCGTGCTCCGTCTGTTACGGGCATGTTATAGCGTTGAGTTGTATTACGAAGTGTATATGCACACGTCGCAAGAATCTTTCTTTATTCACTCTCCTTGTGGTCGTAACATGGGGACAGATATCGCAGAACAGCCTCGTACGACTCGATAGGTAAGAAGGACAGTCGTAACAAGCATATTACTCGTATCTGTGAATACATTTCGAAATTTTCATGTAAACACTAACTTACGCTTGCCTCATCAGACACTTTTAACTACTGTCGAGGCATTTTAATAAAGTCAAAAATATCAGGGGTTCTTCGTGTAACTCATCTATGTGGATGGGTATTGAGAATTACATTAACCTTAAAAGAGAAGTTGACTCCTAATTGGAAAACATAGGATGTTCATGCCAGTCGTGCTGAGTATTTGGTTTCTTCCTGTGCTTCGCGTTTAGCATACAGATAGTCTAGTTATTGTTTTCCACGGATGAGGAAACAGAGAAACAATTAGCATTTCACATTCCAATGCGGTAGAGACAAAACGGACCAACCGTGTGCGTATTCTATGATACATTTACGGTCATTATATCGATTTCTAGGTTATATGTAAGCCGAGGTATGTACTTCGCGAGAGCTGTACACTTGGGACTTTATAATAGTCTTTGAGAAACGTAATGACTTTTTTATTCGTGTTACGGTACCGCGTGCGGGTAATCAATAAGGCGCTCTCGGTATATAATAAACTGTAAGACGGGTATTGTCGAAAATTAAGGTAAGATAAGATTGCGACACGAAATGGTTCAGAGGCGTCTATAAAAATTGTATAGACTTCAGAACTGATAACTTAACCTATAGACAACGCTAATATTGGCACAGGATGTATTTCCATAATAAACTATATTTTTTAAAAATAATCACATCTCCTGGAATTTCAATGTTGATTCGACTTACTAAGTTATTATCCTAAAAGGCGATTAAAATTGACAAAGCATCAACTATGAAAATGTAGCTCCTAAACTCAATCGAGGCAGATGATCGAATTCCAACCGTTCACTTCAATCAAAATAATTATCGACTTCCACAACGTCAAGCTGATTCCGGATCAGGGTCGATGTCTGAATCACCCAAAAGAAACCTCTAGTGTACCACACTAGGTTCTGCTTGTTCCTCGACTAAGCCCAGCAGTGAGATGAATGAAATTGGACACCCCGAGTTGATTCTATGCTTGTATGCTATACTCTGTGATTTTTCTATCCTCCGTATCTCTTCACGCATTCATTCGATACACTTAGTGACCACGAAAAATGCATCCGCTCCGTAGAGGTGTGTGAACTTATCTACCGGATGATGTAACACAAATGGGAAATGGACACTAAAACTTTGTTTGCGAATTGACCACAGACCACAAGGTCTACCGGTGTACCTTCTATTCTATGGGATTATACGGATAAGGTTGAAGAATTTAGAAATGAATAAGACGAGCAGAAAAAGCCGTGAAAAATTAACGAAATAATCATAGGACAAGCATTACGCATCTCTATTGAATGACGCCTACCATAATAGTATCTCTTGATGCGTTTGATTATCTGTTGAAATAAATGTACTATTTTCACAGAGCGATACTAGTCGACACGCTATCCTCATTCGGCATCACAAGCCGCGTCTGCATTGACAGCTTTCACAAGCAACCACCGTGGCACTCTATACTGGAAAGACCAGTAGTTCCTCCTCGACCTCTATTCCTCGAAGCTTCACGATTAGACATTAGAAACAATATAGATCGATTTGCCTCGTCTCATTCGCTTATATATTATATACAAGTGTTAACAAAATACCTAAATTACCTTTCATCACATAAACATACGGTCTCTCTTGTAAAGGCTAGGCAGTCACGTATGTACCTAGGCTCTTCCAAGTGATAAAGGAATAGAGTACGTACCCGATAACTTTCTTGGCGCATTGTTTCAAGCCCTCAGAGTATATCCATAGAGAGGATTGGCCAACTAGCGGCCTTGGGGCTTCGTCCTTATACACATGCGTAAAGAACCACGTACAGACATATCGGACGGTCGTTGTACACTCGTGCGCGAAGCCCCAGAGCATAGTTACACAGCTATTCCAGTGTGGAATGTCTGGCATGTCGCTCATCAAATGCCCACAAAATAAAAGGACCTTGCCGGCCTTGATAATGTTCCTTCTGAGTTCCGAGGTCTCGAAAGAGCGCGCCCGGCCGTCTGCTGCGTGTGTAAGGGTCAGCTTTCTCGTGACACTGTCCGCATATGAACGAGCGAGCGATCATGGAAAGGCGGATAAGGAGAAAATTCACTACGTGCTACGAGGCTACTCACGCCTTTGCTCGAGGCCTTTACTGGAACTGCAGACAGAATTTAGTGATCGACAGACATGGCTGTAGGAGGACAGAGTTAACTGCGCACGTGAAAATGTCCCTAGATTTTCTTTTCACTTCAGCTCTTATTCTGGTTTATATTATTCAGGGTCGTTTATAACTCTCGTATGCACTTTATGGAGGAATTATTATGCGTGCACGTGATATTGGTAATTAAGGATTTTATTGAACCATATGGTTAACCAGCCAATGGTAAAGTGCGTGTGTAGTCTGAGATCGATCTCTGTATCGTCTAGGGACATTTGCATGCTCCTTAAGTGCTGTTATACAGTTGGGAACAGTGCCGTGCGGTGGTTTATTCTTTTGGATGATGCGATAAGAAAGGTACTGCGAAATATTATTATGCAAGTAATATAAAGAAGGTATTTATAGATTCAATTAAAATGTATAATAATAACAAAAACTATAGCCTTTTGCATTTATACACGGTGTAACGTTTCAATTTCATACTTATGTGAGACAAACAATATCGTAACGTCGAAATCTTGAGTTTAAGTGAGACCGGATTTTATGCTGTGGCAAAAAGAACGTGCTTTTTTACTACGATAGTTTACCACGATTTCCGTCGCGATACGTATAATCGTGAGAACGAATGACCGACATAGTCATTACGTAATTTTTTTTAAATACGCGTAAACTGTATTACCAAGAACAGCTATTATAAAATTACTGGAAGCAAATATCTCATATGTTCGCAGCAGTACCTAAGCCACAGTCTCCTTGTACACCCAGTACAATTATAAATCTCACTGAATGACAGGGAAAGTCATGCGATCTTTAAGCTGCTCCCTCTTTTTTTCTTAAATCTCGTGGAAAGTTCAGGAGCATAGGTTACGACCCTGGATTTTAAGTGCTACCGTTAAAATCAACTCGCTAGTTAACTCCGTGGCCCGGTCACGCCGAGCCGGAGTTAATCTGGAACGTCTGTACGAGTTTGCGAGTAAGCGCAACAAGAACTTGTCCGGTCGGAGCGACTTGCAAGGCGAAAGACAGACTCGGCACGCAGATCCTAGAATTCCAGCTAAGGTATATAATAATATCTAGGAAGAGAACAAGTTACGACTTTGTGTATAGTTTACTTCGCGTATGTTTTACGAGTACTTACCCGAGTGAGTACTACAAGTATGTACGCTACGCGTATGTCACTTCGATTTAAACGGTATCCGGAATATCCCGCCACTGAAAATACTTGCGGGATTATTAGCCGACGGTACGGCAGCACCGACGCTTCAACCATTTCAAAATGCTTGGTTAAGTATTATCGTGGTATGGCGAACCGGTCGAAGGCTTCTTTCTTTGAGTGATCCTCATGTGTATAGTTATATTACAGCCCATGTCTTGGACGGACGTGGCACACTTAGTGCATCATCCATTTTGATTATCAGAATAGCCTATTGCTTGGTCTTGAATCGACCTCGGATAGTATATAATTATTGAACGTGTTAAAAAAAATTATACTGTTGGATAAATTCAAAATCGCTGCCTATGGTTACCGCTTAAATATATTTTAAAAAACTAGTATCGTCGTGGGCTGAAAGATCAGTTCTGGTTTAGTGTAATCTATGCAGTATACAGGATTTGATTAGTGAAATGCATAAATGGATATGCGAAACGGTTACATAAATAATTATTAATCTTGTTCATTAATTCGATTACTTTGCTTTTGAGATTGTTGCTTATAAACGATCAATTCGTACTGAATTCGTCAGTGAGATTTGTTCGTGATGATTATTCATAATTGATTTGCATCAAGGAACGAGATCGTTACTGATTTGAAGATGGACGAACGATCGTTGCTGCTTTGTAAATTGAGTCGTATATAGGTCTGGTAGCACTTTAAAATAGACTTAAGTAAAATAAATGCCTGTGTAGCAGCGTTGCGAGGGACTCTGATGAAATCAGAGCCGCACTTTAAGAATGCGTTTACCATGCGCGACTGATTGGTCTTGGCACGTGGAATGTTTACGGGTGATAATGCTGTTGACCCAAAATTCGAGTGAACGTACTATAGTGAGTACGATCGTGTCTAATAAATATAGCAGCCAATTATATGACAGTAGCAGCTCGTAGTACCGGTATACGTTGATATAACAAACGTTGGGGAAAGTGATCACCTCTTATCCATGAGGCTACTCTCCATTAACAGGTGACACTTCTAGTTTCCCAATTCGAAGTGAATCGATGACAACTTGAAAGATATTTTCTTTCCGCTTTAAGGAAATTATAACCTCTAAAAAGTATTACCATAGTTTTTAATTACTACTTCACTGTGGAAATGATGGTAATAGATATTAATTTACGAAAATATAGTATATTGTAGTACTGAGGCTCGAGTGGGCAGCTTGCTGTGAATTGTAAAAAAAATTGTATCAGAGATAATGGAGAGATCAATCGAATTGCGACCAAGAGTTTTCACTTCCTTGTCCTTAACCTGTTCCGCTCGACTGCACGAAAAACATTGAAAGTGTCAATGAGATCTTCACGGAAAATGTTAGAATTTATTGGAAAGTCGGATCATCGCATGAAACTATTTATGTCGTTTTTTACTGTCGGATTATGTTTTGCCAGTGTTTTTTAATGTCCAATATATAATTAATGATCAATCTCTTATTTAACGTGTCGTTATGCATGGTTGTATGTACGTATTTAAGAACATCTGACATTGTAAAGCTCACCGCGATCCCAAGAGTGCGCAACTTACGATACTTTGTTAAAGGAGAAATAAAGTGACGAAATTTACAAACAGCTTCAAGTTCGTTTATTCATTGGAGGGAATTTCGACACGATACATCGCTCAAACCTCGGTATAGTCCTCGACTAGAATCCACATCGTACGCCAAATTATCGAGTCCTTACCTTTCGACCTATCAAGAAACGTAGATTACGTAACGCATGCGTAAAATTATCCGCGAGTATCTATCATCGTGATTTTATCGTGAAGAAACGTGACTGGTAACCTTTGGTTGCGAGAAGAATTTACTTGAGAATTAGTGAATGAGCGACTGTTCAGGTGGCAGTAAAAGGTACTAAAATCAAAAGAGTAAAACGTCGTTAGACCCACATACACATTTCCGTGTAAATGATCCAACGAAAAAAGGTCTCTTGTAGGTTGTTCTCTATATATTCATAGTCGAAGGCGAAACTGCAAGTAAGAGACGGGAGCATCCTTATGCTCATAAGAGAAGTATGGAGAGAGGGTATGTGTACTTGTAATATGTGAAAGTATTAATGTCAATTTCAAAACATGCGCAGAACCAATGCGCAGCGCATGCGCAGTGCGTCGAAGATGTCCAGCCATGAACTTTTCTTCTATACCAGCAGTTATCCTTGATCAGGAATTTTCTGTATACCCTCTGGCAGCTGCAAATACCGTGGCGAATGAGTGAAAAGTGAAAACCCCGTTGAATATACATACTTTACCGGTGGACTAGTGGCACAGATATTTGCATCGGAGAAAGTCGCCCCACCCGCTGATCCGTACGGGTATATTAATTTATTAAGGCCTTGCGTAACAGAGCGCGTTATTCCATTCAATTACAGTTCACATCGTCACAGATTCTAATAATCCTGGTATGGTACTTACGATTCTCACGATTTCAAGTTTTTGAATTACTCCTGCCTGACGACCGTGTCTAGATTGAAAAACATGAGATTCCATACCGAGACTTGTATACGACGTTAATTTGTTACTTTTAATTATACCGATGAGACTCGCTAACATAATCTCATTGGAATTCATGATCTATTGGTTATAGCCAACCTTATGAGACGCATCTCAGGTAAAATAATTCTGAAGGTTCAGCCGGTTTCCAGCTTGCTTGTAAAAATATTCAGTGACACGTAAAGATTACGCGACGTGAACGAATAATGAAGACTTACGATTCTTTTCATTGTGATTTATAAAAAAATCATACCTTTATCGTTTTTTAACGCGTGCGCCGTTACACACGTAAAATCCTAAAAGATAGAAAAATAGGTTAATATGCGAACAGATACCAAAGCCGGTTGTTCGTTTCCACGCCGCAGTTCCATTAAATCTATATATCGGGACGCGATGACGTAAGGCAAATCGTTACGTATCTTTCGGAGAAGGCAGAGAAGGAATTCTTCAGTGAGATTTGGTATGCGACCAGGTAGAAATGCTCGCTACACTCCCTCGCCATCGGCCTCCTTTGGATTCCGGAAGTTCATAGAAAATTAGCATCCTCTGTATAAATTAAATATTTGGCAATATTATATTAAAAAAAATATTACTTTGAACGTTCATTAAATTCTACTAAAATATTTATATACAACCTACACCTCGTTATTAATTAGACGAAATTACTGCATCGCAGCTGTAGGAATATTTGCCTTTATTTTATTTTTGTTTCGTGTGCCGTGCGAAGGGAACCTGAAAGCCAGGAAGAATGCTACAACATCTTTTCATGAAAATTATCTTCGGCATTGTAAGACGGACTTTCGATGAGACTCTCCCTGATGATCTCACTGTTCCGTCTGCTGCGTAACTTGCTCATGCGTAATCTAATGCCGAATATACATATAGAAAAAATAAATTTAATAGTGCATATTATATTCTCTCTCTCTCTCTCTCTCTCTCTCTCTCTCTCTCTCTCTCTCTCTCTCTCTCTCTCTCTCTCTCTCTCTCTCTATTTCTGTCTCTCTGGACATATTAACATTTCGCAATACGAGACAGCTATTTCATCGGTTTGCATCCTGGATTTTTTCTTTTTTTCTTCAACTTTTTATAATTTTATTCCCCGTCTCTCGGTAATGATTTATCCTTCGCCAACCGCATGCTTTAACGTGCCGCAGTTTGTTCCCTTGGAATGTTCCCAGACAGGACTGGGAAAGTAATATGGCAAGCGTTCCAATAGTCTATCCAATAGAGCACGAGTGGCTCTAATACCGATCGATTCGATAATAGCCAATTAATGTGTCAATGACGTTATTACCTCGGAAAGAGATCAATCCTTGGATATCTATATGTATTAGCTACCTTTTATACTCATTAAAAAAGATGCTCATTCTTTGTTTGCTTTAACGTTACGTATTCCTACTTCTTGCACTCTACGTAATTCACTGGGATATTCCTTGGAGTAGATGTACACAGGGAGAATGGATTTTTGAGGCTTTTTTTTTCGTGGATACCTCACGGCTATTAGTGGTCCATTTCGGTTTTTGTATGATGGAAATCAGGGACAAGTGCAGCTACGACAAAAGTCGTTTTGGTCCACCGATTTCGCCGGAAGCTGTATACGTTGGTTTCTGAAGTGCTCCACGTTTAGGAATACTATTGAGATACCGTACTGCCATGTAACTTTTTATTGAATTTTCGAAAGTATTGATTCAAGTAGCTCTCAATCTTACGAAGAGTTTTTTATCCTGAGGAAAATATTTTTTCAATATTAGCTATAGACTATTAAAATGTTACGCAGTCGGACAAGACTTTCGTGATGGTCGTTAAAATACTAGAAATCGTCAGATACATCTTGGAGATCGTCATTGCATTTCCGGCTATTAATATTCTAGTGATTTTTTTTTGGTTTGAACGGTTTGAAATTGTCAATGGTTCACTTTGACTTTATGCTTTCTACCTTATTTCGCATAATAGGACAGACGTCTGAAAGATGGAATTATGATCGCTCTTATCTCGAGACTTTTTTATTGATTTAATATAACTGAGAAATTTATATGACAACTGTGGACACGTCAGATAAATAAAAAATTGTCAATTTTCAGAATGCGTTGGTTTAAGACGCATAGCGAAGCCCCGCGACTTTTGAGCCTGAGTCCTCTGCGAACCGACGAAGATCTAGATGGTGCATCTTTGCAATTACATGCAGTCACCCGAATCAGAGGTAAGAATCCCGGGCAACGTATAAAATTTGAAATTATCCACTTTATATAAATTCTCATAAAAATACAATTATTGGATGAATTTAATGTTTTGTGCAAACGACAAAAAAACAATGAATAGACGGACAAAAAAATAACGGAATCATCATGAAATCGTAGGAATAAAAACTTTTTTTCTCGCTAACCTTGGTACGCTTCACTGATAGAGTGAAAAATGGGAAGAGGTCGAGAAAGTCTTTCGTGCGGAATCGACGATTGTGTGTACGAGCAATAACGTTATCTGGCTACCGTATACGCGGCACTTAATGTATTTTTCATGCGAATCATTCGGCTCTGTACGCGTATGGCAAGAGACGATAAAACTCTCCGTGCTACTAGGAAACTAAACAAAAGAATTAGTCAACCCGGTTATCCAAATCGGATTGGCAGAATCATTGTGGTTTTTGGTCGGCACTTTGTTCTCGTCGCGAGTTTACTTTGCTCGTGACTCATAAATTATAATTTTCAGAATCCACTACGTGTATTCGCACACGGATCACATATCTAAGCATGTATTTCAGTGTTGCAATACAAAAAGTTCAGCAGAAAACGCCATTCGGTAATATTGGTAGCACTGATAGGAATGCACGTGTAAAACGATACATGCTTAGATATTGAATCTTTTATGGGTAACGCATAGCTAATATGTACTGTGACGTAGGGTCTTACCAAAAAACAGTTACTGACACAGTTCTCTTGCATATTTTTATTTTCTCTTGCGATCAGCTTAGCACTAGTTCACCTCACCGATGGAACCGGTCAGGATATTGCAAAAATTGGAAATCGAGATTGTCCCGATAATAAGATTAAAAATCTTTATTGATCGTGATAAGGGTAATGATTAATTTACTTTCAAACGTCGAGCTACCAAATGCAAAATTATTGATTGGAAAGTTGCTCGTTATGGTTCTGTCAGTAACTTGTGTAAAATTTTGAAAAATCATTTACCTTTTCTGGCCTTTCGATTCGTACTGTTAATGTAGGTCAGTTCTGGTCGATGGTACGTCACTTTCCTATGGACTTTCTAGTAACAATTTTATATTTTTCTTCTGCAATTTCACACTATGCAGACAATTCCCGTGAAACTGTTGACATAGAAAAACTCTGGCGAGGTAATTCCCCAGAATCAAGGAATATGATGGTTGTTACCCGAAATAAACTTCGAGCTGTTTATATGTATAGTTCATCGTACCAGTTTATTATTAGCAATTTTGCGGGACGACACTTTCACAATGATATTTCAGTAAGTTTATTTTTCGAAGTCCCAGAATATTTTTCATTGAGTTATATACGATAACAGGAAAATAACAATTAGGCAGGTATTTTGCATGGAAATTGTATACTTTCTTAATATTTTCATAGTACATTACCATTTTATAAAATAGTATTAGGCGCACCTCGTGTGTTCATAAGCGGAAGTGACAGTCGAGCCGAACCTTGAAGTTTCTTTAAAATTCAAGAAAAGTCAATACGTCATCAAAAGTTTTATTTAGTACTAACCTATAGTATCATTCTGCAACCAGATAACCCATAAGTGACAAGAGTATCCGCAGTCACGCGAAACGATTCTTCGCACTGGATCGTATATCAATTAGTCGAGTAAGAAAAATTATTTTACGTTATAAAATTTCATTTCGATCTTCCACATGCATCTCACGTTTCTCATTCATCTTTGTACCCGCGGAAAGTACACGAACCTAGAACGTATTTAAATCCGGTTTAACGAGATCGAATATCGAAGTCTCCCCTTTTTACATGAATCTATCATTTTCTCTCTTTTTCGTGCTTCCTTCGCGCACGCTTTACCTAAGATACCGAAGCATTCTCAAAATAATCGAAAATCAGGAAAATCACTAGAGACGCTTTCATTCCTTTAACCTGTCTCCCACATCTGTTCTCTCACGCCTAATAATACTTGAGGGACTGTCTCATACGGGATGTCCTGCCTTACACACATCCTGCATGACCGTCCATGACAGCATACGAGGGAACACGTATAAGTCACGCTTCGCTGATATAGCGCAGTTTTCTCGTGACTATCAAGCCAAATGGTTCAATCCAGAACATCTTCGAGAATGGAATATCCCGTTGTGGAAAGTGAAGCAGGAAAATGTCAGAGAGGATTACGAGCTAGAAGTGCTATACAGGAATTGATAAAACGTAATAACAGAAAGTCAAATAGGATATAATAGTGTGGGAATACATATAGAGTGTCGCGTGGTCGAGGCCCTGGAAATAGGGATAAATTGATATTCTAGGCTCTAAAAAAAAAAGTGATCATCCAGTTAATTTCGTTGAGCATTGATCCTGGCCAGTGACCTTTAGTTTATTACATTTTTATATAGCGTTTGACAGGTGACTAAGAAATGTTGAAATTTCTTAAGCTTATCTAATGTACTTATTTTCCTGGTATTTATTCTCACGTCGGAATGCTTGCTCGCTATCATCCTGATAAGCTAATATTTATGATATTACGTTTGTAAATTCTCTTTCGTGGTATGATAATTTAGACGTACCATCTTGTTATTGGAGACAATGGTCTAGACAGTAAAGGGAAGTTCGGTATACTTGGCGTATAGGCGCGTGCAGTTGTTTTTTATATTAGAGAAAAATGGGGAATTTCCTTTGCGAGCCATTACACTCCACGTCCTTGTTTGCAGATATGTCTCCAGTGCGGTGGGTACGACGGAAGTCGTCGAGTTCTGAGTCCGAGAGGAATTGCTACAATGTGCAGACTTCCCAAGTGACGACGGAACGCAGCGCCAGCAAGAAGGATAAGAAACGAATACAGGAGGAGCGCATGAGGATTTGCGAGAAGAGGAATCCGCTACTGGACCGTGTTAAAAACACGAGATTGAGCTTCTTCAGAGACAAGGATTCCGACGACGAGTCTGAGGATGAAAATAGATTGCAATTCCGTTCTATGAATGAGCTGAGTCAACGTGGACTAACGAGGAATGAATTCCGACGATCAGTTTGTGAATCCGACCTTAAGCAAATCAGCGAGGAGGAAAAGACTAACGCCAAGAGAAAAAGAAGATCAAAGTCCCAGACGAGATTACCCAGTAGAAAGAATTCCCAAGAGCGATCGCGTTTCTTCGGGTTTCGTACCTCTACGCCGAGAGTGTGTAAGTCGAAGGATGACATGTTAGAAGATAGTCCGAAACCTCGACGAAGATGGCGAAAGAGTAAGGACTTTCTGGCTGATAATGATTCTACAAAATCGATCGACATTCTGACGGTGAATAACGAAAGTCCTAGCAAAGACGAATCTTTCTATGACAGTATCACCCCGTCGAGTTGTTTAGCTGCGAAATTCCGTGCGATGCAAGACAGGTACCTGAAGAGCTCTACTAACAGATTGATAGCCAAGATATATAAGAAAGATAGCAAGGACAAGGAGAAGAGACGACTTCGAAGTTTTTCTTACGGAACCCTACCGGGCCTTGATGAGCTCAGGACAAATCCTCTTTATGAGGAACAACCTGATCAGGACGACAACGATTCTGGTATCTTGGACAACGACTCTGCTACTAGTTCACTATTGGATGACAGATGCAGCAGTGATGCATCAGGATTACTTACTAGCAGCATCAGCGATGCATCCCCGCCACAGCTTCCACCCAGAAGACCATCAGCTCCCATAACGGAATCTGAGAAGAATGCACAGATATATTCCAGTCTGGAACTGAACTCTCTTGTAGCAAATAACATTAAGCACAACTCTACTAAGTCTCTGGGACCTCAGAATGTTACCCTGGGAATAGAACGCGATCCTCTTAGGACGATCTGTCAGGCAGCGAATTCCGAACTTATACAACGTCAGACTGGTTTTGCGTCCAGGGACAGACGAGCCCAGAGTTTAAATCGTAAGGAGATCGTCAAAAGACTTGCTAGCAGTAAGGAGAGTCTAGAGAGTCTGCGACCGCAAGTTGTGCGAAATAAAGCTTACACCATGGAGACCACGGTCGTGAAATTGGTAAGGGAGAAGTCTGACGAGTGTCTTGGTATCTTTATAGCCAAGTCTCTAGAATCTAATCCTGGATACTTAGTAGCTCATGTCGTGCCAAATGGCTTAGCTGATCGTGAAGGTACCTTAAAGATAGGCGACGAGATTCTTATAGTGAATGGCAAACGTCTCAGAGGACTGAGCATGGCAGAGGCCAGAAAAATCTTAGGAAGTGGAAGTGGGCCCGGTGAAGTGGACATAGTCATTTCAAGATACACCAGTGTGGATCATCCAAGAAGGCTAAAAGAAAGTAGTGTAGATTATGAGAATGTCAGTATAGAAAATGGTCATGGTGTTATAGTCGAAGCTGTCTCGCCCAAGTCCCACTTCAGAAAGCACCATTCGCGTCGTCTAAAGGATAAGAAGAACGATTCCAGTAGGTCAATCTTCTCGGAAAAATCGTCATCAACAATTGACAGCTCTTCTCAGAGTATCTCTAATTTTTGTACGTTGCCAAGACGACCTAGGAGCACAGTTTGCACTTTTCATACAGTGGTCTTCGAAAAAGGCCCTGGTAAGAAGTCCCTTGGATTCACTATCGTTGGCGGAAGGGACAGTCCCAAAGGAAGCATTGGTAAATTATAATTATATCTATTTTCAGAACAATTATTATCGGATTTTTATCGAACAATAATCATTTACACTATGCGTCTTTTATTATTTATTGTCCTGAATGATCTCTTATATTCTGACTCCACGGATCGTAGGTCCAAGTATAGTCTTCCACTATTGACTTCACTATAGAATTTTCTACTGGTCGTTGGATGAATATGATCACGAATGATAAACAAATGCAAATAGTTTCAGCTGTAAGGCAGCCATACTTGAAAATTGTGGTGTAGTATCTACCATAGCATACGTATCCAATGACCGGTACACGCTACCATTGCTTTAAACGTACATTATGTATACATATATCAAGGCCAGAAGGCAAAGCCTAAGAATATTTTATGACCCGTCTAATAGTGCCTGTACGTAGAGGAATGTCTGAATTTAATTTTCCTTTATTTTTCTCCTGTCATAGGCATCTTCATAAAATCGGTATTGCCCGGAGGCCAGGCCGCAGAAGATGGTCGACTGCGGGCTGGGGATGAAATTTTAGCCGTGAATGGTCAAGTCTCTCATGATTTGGCACATCGGGAAGCCGTGCAGTTATTCCGGAATATCAAGAGTGGTCCAGTTGCGCTGCATTTATGCAGAAGAGTCAAGCATCGGGAATCACAGTAAGTGAACGCGTTGAACGTGCGTTTGAAATTTGCGTTAATTTTTTTTTAACAGTATCATACGTGACCTCTTCTTATTTTTATACGTTTCAGAGCACTAAAGGCCAAATCTTGTGCAGATCTTTTATTGACGGACGGATAATCCATTAATTGTATTTTGTAAAAGGGAGCGAACCAAACGAAGTCTATATGTATAGCTATGAATTTTCATGTACATATTGTAAATTTGTAAAGCGTAACGTGAGAGACAGACAGACAGAGAGAGAGAGAGAGAGAGAGAGAGAGAGAGAGAGAGAGAGAGAGGTAGAGAGAGGTAGATAGATAGATAGATAGATAGATAGAGAGAGAGAGAGAGAGAGGGGGGGGGAGAAAGAGAGAAGAGAGTCGCTAACAATAAATGCGATATTTAATAATTTTGTACATATCTAGTTGTTCGATCAACGATAATCGCATACGAATCCTATACTTTGCGAAATACAAAACGTTTGATAAAAAGTACGATTTTTCATTTATTACTAGCTATATAAAAATCATATACAATAATCTTGCGTCATTATATAACGTATCGATATAAAATCTTATATAAAAAAATTCTTAATTCACTAAACAACTGCAGTACTGAGAGGCAAATAAATTAAACGAGACAAAGGTCAAGAAGCTAATCGATTTGTTCAAAGAAGACTAGATTCTAAAACTTTGCACGGCATAAGCGTGGACAGGCTGCTTAGAAAAAAAGAGCACTTCCGGTGGGTTTCGTTGTCGATCCTAATAAGGCGCTGACTTTAAAGCAGTTTTCGGATACCTGAAAAGAAAAAGGAAAAAATCAAAGTTTAGTATCATTAGCACGCACGCATGATTCTGAAACGCGCGTTAAAGTGCCGTCATAATTCTCGAAGCTTCCGAGAACAAGTGAAAATATATTTAAGTGAATTACTATGCACGACCATAACAAAACCACCATGAAGCACGTTATACCTGTGTCTTCTCGCTATTTCTAATTCGACGGGACCTTCCCTGACCGCCTTGAAGAGCTCGATGACTTCCTGATGAGTGTAGCCACGCAGTACTTTTCCATTTAGGCTGATAATTTCATCGCCTGTAATACCAACGAGATAAATAAAAATTAAGAATTTTAAACATAGAAACGAAGATTAACTGCGATCGGCGTAACACGACCCAGTTGTCAGAAACTATACATGGTAACTGTACTAAAAAAAATTAATCGTTGCATTAACATTCTAATAACTCAACTAACTGTACATGTGCACAGCAATTTGCATACTTTCATACACTCCTACGTACAGTCGGAATTTCACTTCTGACTATTGGTAGTAGGTAACACGAATGTGTATACAAGTTCCATAACCTAGAAACATTATTCTCTCTCCTTAAAAGCGTCCCTAGAAAGGTTCTCCACGAATGGACATTACAGGATATCTCAGGACTTTCTCTGACTCGGCAAGCAATGGAAAACGAGAACGTCCAATGGTATCCTGATAAATTTTCGTGTGTCCATAAATATTGTGATTTATCATCGATGCATCGATACGAGCTCAGTATGTAGGTGGTATAGCCGGGAGGAAAAGAATATTATGCGTTCGATAATTAATAGGTAGAGAAGTAAGTAAGGCCTGTCCTTATGCAACCCGATCAGCGGCCGTCCGTTACATGAGCATGCGGTAGGCACGAGGAAGCCGCGATATTCGCGTGCTCGTAAAAACGGTTAGATCGTTGAAACTCGAAACGCGTTGCGTGAACGGCTCTCGTACGGTACAAAAGTGCGTCCCGCCGTACTTGCGCGCGCGCGTGAGCTGTGAAATCGAAGCAATCGGGGCGATAATGTAAAGTAGAACAAGCCTCTCATGGTAGTCGACAAGAAAGACCCTACGGTAAGCGCAGAGATCGGCCGTGCTCAGTTGGTATGCTGGAAGTTATGCGAAAGCAGCATTGAAAGATGGAGGGCGCGGACACTTGGTTCCATTTGTTTCTTCGTGTCTCTTTGTTATTGACTGCTTAGAAATGCAGGCGGTGTAAAGTGTCGGCTTAAAGATTCAAAAAGTGTCCGGGTTCCTCGCAATGTGAATGCAGGAACGAGGTGAAGTTGCTCCTGAGTCACGATTGCCCCGTGCATGGGCATTAACGCAATACTGATTGTGCCGTTAAGGAGATTTGATTGAATGAATTATTTCGTAGGATTTTAAGATTTTGTTGACTGTATGTGAACGACTTTTTTTTTTAATACCTTGAAGTAGACGTTTCGATACGTCTGCTTGTCCGCCGGGAAAGATCCTCCTGACGAAGATACCCATCTCTCCGCGAGGACTGTCCCGGCCGCCTACAACACTAAACCCTAAACTTGGTTTGCCATATCCTTTTTCAAATTTGGCTACGTGTTTTGTCAAGTACTGATGAGATTCTTGTATCGACTCTAGAGCAGTTTCTGCATCCTTGCGGTCCTTGCCGAGAACTGTCAGAGGTAGGAAGTCTGGTCTCTTACGAAGATCAACGCTTTGATCGGAAGACGTAGAATTCTTGTTGTTTAATCCTTGTTTCTTTTGGATATTACGTAGTGAAATGTTTGAGAGGTTTTTTGCGTTTTCTAGGTACTCGTATTCTCCTGGTAATATCGTAGAATTCGTGAAAACTTGAGGCACCGTCTCTTCGTATGCTGTCATGAGTTGTACTCGGTTTCCCTTGAAAGATTTTAGGAAGTCCTGAACTTCCTCTAATGTCTCCAGAGTTCTCAGCTCTTTACCTTCCACTTCGACTATCTCATCGCCAAGTCTTAATCTGCCATCCCTGTAAAAAAAATAAAAAATATGTAATGTATATTTCAAAATCTTTAAATATTTAATAACTCAAAAAACTCACCTATGAGCAATACCATCGTTTTCGAGCTGGACCACTATGTAACGTATGTCTCCTGATCTTTGTTGTGCCAGTCTAATACCCAAACTCTCCTTAGGATCTCGTTTAGCCAATTGAATGAGTCGACAGCGTCTTACCCTCTTAGGTGGTTGTATGATATCAGTTAAAAATCTTGTCTTATCCTGCTGAAGTCTCGCGCGATGTGGAGAATTGGAAAAGGTCTTGGGCGTGCCATCGGAAATGGGATTTCCGTTATCGCGCGAGAGTGCCGATCCCGCAGCAGCAGCAGAATCTTCGACAAAAGATGTCTGATGTATACTAGGCAACATTCTTCCAGAACTGCTCTGATGCCATCTGAGACCATCAATATTCTCGGCAATGTCCGAATTACCATTCGTAGAATTTGTACTGTTATCCGAGGCTTTATTTCCTCGTGTGGAATCGGCGTCCTGTTCATGATATTCACTTGGCGTCGAACTTCTGATCGGCTTCTCGATCTCAGAATCAATGACACTGCTGGTATCCGAACTGTCTGTGCACTTTAGACTGAGTGCCTCATTCTCTGAAGCTGCTGCAGACTCTCCCCTAGGTCCATCACTATCGTAACCTGATTCGTTGGAGCTTACATAGTGTGAGGACAGTCTTTGTTCACCACTGGGAGCGGAATTGCGTCGCTGATTACGAAGAGTCGCCATGACGTCCAGATCAGCATTCAAGGTGGGTAAATCGGAGTACTGCGAGTCTCCTATTCGAGAACCGAAGTCAACCCTATCCTGACTTGAATCCAGAGAAGGTACTGGACTTCTGACGTAGGAGGAAGTGTAGGATGCATCTTCCTGCTGAAAATTG
This sequence comes from Trachelus iudaicus, assembly GCA_030142595.1. Lineage (NCBI taxonomy): Eukaryota > Metazoa > Arthropoda > Insecta > Hymenoptera > Cephidae > Trachelus > Trachelus iudaicus. The sequence goes on along the minus strand of JARQTH010000282.1, from coordinate 2,131,469 downwards.
TCCTCGATCCTCTCCAAATGGCTCGGATTCAGGCTGTACCTGTCTTGCTCGCATCTGTTGATACTGGCCGGTCTTCCGTTACGAAATTCCGAGTAAGAATTCCGTCCAAGTCTTGCAGTCTCCTGCGACCTGCTACATTCCCTGTTGTAGTTGTTCCTGGAACGTCTCCTGCCAAGCGTAGTAGTGCCATCGAAGGACTCTTCTATCTTGAGAGTGGGAAAGTGTTCCTCGGAGGCGGTCTTGAAGAGTCTCTCATCCTTTGACGCTAACGAGCCGTGTCTCTCTTCCGGTAATACAGACAATTTCGAGCGTAAAAAGGCATAAGGAAAGTTCGACTTCTTGACTTCCTTGAAGTCGCAGCTACTCGACTTCCTAAGCGCGTCATTCGTGACTTCGCCGAAGTCGCAGGAGTTAAATGTGGAGGAACGTGGCGGAGGCGTCAGGCCAATCATCGACTCGAAGACATCGTCGTCCTGCTGTCCAGTTAAATTATCACAGGAGACAGTCTTGTCCTTTCTATTAATCTGAAGATCAATCCCCTCGGAAGGATCATCTCCTTTAACGTAGGTAGGACTGGTGTTAAGCTGACTGGTACTGCAACTCCTGAAGAGATTCTCCTTCTCGGGTGTCTTAAGCTGATCTTCGATACTCTGAGATCTCCTATTGTGTTTAGTGGAATTGAGCATCCCCGTGGAACCCATACGAATAAAGAAGGATTTGAAGGGTGAGGGCGATCTCTGAGAACTGGGTATTCTCCTCTCGAGTTTTGTTTCCAGCTTCATCTCGGGTTTCTTATCCAGCTTCTCCTGAGGCGTCCTTTCTCCAGGACATATCGTCTCGCGAGATCCAGCTCGACGGAACGAGTCTATCTTCTTGCTCATCCTCCTGCCCCAGACGCCTAGCCCTGCGAATGAGAAAGCATACATGGACCTGTGAGCAATCAGCTTGACTTCATACGAACTCCACGAAAAACTGGACGTTAAAAGGCTCCTGACTCGCGAATCGCAACGCGCCGAAAAAACAAACTGGCATCCGCGCTCAACATATGGTCGCCCCCAGGAAATATCGTCCCGAAAAGAAGAGGTGCCGTCTGGTTCCGCGTATTTTGGGACTAGTTTTTCGAGGTGTCACCGGGTATACAGTTAACGGGCCCTTGGTCCCATGGGAAGTAACGATTGTTAACCAGCTCAGGTATTGGGTACACGTGTTTTGTGACAACGAATCGTCTTTATAGTCACGACCAGCCAACTTAAATCACGTATCAGCACAGTATACACAACAGAAAGTCACATCCATGGCCCCACACTCCAACCCGCCTTAAACGAGTAGCTGGTATTTTAATACCCGTAAATTTTTACAGGTCTTGAACTCTTAACGGAAAATATCCAGAACTTTACCCAAAAAAACCCGGTCGATCCGTTCAGCTACTTCCTGTACGTGTAGAGGAGTCCCTCTTCACCGGAAGGTTACAGTAAAACTGTCTTGCCGTGCAACGGTACGCTGCAGCACGATCTTCCGATGTCATCCAGCAGTAGGTACTCCTCGACTACGGCTCTGCATAGCTACGCTTAACGTTGGCGAACGTAGAATACGTTGCTAATACGGGAAACGCAACGCATGCAGTGATGTACGCACATTAGTCCAGCTCGGCGTTCTAACGAGTCAGCCGGACGGCTGAACGGCTATTTAGTGAAAGGATGCGATATTTCGAGATTAGCAAGAATTCTCGTGCGCCGAAGGCCGAGATATGCGCGTCGGCCAGTGAAAGAAGAAGAAGACGTTAGAGCGAGAACCGTGGCATTAAGAGCATAGGAAGAGTCAGTGCCGTGTCCAGTAATCCAGCAATCCAGCTAGAGGACAGTCGAGGCAGCAGAGCATGCAGTTCGGTTAGAGAGCACTTAGACTCGCCACGTGACAATATTATCTGTCCTCCGGAGACAAATAGGAGAAAAGAAACGAGTCGGCCGATAGTTCTCCGGGCGACTCTGTGGCAATAGAAGCCCCGGGTAATTGACTTCTGTAAGATCGAGTAGCCGTGCCGTGAAGTAGAAAGAGAAGTAAGAGAGAAAGAGCCAAGCGGAGAGAAGGAAAGAGTGAGAAGATGAGAAAATAAAGTAAAAGGTCCAGAAGACACGAGGCACAGTGCGTTTGGCACGAAGACTTTTCCTTTTTTTTGTCCCGTTCCGTTGGTACCCTGTCACGAAATTATGCGTCTTCCCTCCCTATTATACCTTAGGTCGATACCTGAAGCTATCTAGATGTCCATAGCATTAAGGTACCCGCAACGTCCGTCCGTGTACCTAGACTCTTGGTACCGTAACACGGCGAACGCGTTACTTCGCCTTTGGCCAGACGGGTAACGCGCCACGCTGTATGAGTCAGGCTGAACGAGCCTGTAGAACGACGCGAAGGACTTATCTGTGTGGAATGTACGTTCTGGACAGGGATATATTTATTTTTACTTGTATTTTATTTATAAAATAACAGAAGAGACGTCTGGATAACGGGAGATAGGAGTGTGTACGCTACTCGCTGTAAAACTGTTACTATCTGGTATATATTTCTTTTTTTTTTTTCAAGGAAATAATACAGAGCGCGACAAGGGCTACGAGAGAACCTGAGAATTACAAAGAGATTAGAGACGCCGCGTGATAAGAGAAATAAAAGACACGGTATGGGACCAGGAGTTATTAAAATTACTTTAGATGAAATCTAGGATCGAGCATTGCGTGTTAAGAGTACACAGAGATGCGTTCCTATGAATTAATTAATTATCATTGAACGGCGTAACGCAAGGAACGTCGATTCTCTCTTTTGTACGGGCATTGATTAAGCTAATGTATAGCAATTAATAGCTTCTGTTCGAGCGTTCGTAGAGGCAGGTGTTGTAGAGCAGATAAAAGATAACTTTTATAGATTTACATATCGAAGGTCTACAGGCTAATCCGGCCTAATGGGTATTACCGTGCGTTCACTCAATTTGGTTATGGGTTCCCTCTGACGTTCATGGTGGGCTTTTTCGTAATGTACTACCAAGTTTGTCAATTAAAAGATCTAAAGTTATTTCATCTCTCCCCCCCCCTCCCCACTTCACCCCTCCGACCCCAAAAACTATTTCACAGATCGAATAAAGTATATCCCACATAAAATTTGACTGCTACGTACCGAGCGTGGAAAGTATCGACGTCATGCCTTTAAAATTCCAAAGTCGTTTCACCATAATTCATAAATTGCATAATCGCTGCATCTCAATGTGTCTCCGCGCAATCTCCGCCTCAGTCTCACTTGTTTATCCTACGTCGTCCATTCTTTTCCTACTACCTGGCCTACGATTGTCAGACCCACCAGAGACTTTGCTATCCCATTCTCCATGACGTCCCAACCCACCGATACGCCATAAAGTAGAACTGTCGATTCGCATCAGTTCTACAAATATTATTTAGACCCGCGTACAGCTCACCATCCATATCCAACCAGTACCTAATAAAACGTTCATAGTTGCCCTAGCGTAACGACGATACTTTCCTACGTTAACGAACATAATACTTGTAATTACCTTTTTGCTTTTCGGGATCGTGCTCCACGATAAAGGCAGGAACCGCCGTTACCATCTGATAATCGGTCTCGATACCACCTCTGGTCCCATGCGACACCTGGTCGTTTCGCGGCGACAAAAAGCCACCCAGAGGCACATCCCCGCAGCTTCTTCTAGAGTGCTTGCTCCTGGCTATACGTATCAAGCCGGAGTTCAGACTCTGTGGTTGCTGGCAATCCGGACTGGTCCTCGGACTGATCTCACCGGGTGGCTGTTCAAGGGTCGTCGAAGGCGGCAGTGAATTGGCAACCCCTTCGGCGCTGTGACGCCTGGCCTTTGAGAGTCGCTTGAACATCGCTGCACTGGAAATGGATATAATTGACAATGATTAACGAGCTGAGAAAATCAGTGACTTTATGTGCCGCGTGTACCTCGGCGCATAACGATTTACGAAATATGAGTGGATCTTGGTCAACTGATGCGGCTAAGTACCATAAGAAAGCGTAGGTAATGATCCTAGAGATCAGGGAAGGGAATGCTCTTTTGATGATCACGTAAGATCTTACGTGTATACCTAGTGTGACATTTTTGTGATAATTGCGTGAAAGTTCATGGAATGATGGGAATATGATTGTTTCGCGTATCAATCGTAATTCGTTTTCTATGTATATACATTTATCAAGACGGTGTATCTCTCGCTTTTGATCCATCGACCGAATGAACGTTATTAGAGACGTTTGGCTTGTTTGCAATGTTTTATTACATGGTAGGGTCGGATCATGAAGCGCGATAGGCTAGAGTGACTATTAACGAATATTTGCAGTGTATATGAGATCTAGCGACAAAACATCTCGTGTAACAGTACCATAACGATAGGACGATTATATTCGAATGGCTACGCGTACAGCAATTGACTTCTATAGCCGAGATGAAGGCCACTCGCGATTCCATTTTCCCTTGCCAAGGTCTTAAGAATCGGTAAGGTGGGGGGGGGGGGGGCATGCGTGTATAATGCTACCTTTTTTTTTTCTTTCATTCGCGTGGCAATGCGCGAGGACGTGTCCTTATGATTATGATTTTATGAGTCAATTGCCGGAGCATAAGAACTCCATCACGCACCTGTTGCGAATCTTGGAAATCGGAGGCAAACCCATATATTCTATAGTCTCTACCATGCCGAGCATGCAAATCTCATTGTACCGTAGAGGAAACGGTCTTTAAACTTTTAAATGGGAAATTTTCAAAGATCGATTGTTCCAAGAAACTATTTTCTCTCTTTCTTTAACGTCGCGATTAGCGTGTCTGACTAAACGAAGTTTTTTCAAATATAAATTCCGGTTTACCTTGATATCGCGTAAAGAAATATGGAATTCTTTTTTTTTAAAAAAAAGGGACTATTAATCAAATTTATTAATTCATTCAAGAAGTATCTGTCGCGTAGATATGATCTACACCCGTAAGAGGTTACTCCTTAATACATAAAAAGTACCATAACTGGTACGAGTATACTAGCCCACGCATATATAACAAGAATACGAAATACAAACGGACACAAATGAAAGACACCCAGTGAAATGTCTGTCAGACGAAGGGAGTCCCAATAAGATAAATAAGAATAAAAAATCATATATAAAAAATATACATATACACATCCTTATATACATGTATATCAAAAAACAACAAATTATTATTATTATTCAAGTATACGTATAATTGCAAAGATTGAGATACCTACAAAGGCAAGATCCATTCAAGTTACATTTGTACTCGCACACCTGTCGCAAGGAGTACCAACTAATGAGTACCCGCCCCTAGATTTATGTTACCCAACATTTCATACAAGTACAATAAGACCTACCCAAAGAGGGTTGTCCCTCGTCGTGACATAAGGCCACCATTAGATCCAAGTATAGACGTACGTACCAAGTTGATACCTATTTGCACACCATTGTGAATATCACATCGCAACTACAGTAGGTACCTACGCCCCAGGCTGGAGAAAGTCTCAGTGCATAGGAACTGCATAGCCATGGAATAATTTTTATTCGTCCGAAGAATTGCACGGTTTCACGTAACGCGCGTGCCCCGTGCGAGTTACGAGCCTCGGTATGTAAGTATACCGATCCGCAAGGAAGATTCCATCTCCGAGATATTTCTCAATTGAAATATAAACGAGAAACGAAATTCATTTAATTACACTGATAATGGAGGCCATAGAAAGTTCATAGCTAGGAACGCACATTTGTACGCACAAGAACCGAACGCGGCGCTCTGGTCGTATTCCTTTCATGAACATTATACGTATACCCACCTTATCTACGACACCTGGACAGAGACTAACGAGAACTAAAATCGCTCTGGACAAATCCGTCCTTTTTTTCATTAACATTAAACGGCCCGCTGGCGTGTCGAAAGTGCGCTCGAGGTACAGCCCGAGCCAAGAGAGAGGTTCATTCTCGGAGGTAAAGTTGATCGCGTGCCAGACACTTTATAGGCCTCAAGTTTAGTTCACGAAAGAGCGATAATGGATTTCCGTACAATTAATATCTTAGTCACTGCACGTTAATAGAGTATCTTTCATCACGAATACTGTATACTATACTATCCCGTGTGTATATATTCTTTATATAAAACTTCACGAGCGAATCCAATCGAACGTATTGCTCCTCTATTTACAAAGTGCGAACGAACCTTAATCGTTGCGTCGGATGTTATTACATAGGTAATACACCTGTTGCCAATGAATTGCATAACTTTTAGCTGACTCGCGCCGTAAGTCCAAACTGGCCGCAAGAATTCCGTATACTTTCACTCGTCCGCGAGTGGAGGCATCGGGGAGGGGCACTTCGTAAAAATTTAAAAAACGAAGGGCTTTAAGGACTACCTTGAATCGCGTAGCGCGTCCGTAAGAAGCGCGAGAAAAGTGCGATTCCATATAGAGACTTTTCCCACAGGATCAACAGAGTCTGAAACACCTAAACCTAGAAATATTCCTCGTGCACTCATAAAATGCCAAAGGCTTCTGAGGGAGTCTGAAAATGAAATATAAATGACCAGACAATGGTATCAAAGTATCCAAAAATATCCAATACAGATATAGAGTACGAAACCTAAAATCTTCGAGCACCCTATCAATGATTACAATAAATATAAATACCAAGAATATCAAGAGGCTGTACTCGTGAACGAAAAATATCTAAAGTCGTCGAATAATTCCAATTGTAATTTCGCAAATAAGCTTCTGACTAGATGTCGGTGAAAATAGGTCCTCTGAACGTACCGTGCACTGACCCCTTATACCGATTCGCGTTAAGCAGTTTAAGAGTGGAGTCACCCTGTGCACATATGAGTATATACGCAAGTACGCAGAAGCGCCAATGAAAAATGAACTTTTCTGTCCAGCCACTGGACCGGAACGCGCGCCGTTGCGTTCTTTACGCGAACGAACGCAAAGGAACGCGCCGCGAGTGGGGTAGGACTTGGCGGGGAGGGGAGAGGGGGAGGGAGGGCCAGGGCGAGGAAGACGAGAGGAGGCCTTTGGCAGTGCGACAAACGCCTGCTGCTGGAAATAGCAGCCGGGGGTAGGGACTTCGGGTTATAGTTAGCTCCTCTTATAGTTAGCCGCTGACTAGCTCGCTGCAGAATGCGAAATGAGCTGGGCCAGTCGTCCTCCTTCTATACATATAGGTATACACGTATATTCTGCACTGTAATCCAAGATGGCCAGTCTGGTCTAAGCTCGACTATGGATGCCCTATGCCCACAGCCTAAATGAATTCAGACGAACCTGCTACTGGATATGAGATTAGTCGCTCAAAGGTAATCTACCAGGCGTAGCTGAGCCCCCTTGGGCTATATTTTCTCCGCTCACGAACGCCAGGAACGTCCGCATGCAAAGGAAGCGACCGATTAAAGTTTTTGCTCGCACTAAGAATTAGACTCCCCGAGGAGGATGCTGAGATCATCCGTAAGAGCGAGAGGCAAGGACGTAAGACGCCGAGGCCTGAGAAGCCACTCTCGACCGTGGACCAATTCGTGCACCTGTTCAACTCCAGGTTCGATTCCTGTAACGCCCACCAGAAGACTCCCTAGGAAAGTAGCCTCGGGTATTTTTTTTTTCCGAATCTTATATCCACTTAAATCCCAACCAGCGTCTCTATCTGGTTAGACCGTCGGACTCGCTTTCGAGATCGGATAAGATTCTGTTAACGTGGTCGGTATAGAGTAAAAGACGCAATCTACCTGCTATGATTCATTGATATAAATAAAAACGAGCAAAGCATTTACTGAAAATAATCTACGGTAATAGTCGAGCCCGTTATCGAACGTGTACATATAACCGTATGATTAATTTCATTATATCGGTGAAAACGTATATGCCTGTTTGGAGCAAGAGAAAATTCCTTCTTTCCATATATCGAGGTTAACGTTACTATAGTATAACGCAGTGACGAGTGTTATATGCTTGGAATATATATATATATACATTTTTTACGTCTATATATTATATCCCCCTACATAGACCCTATGCCAATCACGTGTTTTACTGTGACTTTAATACCCATGTGTCTTGACAACGCAATGCGGTAGCAAATACCATAGACTCTAATGCATCTCAACAATGCAATTAATAATCCAAGAGGCACGGTGCACGTTGCTCGAGAAAGAAGGTCAGCAAAAGTAAACGATCGAATGTCCCATAGAATATGGAAAGTCGTGATCGTGCCAGGCGGCCCACGACAATCGCTCTGTACCTAATAGTCTACGGCGATGTTAGAATACTACCGGATTGTCATAACAGACTGTAGGTTCCGCTTCTCCTGACATTCTTGATCTTTCGACAACTGCCTACCTACCTGTTGCACCGCACGTGGTAAAGATGAAGATAACCCGAGGGGTCAGCCGGCACGCGCCGGTATGTTCTTTTTTATCGGGTCACCTCGAACTCCCCTAATTCACTCGTTTAACTTACGGGACTACGAATCCAGTTTAAAAATTTCTGTTGCAGCAATCCTTGCTGACTGAAGAACCAAAATGGACCCGGTGCCTCTTGGCAATCGTCTACCGACCGGTCACTTCTCAAACGATCTGATACCGATGCACGTAAGATACGAAGGATACATACTTGTCCAGAGAGTGGACAGATGTTACGTCGTACGGTACCCTCGCGTTACTTGAAAAGGTAGTTTGTCCAGGTCGGTATGAAATAACTACCTTTTTCGCTAGAGTAAATCGTGAAAAGAGAATCGTTCCGGCCAAGGAAAATACCACGTATGCATATAATTGTACTGTAATTCTTGGATCGAGACATCATACCTAATAGATATGAAATACTTACACGTCCATCCACGACGTTATATACTAAAGGCTACGGAGAACGATAGAGGTACATAGGCACCTAAGTACAGGTGCAAATCGAGAGGAGTCCAGAGGAGGTGAGAAATGCATCAGGAAGGAGAACAGCACCAATAGCGTAAGCGTATCGCCTTAAGAGTACAGTGCCCGGGTACATGCTGGTTCAGCAAGCCTCCAAGAAAAATACTGTGGCACATCTGCTTCTTCTAGTTTTTCTCGCGACTCGCACGAGGTCTATCCGAGTAGATGATGCAACGTGTTCCGCGTGGTGCCTTCAAGGATGCGTATACCCGGGCGTTCTCGAGATATCTCCGTAAGAGATTTAGCTTCCTTCCAAAAGCACAAGTAGACCCGTACCAGGCTTTAATAAAATCAGGAGTTATAAAATCGATTAGCCCAAGAAACGTCAATACGATCACGAGGGTTCCGAAGAGATTATCGTCCCTTGGTAAGGCACTCTCGTAGTAGGTTTCAGAAGCCCCGGGGCTAGAGGCCATCAGCCTTGAGGCTTAGAATTCGCATCGAAAGGCAGATCACGTCGAGAGGGGTCTTCTTTCCGCCTGGCGCGCCTCGCTACGTCCTACACAAAGCATGGTCGTAGGGCCACGGACGGGGGCCTCTTGTATGCGTTGCATTAGAATGCATTTTGTTTGTTTGTACGCTTACAAGTGTTAACTGCATTCCGAAGGGCTTGGCATTTCCTGCACGCGTCCTCCAGGCAGCCTTGTCGGTATATGCTCCGAACGCTAAACAGAACCCGGCAGAGAAAAGACAGCTCACCTTCCACGGATCTTCGGGAGGCACTACCAAGACCCTTTCAAAGTCGATTCACGGCTATTATTCTCGCATACGTGGTCGTCGGCAATGTATTCGAAGAGGCTTGGTACCATTCGGTGGTACCAGAGGTGATACCCATGAATTTCCAACACGTTCCACCGTCAAAACTACGACACGTAGTAAGAACAACAGGATACCTGGAAGCATCGGACGTGATCGTGTTACTTGGTGACGTTTGAATTCGCTCGAGTTTCCCACCGAATTCATCCGCGAAAAGGTCGATCGATGACAATAAACTCAAAGAAGCGAGGACGTTCATAGTGCCGAAGAAATCGTAACTTGCTCGTGGGAGTAAAAAAAATAATGACGTATCGCGTCGTCTTCGCGAAGATTAGCACGAGAGCCAACTGAGGCCTCTTTCAAAAGTGGCCCAGGACGCAATATTAGGCACTACGTTGGAAGCATCGGGGGTCAGCGAAGTGGATAGGAGAAACGGGATAGCATCCACGCTGAATGCATAATGGTGAATCATATCTTTGACGAAGAAACTAGATCATTAAGCCATGCAACCTTGGATTTCTTGCCAAGTTCAGTGCACTGTCCGGCCGCTAAGCTGAATATATACTCAGCCGCTATCTTCTCTCGGTTCTCCCCTCTTGGTTAGACTTTTACAAACGCGCCTCTCCGTCTCTCTCCTCAGTATCTCTACTATGTCTCCGTAGCTCGTGGAACTACCAGCGAGAGCCATCTAGGCCTATCCTAGTTTTTGCCTAGACTCTCGAGGCTGGCCCAGCAGGCTGCCACTGTGTTTCAAACCATCTAAGGTCCGCGCATCCCTGCCTTATACGATTATTTCCTTCAGTTTCACCGCAACAAACAATAACGCGACCCGCGCACGCACGCAGCTCGGCCGATAAGGAATCTCTGGCCTTTCCATATCCACTTTCGATCGTGATTTTGTTCGCCACTTGGATGGCACGTCCTTCCTCCTTGTTCTTGCTCTCTCTCGTTATCTTTGGCTCTCCCTATATATATATATATATATATATATGTGTGTGTTCTTGACTTAAGAAAAGCTTTAAGACACTACCGAGGAGTGAAAAGACAAAAGTTACAGTTCACTATAGGAAGATCGATCGACGTACCGAAAACCCTGAAAGCCGATATTTCGTAGGGAGAATAGAATCCCGTGAACTTCGAACCTTACCTTCCAATATATTTCTTGGCGTCCTCTGATTGGCTAATCCTAACCTGCTGTTATTAAAACTTTTTACTCTGTACTTCAACAATCGAAAAACGGTGTCTTTCGAAAAGCAACGATCAACGAAAGTGACGGGCCGCGATCTCACTGGGTCGTTAGCTAGGAATTCTATTCAATGTATATAACTACTAACGACTTCCAATTCTAATCCCTGTCGTTGATGCAAAAGGCTTCACGAAGCAAACAGAGGCGAGTAACATACGGCGCTTGGCGTTACAAAGCGCACCGTTATACGAACTCACCTAAACGGCCCGCTGTCTAGACAGGAAGGGAATTGAAATTGGTAGGGGTAAAAAAAAAGTTTGAAAAAGAAAAAAGAAAAGGTACAAAATATTCCTCGTGTAATTCGGTCCTTTCTAACGTTGCCCTTATGCCGCGGCAACATCCGATATCCCATGTGCCGTGCGCTGTGTACGGTCACCGTAAGATAACACCTGTGATATAACCCGGTGCAAATAAAGCGCACCGGTAACCGAACAGTCGTACGGAACTCTTGGACAAGATCAATTTCCCTTGAATAAAACATCACGCTCGCGGAATTGGCATTATCGATTCAGAGTCCCTTTATAACCAGGAGAGAGCGACACGGTGCCATTGCCCTCGGGATCAACTCAAGTAAATCCCGATTAAAACGGACACACTATATACTACACGCAAACCACGTATACGTTATATCCCGTGCAGATGCACTAATCAGATACGACAGCAGTCACACGGATTACTTGGCTAAATGCATAAGCAATATTTCACATCCGAATTCAATCGAAAACCTCTCGAATCTAATAAAAGACAATTTCTTAGACGCATCTCTAGGCATACGTAATTCACGAGCAACAAATGGACCGGAGATCATCTTCACCGAGTCGACCATGTTACGGTTCCATTGTTACTATAAAAAAATATTTATAAATTATCTGTACTTGGACTGTAGTAAAAAAAATTATTTTCATCCTACGGATATTCGTCCGCCAAGCAAAGCGCAGAATCGCTTCCCATATATCTCAACAGAACATACTTCTATAGGGGCAAAAATTACTTTATGAACCTGACCACAAAACATTAGACACATTCAGCAACGGTACCCTGCTCTTCTATCTGTACATGGAATATATGTGTGTATATACTCATATTGCCCCTGGTATACATATCGACGAGATGGAAGCTCTCGAAGGCTCCTTTCCGCAGGACGAGCATTCACTGAAAGGAACATTCGCCAAGCGCTGGCGAGCAACGGTGCACGAGATCCTGCGGTTTGCTCCTCTAGAATCTGGACTCTATACCCAGTAAGCACGTGTGTACGTATTTCCAGTCAGGCGAAGTGTGACGACTCGTATCCTCTCTGGCACTGTCTCGCTGCACAACACGTCCCGGTCTCGCTTATCCCAGAAAGCTCCTTTCGAATCGCGCTACGATCATTGCGAGGTAGGACAGTCGTGAGGTGGAATGCAGTTTTCGACGTGAGCGCCGATCCAATCTTTCGCACGGTATCGCTTTCGCTTGGCTATCGTTTCGTTGTTCTTCGGTGGTGAGTTTCGAGTAGAAGCGAAGGACTCGAGATCATCTCGAGCGGATCAACCTAGAAACGTGTTGAATGGGGGACGATGGCGACGAGCTGATAATACGACGTGGCTTCGTCTTCGTCTTATTATTCTATAGCTCGTGGCATAAGTCTCTACTAGATCTTGTGGGAAGAGATGCTGACTGAACTCTTGTCATTCTCTGCTTCCTTCGAGAGGTCTTCCTCATTCTAGATAATACATCTTGCACCACGTTCATGTATTGTTTTAGGCTCAGGTAGAGATGGGTTTAATAGGTTCTGGATACGCTTCGTGACTTTGGGAATCTTCACTGGACCGAGTCGCTTCTAAGTTAGACTCCGATGGTACCTACGATCTTAACAGCGTTAATCCTAATGCTCGTTGGATGCTACGAAATGTCTTTCGCTCAAATTCTGCTTTTTCGGATAACTACGTCTCCGGCAATAACGGTGCTAACGGATCGTTGGAATTGTCAGGATTTTCACTTGAATTATCGTCACGCCCATTACCGAGGAATGCTATTAATAGATCATTATAGACGGAATGTATAGGTAGGCGGATAGGGACTCATTTTGGGTTAATTAGGAGCAGCTAATAATTTCATTTTGTTTGGGCATTAATTCAGCTCTTGGGTTATTCTTATTTCATTTTCTTCAGTTTCTACCACGGGGAGTCAATGACATCGATAACCTGTCCAGGAGACGACTACCGGAAACAACACTCTCCTACGCGCAGGAAGGTGGACTCTAGGTGGTTTGAAGGTAAATTGCGGATCAAGACGCACGATAAGGAGGGTAATTAGCCGCATAGAAAATAAATCTATGCAAGACTATCCTGCATTAAGTACCGTTCGGGTACCTAGATCCTGAGATTTTGATCCTTTTTCTGGGTAATTGTACGCCGTCCTGCCATTCTGGAATTGAAAAGAGAAAAAAGAAAGGCTGAGTCTTTCATCAACAACCCCCTATAGCTATTAGACTTCTAAATATATTCGAGGTACTCAATAATAGGACTAACAATGAACTAACTCAATTTCTAATGGCCATCATTTTCGCTAAAGGCTGCTTACGTGCTAGTAAATAAATGTAGAAATGTGAAAATTTTTCGAGTAATCGTTCGAATCGCTCGGATCATAGAAAGTCAACGAAATTATGAAATTAATAATACCCACTCTGACGTAACTTCCGGTACGTTTATAGAGATCGTAATTTATCGTGCGTTGAAAAATAACTTAGGTCTTGGCATTAACATTTTTCGATAACCCGGACACCACTCGTCGGACAATACAGTCAGTGTGCGATTATCGCGAAAGTGGAACAGGAATCGTGACTTTTCTCTGGGGGTAAAAGTGTGAATTGTTACCACGAACGCGAGTAGAGAAAGGTCCCCGTCATGGGTCATTGTTCTCTCAAGCTCGAGGGTCAGGTATGTACCTACATGGGGAAAGTATTGTTCGACTACTGAAAAGCGCGAAATGTCGGTGTCGCCATTCAAGAATGACTTATCTCTGGTAACTGGAGCTTCTTTAAGGTTAATCTTATCTTTGCAAAATAAAAAATTTGAATACCCAAGTAATATTATACTAGTTAACTAGCCCTGAGTGGAAAAGCTAATTGGCTCTGAATCCAATTAAAGAACAAGTTACATAAAAGTCACACGTAAAAAAGTCAATGATCCAAGAATCTCCCTATAAGGGTGCATATGCAAAGAGACTTCAGGGTGGTACAGAGCTTTCTTTGCAAAGCCGAAAACAGGATTTCAGAGAGTAAAAAGAAAAGGAGGCGCCTCGAGGAGTATGTGGGGGGGGGGGGGCGAGTAGAGTGCCTAATAGACGGGGAGGTAGCGAGGGAAAGAGAGAGAGCGGAAGTAAGAGGCTCCAGTGGTGGGTTAGATTGCTGATGGGAGTGAGGGAAACGATGCGGCTGTTCGATGTCTCGAAGGGGCGTTAAAGTCCACCGCATCGCGCTCGATACCGGAATCAGGGCGATCTCATCCTTCTCGCAGGTAAATGTTAATTTTTAGATAAAACCACAATGAATTTATATCATCTGATCGTATGAGAATCTTTACTCGGTGAAAAGCATATACCTACTACGAAGCCATTGTATGAGATACAAGTTTGCCAGTTGCGCGTCGATACGTCTAGCGGGGTGAAATTATGGCTGACGGGACGATGTGAATATTGTCGGACTTTAATGTTATTGCAGGAATGCAGCATCGCTCGAACAACTAGTTACTGGCACATTGCGTGCACGTGGAAAAAAATATCGTCCGTTTGGAGGCGGGCATCGACTTGCCGCGAGAGAGCGAGCGAAAGAGATTGACTGTTCGGAGAGAAGTTGAGTCAGAGTGGGAGAGTCGCGTCGTTGCGAACGACTCTTGAGGATTCGTCCTATTCTAGGTAGTAATGGCGAGTACCAGGACAGTAAATTTTTGCAGGAGTACGTATCCGTTATTATAAATCAATGGTGTTGTCAGGTAATATTGATGGAGAATTTAATACTTTTGAATAGAAGAACTGAGATAGGTATATTATTTGCATTGAGGAGTATGAAGATTTTTCTACCGTTTGTCAATTGGTTTATCTGTGGGTATACCTGTATTACCTGGGTACAGATATATGCCTGTATGATGTAGCTAAGCTAATGCTAATATATGCGCGAATATTCGATACGTATGAGAGCGTGGGAGAGTAAGTACTGAAAGTTAGTGGAATTCAATGAGTAAAATATACCCGTATTTTTGGTCGACCGGTTTAGACAGAGGGAAAAGTTCGTACTCTTGGATAATAATGGCATCACTCTCGATGGGTCCTGGGCCCAACCGAAACTTATTAACGAGCCACGGTACGGGCCGCAGTCTCATAAAGACGAGATGGCGTTATATAGTATGCAGCTATGCAGTCAGGCATGTTATATGATTATTTTGTGCTGCACAAGGCCACCCTATGGTGACAGGATCTTCTTGTCTAACCCGTCCGTCCACGAACCTTGAAAATTCCAAGAGCCATTTAAAACCGACCGATGTACGTTAAATAAACTAAAAAATGTCATACAAAAGCCAGGTTCGACCGAGGTCAACCAATGCGATTTGGTTTATGGCGCGCCTCTGTATTATTGTATTTCGCGTATGATTTACGACGAAGGGAGTATTTTTTAATTTTTTTTAATCCAACTCATGACTGCAGACTCGAAATTTTCGTGTGGTAACGCTTTATCGACTGTGGCATCCCCTTTATCAGTATGGGAGCACGCGTCTCTTTTTTAAGACTTTGATAATTTCATGAAAATACCAACGTATTTTTTCAAATGTTATTTTTACATTTTGCAATCTTCACAGCTTCGCACCGGTACGTCACGTATTCCTTTTCTTTTTCTACCATTAAGTTTTGTACTCTTAACAGAAGATACACAAACAAATCCAAAAATGAAGAGGAAGAAGCAGACGAAATGGAAATGCAAGCGGAACACGAGCCCGACGTAAACACTCGCCACACGTCGAGATTCCACTTCTGATTTACTTTGAGACGGCAAAGGAACGGTGGATGACAGTGAAATCGTATTTCGCCGTGACTAACAAGAGAAAGATGTCCAAGAGCACCCCGAAAGAAATATGAGATGTATCTATCTCCCGATCTCGACACGTCTCGCCATTTTCGACTCGTCGAAATAAAGTATTCAAAAGGAACAAGACTGCGCACTGTCAAGTATACGCGGCATCCGAGTAACCTCCGCTCAGCTAAACGTATAATAAATCGGCCTGACTACTGTATTTCAAGTGAATGGTCGGTTTACCCGTTTGTTTACAGTACCAAGAAGCAAAAACAAAGTGATTTCACAATTAGCAACAAATCCGCACATGGCCGAGTAATGGCTTAACCTCCTAAACTCGAAGCCTGTACACCTTGACTCAAGCCGACATAAATGTTATTCAAATTAACTAACTCAAAATCACAAGACTCGCTATTAATAGAAATATCAGACTATATTATTATCATTAATAAACAGTAAATGTATAAAAGGAATAATTTCAAACGTAGTCCCAGTTATTGAAGAAAGCGATCAAATAATTCAGTTGTCAGTTTGATTCGACTCGAATGACACACGTCCTGCGATGTATATTACCAAAGTATCACTTACCGATAAAAATCGCGAGATTACCACCTCGCCATTATCCTTTTGATCGACAAATTCGATGATGCTTTCAGTGCCGTGATGCTTTGTAGCAGTCAGTGAACTCGTGTTTTCAGAACTTCAAGTCGTATCTCCAGTCCTTTAAATATTCTTAATAAAATCAAAGTATGAACACAGTGTCACTTGATCCGACGAACTCAGATGTCTTGGTGATACACTCGTTAAACGGTAGAACGTTTTCTAACGACAAGAAAGGGTAGTTCACTCGGTAGAAATCGAATGAAAACACCGGGATTCGAAGAGAGAATGGAGCGTGAGGTTGCTTTCGATCGATGTCTGTGCGCAGACTGCCCGCACCTCGCTGTAGCCCTGCGTTCGTCATGTCCCGTGCCCTCTCTCTACGCCACTGAAAACTTAATGCCGCATGTTTACTCATTTGGCTCCTACTCGCTACCCCGTTAATTGCCCTTAGCACAGCATCATCGATTAATAGAATGATGACCCTTTTATCCCTTTTACAAATCCTCAATTAACGACCCCACATTCGACTGTGCTTCTTTTTATCCTCAGGCAACCCTAGATGTATACAGATATACATCCCTTCCGTAACCCCACGTTAGTTCCCCTAACCCTAGGAATGTACACTCCGGTGGTAACCATTAAAATTCTCCTTATCCGTGTGTACTCGTCTTGTCTTTATCTCCATGCACTCAAAGCACTTTCTTGTTGACACCTTAGTTTCATAATGTATATAAAAGTACACCTGTTATGCCAGATCATACGTACTCATTTCGAGCTTACGTGGGATATAATCGTGTAGGCCGTTTGACGATACACCGTGAACCTAGCTGGGAAAGCGTTACGTTTCGTTGAAACTGCGCTGACGGCGTGACGTTGTTCGTAGCGCGGATTACGCGTATCCGGTGGTGAAGCATTGTTCAGCCTTCGGTGTATCTTAAACGGTTTAAGGAACATTAGGAATGCGCGAAGGGGTAATGAAGTTTTCACTTGGCGCGTTCACACTGTTGGCGTGTCTAATTGATCGTTGGCGGTGGGCGGCGGCGGGTGATGGTAGAAAAATGAAAAGTTTTTTTCAACGGGAAGCTTTGTGGCGAGATGAGAGTTGCTGGACGAGGGACGACGGAGGAAACGTGGGTTGCCGGGGAAGAGAATGGTCACGGTGAAATGTGCAAATTGGTCTTCACTCTCGCAATAAAATAATTAAACGGCAGTAACTGGCCCCCATGAAAGGTACGCCTTAACTGAGTTATTATTGTTGGCGGCCATTAAAGCATTTCATATTGCTTTTTCGAAAGTAATCCACGCGGTCGATGATCGCTAACGTCCTGAGGAGATAATTTTCCTTCTTTGTCACGAAAAACACGCTTTACCTTAATACATGCATTGGCCTCTTTCTACTTTACCGATTGTACTTACGAGTATTACCAACTGTTATATTAGATACTCGGATGGTTCGGAAGGATAATATGTCACCCGCTACAACAATCACTAGGCATTCAAAGGTATCCTAGCTTGGTGACGTTTCTTGGAATTATATTTCCTGTCCTATTCTTTCATGGCCAACCGGACTCTCCGTCGTATCACAATATGTCGATACAAAGCATTTTATAATTCCATGTTTTCATAATTTCACTGTGTACATGTCGCGCCGTATTCTTCGTACGTAAAATAGACACATGAGAATTAGGTCCAAAGGTAACTAGTAATCTCACGTAACAAATCGACTTGGAAAACGTGTGATATTTTTTGTTTTCTAAAAATAAAAATATAAACAGTATCAAGAGGCTGGTTATCGTAACCAGTAATTACCACGAGATATCCAAGACTCGAATCGTTTCCGTTCAAAGTTATTGAACGCCTTGTTGCTCTGATTCACGGCTAATCGTCGAACCTTTCGTAACGAGAGTAGAATGTGCAGTTTCCGATTCCTCGCAAAACCTTGATCCACATTCCAGTGAAGTCAAACGATCTTTTTCTATGTGTATAGTCTCAGGATTATCCATCGTACGAAACGTGTAGACATTTATTCGACTGTCAGCTAAACGATACGCTGAATGGACACTGTGTAGATACGTTCCTGATCGTGTTTACTACCCACGCAACGGTACGTACTTTAACAGAATGCTTCCCTCTGATGCTATTTACAGGATGTAAAACTCCTTGTAAAATTGATGACAAATCCGTTCTTCGTTTTTTATACAGTCAATTGGGTATAAATAAGTACGGCATCGTGAAACTGAACATTCCATCGCATTCAGAGAATCCTACGGTGCCTTATGGACCGTAGAAAAATTAATCCGATCCATCCTGTAAATCGGGTATGGCAGATAGGTACAGTGCCAATCTTCCTTTGTTAGAAAAACACTTCAAGGTATATCTATAGCGATTAATCATCCGAATGGAAAAGTAGTCTGGGTCGAATCTCGCGTAATCAACGAAGAGTGACAAGAGCGTTCGAAATTGTTCAGAAGGACGATCGGTAGGATGGAATATACATACAGGCAGATATTCCTCTTGGCGGCAGAATAACGAGAGGAAGCAAGTGTGAAGGAGCAAAAGAGCGTCCATCAGGACTAGAGTAGACATGTAAGTGGTAACTGAGGTTGCCAGTAAGGAAGGGCAATTCGAAATTGATCGTCCCTGCGGTCAGGATATGGAATGTCGTTACGTATCCTTTACGCATAAATTGAACAATAAAAATGGACAATAATGGTTAGATTCAGGTTGACTAACCTATGATTACGGTGTATTACGCCTGATTCACTTGACTTCCACTTTAGTAGAGCAGAAGATGGGATAGGGTCGTGTCGTGATGTGAGAATGTTACCTGAACTAACTCTTCCCGAACAAAAACTGGACGTTCTAGTGCTACTTGATCATTTTTTTCCCTATTCCCTATTACCTACCCTCCCCTTTAGTACCTACTGTTCTTTCCTGAAGTGACATTTTCCAACGTCGTCCACTTCACGTCCTGAAATGGGGTTCAAGGCTTGAGGAGAGTCAGTGCTCTTACGCAACGACCTCTTCGACGACCTCGCTAGAAGCATAGCGAGCATCTGGCGTACAACTGCTCTCGGTTATGGTCTCTGCAAATAGGACGTTGTTCTTCTGCATCTCGATTGTTCCAAATCTTTCGTTTACTTCAAAAAGTCTCTTTATTCATTCATCGTAACTCGATATAGTCGTGCGCTGAGATGCGTTCTTTGAAAAAATATGCAGAACGAATTATAGATCTTAAAAGTAATTTTAGGGCAATCGAAAGGGATGATGACCTCAGATTATGAGTCAATTATGTTATTTCTGAAATTTTATTTTTTATTATTTATACATACCGACAACGGAGCGATCGTCTTTCTACACTTTCTAACTACGTCGGAATCTGGTCTCAGGTTCAAGGCTTCAGATTTGCACCGCAAAGCCAAAATAGAGAGAACTGTCTCGAGGCATGACTTCACCATCTGGTATATGTAACTCCAGTTAGGCGGATAATGGCGGCTCGCGTGATCTCGCGCCGAGTGTTCGGCTCTTAGCTCTCGTGCCAATGATTGCAGACTACGTGAAGTTTGCACCACAAAGTGAAGTGGTAGGCACCCAGAACGTGGAGAAACGGTTCAGTCACCTGCTCGCAGACTTCTCTCATTGTCAGGTTCTTACAGTGCTTCTTCTCTTCCACCTTATATCCCTTGATATAAGCGTCTATCTTTCTCCAACGCGTAGGTCCAGGGGAGTCCGTCATCTTTTCTGGACCTATTTTCATCAGACCCCATCTTCACGAATGACATATTAGATGCCATATATTTCATGACTTTAAAGACGCGATGGCGCTTTCCGACTATCAGGAGACACGAGACCGTTTAACGAGCCGTACTTGCTGAGCTGCAACGTTCTGAGAAGAGCTTGGGTAATTCCGCCATTAAGTAAATTAAACCAATTAGACTTGCCAGGCTAAGATTCTGAGATGCCTGTTAGAGGAGACGCTGCGCGTAACTGCTCTGTCACTTTCCTAACTATCGCCTCTGCGTTACTTTCCACATCAATCAGGGGATGTAACTGCAAGAGGAACGTGTAACTGACATTCTTTTCTGCTTTCTCGTCTTCTTTTATGCCTTCGCTTTTTTTTTCTTTTTTTTTATTTACCTTCATTTTCTTATCCCTAGGTATACTTAACCGCGATCGCGTGTATCCTCGTACTTCTCTTCTTCTTCTTGTAGGTGCACATGCCGTTTGCCGAGTATCAATGCAGAAGAAATATATTTCGATGCATCCGACAGTCAAGCAAGATAGCCGCCATCTTGATGCAATCGTATAGATACGCAGTTAGAAATATCCAATGTCCACGAGTTGCAATTGCAACTTCATTGCTACCTTCGGCAGAAAGTCACATACCGGGAAACACGTTTATTCGTAGTACTTTACCCCTGAACTTGAAGTTGCGTGTTCCCTTTGGGAATTCAAATATATTCCTAGACTCTTAGACGTAGATTCGAGACTGGTGGTGCAAACTGTACGCGTGGTAGTTCGTGCAGAGTAATGGCCTTCTTTCTGCACGATTTGTAACGTAGGCAATGAATCTGGCGAAAAGTGCATTTGGAGGAAATGCACTGTGAAATCAATTGTTTTTCCTAGATAGAGTGTTCCTTGCACGGAAATGCAGTTATTGGGATTTCACGAAGAGACATGCAACATGGTTACCTCACGGCAGGCAGCCTTGTGGCTTGATAGAATGCACTAGGTAAAGTTCTGTCACCACCAATTCTCTGGAGAATTGCAGGAGGAGGACTTGATGCAATCAGTGAAATTGTACAGTATTCTTGGGAAACAGTGAGTCAAATCTGGCGGCTTAATAATAAGAATTAATGGAATGCCATTAAGCGTGCGGTTTTGAGGTGAGTTGATGAACATTGAAAAACTGGTATAAAAGGAACGTCAACATGGTGGCCCTACGTTATACACGAGGATATTATGCAGCCATTGCAATGGGTAAGTTCGTTGTCGCCAGTGCATTTTTTTCTGGCGCTTATTTGTTGTTTGTTTTAGTTGACGGCGCTAATATTGATCAACTGTTCCACTGGACTTTCGCTACGTGTCGTGAGACAGG
Source organism: Trachelus iudaicus (assembly GCA_030142595.1). NCBI lineage: Eukaryota > Metazoa > Arthropoda > Insecta > Hymenoptera > Cephidae > Trachelus > Trachelus iudaicus. Next base: position 2,109,751 of record JARQTH010000282.1, on the reverse strand, counting down.
CTGGATACTTTTACGACAAGCCAAAGGTTGCCTTTTCATTGCCAACTCCAAAGCGACAGGAAAATGTGATTGGGACGTCACCTAATTACGCAACTTCAGCTTATCCCAGTCCTGCATCTACTGGTCCAGCTGCGTCCTCTCCGCGGATTGGTTATCCCAGTTATAATTCCCGCTCACAATCAGCACCTCCTGCTCGAAATTATCCCAATTATAATTATCCTGCTCCCAGTTATAATTATCCAGCACCAGCTCCGCCACCTCCATCATCGTCACCACCACCCCAGCCGCCATTACAAGGAGGGTATCCTAGCTATAGCTATTCTGCTCCTACTTCAACGCCTGCCCCACAACCCCCACCACAAGTCAGTTATCCCAATTATAATTATCCCGCACCCCAACCGCTACAGCCACAGCCACCACCGGTTAGTTATCGTAGTTATAATTATCCAGCATCAGCTCCGCCACCACCGCCACCTCCATCGCCTCCACCACCACCGCAGCCCCCGCCATTACAAAGAGGATATCCTACCTACACCTATTCTACTCCTACTCCAACACCTACCCCACAAGTCAATTATCCTAGTTATAATTACCCCGCACCGCCACCTCCACCACCACCTCCACTTCCACCACCACCTCCACCTCCACTACCTCCTCCGCCTCCACCACCACCACCACCTCCTACTCCCCCTCCACCACCGCCGCCGCCAGTATATCTGCCTCCTTCGCCAACTCCACCGCCACCACCACCTCCTCCTCCGCCTCCACAGCCGCCTCCTCCTCCGCCTCCACCACCACCTCCTCCTCCTCCGCCTCCACCGCCACCTCCTCCTCCGCGTCCACCGCCACCTCCACCATCGCCGCCGCCAGTATATCTACCTCCTTCGCCAACTCCACCTCCTCCTCCACCAACACCTCCTCCGCCTCCACCACCACCTCCTCCTCCGCCTCCATCGCCACCTCCTCCTCCGCCTCCACCACCACCTCCTCCTCCGCCTCCATCGCCACCTCCTCCTCCGCCTCCGTCACCACCTCCTCCTCCGCCACCACCACCTCCCCCTCCTCCTCCGCCACCACGACCACCCTCTCCTCCTCCGCCGCCACCACCACCACCGCCTCCTCCTCCTCCACCACGGCCAGTATATCTGCCTCCTTCGCCACCTCCTCAACCTCCTCCATCATCACCTCCTCAACCTCCTCCATCACTACCTCCTCCCTCTACTCCTTTACCGCCACCAGGTACAACATATCTTCCACCATCTACATCACCGCCATCACAATCACCTCCAAGCTACAATTATCCAAACACCCTTACCATTACGATGCCTTCACCCTCCAGAATTTCAACACCAGCCCCCACTTATTTACCGCCCAGAGGAATGTCAATAACTACACCACCCAGTTATTCAAGTTCTTCCGCATCCACAGGATGAAGTTATTCATATTCAAGCCCAATTCCTACACCTACCCAACCTACAGCAGCCACCTACAATTACCCAAGTCCCACAGGCGCAATCTCATCTTCTCCGACTAGTTACAACTATCCGAGTCCTACATTTTCCACAACAGCACCTTCTTTTCCAGGACCAACATATTCAACTCCAGCAATTCCTTCTCAGTCCTATTCCCCTTTGTTACCTTCTTTACCTCCAGCAACAACGCCACAGCAAACCCGCCTACCAACTGCAACATCACAACGTCCGCGAATCCGACCAGTATCGCAACCGCAAAGCAGAAGATACCTACCGCCGCAAGGCTAAGCAACCATACCGATGATACTCATCTTCATCTTAACCACTTAAAAGAATGCCCAGTTCATAGTTAACGGACTTCAACTTCCTGCCTAGTATACCACTAGATTTCTCCAGAATCATAGAGAAGCACCTTACAATTACGTTGTAAATCCTGACATCACTCATGACATGTGTACCCCCTAGAACTGTAGAAAAGAAGCTGGAAATCTGGATACTCTATCTGTATTTTGCTTGACTAATATACAGTCATAACGGCAAACCAGGAAGGTAACGTGAGAAAATTTTTTTTAGAGGAAATTCAATTTATTATAAATACACGTTCCAGTGTGAAAATCACACCATACTATTTGTACGATATCGGCTATTGTGACTACAATCTGTATCACAGCATTTTTCAGGTAGACATTTTAAATGTCAGTCTTAGTGGCTCTACTCATACAAAATCAATATAAACACCAACTATAAACGAATAGTGAATATAGGCTACGCGGCTTTCATAATCGGCAGACTTTTATAAAGATTAATTACTTAAGGCGTGGCTCATTCTGAAACGGAAATTGTATTTTCTTCGTTATAAAAAAACATACGTTTAATACGAGCCACCATATAGCGTCGCCATATTCCAAAATGTTAGCTTATTACATCTAACAGGAAATGGTCAAAGCGAATTATACGAACGAACGATTGTCAAAATGCATATATCTCTCTAGGATGATATTTACAAAATAATTACGAGTATCTTTTAAAAATTGATAATTTTCTATGCTATGCGACTATAACTTCGAGGATCGTCTGAAGCGATAATGCCATCTTTTTTCTTATCTCTAATCCGAAACGCGAGATTCTCCATTTTATCGCGATGAATTACAAAGATGAAGAAATCTAATGAAACCGGAACTGCAAATTCGATTCTTTTCAATTTTTAAAAGAACTCTTCGATGTATAATGAGTCATACGCAAGTCGGTCGAGAATTAATAACAAGCAAAATTAACTAACTGTATTACATAAGTCATAAATTCTTTTAAAAAATTACACAAATATCACAATTTCAATAGGTGATTCATTAAAGTGAATCTACTCCCTTAGATTTAGTCACTGATACTATCGATATGAAATACAACCCCTACTATATACATTAACACAACCTCTACGTCCCTTAGCAATATATTACACTTGAAGCTCATTAGGGATATGTGTCATCCTCAATTAATTCTCATCCCTCTTGTATATAATATACTGATATATAGATACATGTACTTTACGTCGAAAAATCGTTTAATAGCTCTTTTCACTAAACGACTATGTCCATTTTCAACATTTTTATTCTTCTCCACTCTCTGTAAGTCTATCCAGACAATCGTAGGATTTTGACTGAACGATATATCTGTAAAAAAAAGACTTTCATTATTACATAATATATCACAACTTTCATTGCGAAATAAATGTATATAGAAATTATTATTTATCCAAATTGATGTAAAAAAACAAATCAATGCCAAGCCCCAATATGAATGTTAATAAAGCACAAGCAAAAGAACTAACCTACAGTTAACATTGTTTTTTTTTTTTAAATAAAGCGAAATTCATCGCCTATGGAACAACCGTTTGTGTGTCGGATCACGTCTGCCAACGTGGAGAATCATTTTTCCAGGTTTTGCAGCCTTGAAGGTTTGTAAGGCTTTAGCATGTGTCAGTCCATCCATAGGAATACCATTAATAGCAAGTATCTCATCGCCAACTCTCAAAGTTCCTTCCTCGGCAGCCTGACCGCTCGCCATGATATCTTTTACAAAAATTCCCATTCTTCCTTTGTTGCTGTCTGAACCACCAACAATGGAGAAACCCAATTTCTTTGTAGTCCCCTTTTCCAGACAGATAGTGATCAAATCCATAGACAAACTAGTGGCTCTTCTAGGATAAGGCAATACATTTGGATTATTGCGCTTCTTGACCACTTGAAATTTTTTCATCCCCGTTACTTTTTGATTTTCATCAATTTTCGGTTCCTCGCATTCGCCCAAACGATCCATCGTGTTGACTGAGACGCTCTTCCCATCCTTAGTAAGTGCACCAACGATTTCGCAAGCCGAACAATCGCTCATTGCTTCCTGATCAAGAATATCCGTAGCAGTAGGCGTATCCTCAGATGATTCCTTGAGAGCCCATACTTCAGAATCACTCCTGGTACGCACAAGTACGTCACCCCAAGTATCACCAAATTCTCCCCCAAACGAAAATGTTGGCTCTCGTGCTATTTGAAGCTCGATCGATCCAGCACAATTTTTCAGGGCGTTTCTTGCCTCTATTATTGACATCCCTCGAAGCCTACGACCGCACACCCTAACGATCTCGTCCCCGACACGAATTTGTTTAGATTTCGCACCTTCTCCATTGGGATCCAACTTAGAGATGACGTAAAATGGTCTGGCAGCCTCGTGTCTCTCTACTGAGATACCTAAACTTCCAGGATTCTCAACAAAAAGTTTTGTTGTCTTCAATTCTCGACGCACTAGAGGTTTAGAGACTGTTGGTGGTGGCATTGAAGGATTCGAATACTCTGGTCTCTTTATCTTATTGCGCAACTCACTCTCAACCGCATCTGGTTCCATATTCGAACGTGATCTCTTTGGGCTGTAGTATTCAATCGGATCAGGCACTATGACTGCAGGGTGAACCTTAGTTGATGGTGGACTGTCTCTACAAGGTGAAGCTGCATTTTCCAGGAGATTTAGGACACTGCTATTGGAGATCCGCCGATCCTTCTTGCTCGCCTGATCCTTATTGTCCTTGTGAAGATTCCTAAGTCTCACTCGCTGTAAAAGAGGCATAGAGTCTTCTAGACTAACTGGTGAGCTCTTCATAGGTGTACAGTGGGCAGGATTTGTTCTAGTAACAATATTCGACGTGGAACTATTTATTCCCATCATGACTGAAGTTGCTTTCGAGGCATCATTACTAGAATGTGACAGGGCGTTAACGGCAGTCGATTGCACGGGAGGCTGTGTGAAATATGCCGTTAGTTGCGTGTCATTAAATGCCTCGAAAGTGTCCTCGTCGCAGCTATCTGTGTCGTCATCATAAGACAATATGGTTGTGTCAGTACGGACAGTCTCAGTTAAAGAATTGTTCATGTTCACCACAGTCTCTTCTAAATTGGATTCGGCTGTATCGTCCATTCCTGTGGTAGCGTCCTTTTTCTTAGGGGTGCTGATTGTTATAGATAAATCAACACCTTGATAATCGTCAGAAGTAATCGAGAAGCTTCGTCGTTGTAACATCGGTGGTACTGATTTTCCACTATCAGGGGAATCCGCGCCAGTCCTTGTACTATCGGAGTCATAGCCACTTTCATCACATCCCAATCTTAAGTTCGTCATCAGTTCCTCGAGTCCAGTAACAGCATAAAATCTTCGTACGTCATTCCTGAAAGAAAAATTTTAAACTAATTTCCGAAAGAGTGTGACATCCAAGACTATTAGTAGTATAAGATGCGTGTGAAAATAAAGGTAATTTTAAACGATATGAAAATCATGTGAAGACTAACCTGTCAGTGTCGCTACAACTTCTGACGGTTGTACTAAATAAATTTCTTTTTACAGTGGACGCTTGATCCTGAGTCTGAGTAGAGGCGTCGCTCTTGTTGAGATCAACGGATAATGAAACAGGTCGTCTCTTCGGACTGATACTCCTTCTGATAGTGTCCAGTGTCTGCCGAGCAAAATCAGTCCCCTCTTGAGTTCTCAGTAGCCCCTGGTTTTTCAAGATGAAGTCCAGAACGCGTTGCTGCTCCTGAAGATCCTGAATGCTACGGCTAAGCTGTTTCTTCTTCTCGTGAAGCGTTTCTCGACCTGCACCAGTGTCTGATGAGATGCGAAAAGACGTATCCTTGATGACACTATCGCTTAGGGCTCTGTCCATAGCGAAATTATTGGAGCTTATCGTATCCTCTTCTTCAATAGTCACGTTCCTAGAACTTGCTTCGGAGCCAATGAAGTTGTTATTCCTTTCGCTTGTCCTGAATAAATTGCGTAGAGACTCTACTCTGGAGATTCTCTTTGGCTTGGGATATTCCGGTGACAGGGAGATATTCAGACTCTGAAAAAAATATTAATACTGAGCAACACGGTCCTCATGATTAGACATATATGTAATTAAAGAATGCTATAAGTAATTATTTAAAAAATTTATATGCTTATAGTTTTCTTTACTCTTTTTACCTTTTCCTTAACATCCACAGCATCACTACAACTTTTTCGATTTGGACTCCAACGCCGTCTACGTCCTGACACGGAAAGTAATTCAGAACTATCTGATCTCTTGAGCTGATCCCATCTTCGGCCAACTTTTCGACCCCATGTAGAAATTCCTAAAAAATATAAAGAAACATATCCACATGGTTAATAAAGTGTTCTCGGGCAAAATAATCCGGAAACGGAAGAGGCAATGAAGAATTTCAAAAAGAATACCTTTGCGAGCAGAAAATGACGAAGACTGAACAGTCGGTTGTATTTCAACTTCGCTGACCTCGGTTTGCGACGTCCTCGTGGTCAAGTCGCTTTCATTCGGCGATAATTTCTCGGGTTTCTCATTCTCAGTAGAGATCATCGCAAGAGTACCATCCTGAGGAATCGGCGTGGCGGAAACGAGCTGCGGACTAGGATCCGAACAACGTCGTTTAAACAGGCGCATTCTGTCTTCTGAAACAAGTGAATGAAAAATGTCAATTATAAAAAACATTTTCAATCTAAAACGAGAGAATGAATAAGTTTTGCAAATCCATAATTGTGAATTCAACCATCAAGGAATCAATGCGACAACCCATGTACCCATAGGATCCTGATCGGTTGAGCGTTCACAAGATCATTGATATCCTCGCTCGAGAGGATAGCAACGATCCTGAAAGGACCAGTCAGCCTAGAGTACGCAAACTATATAATACTTAATATACAAAGAAACCGGGCTGGTCCTTCCTCGGGATTACTTTCTAAGCATTCCACCGGTTTAGCAAGGCTTCCTACAATGGCGCACGGTCCACGTTCTTCGGCTCTCGGACTCCTACTTACACCTCCTACTTACACCTCTGCATCTTACCTGGTACAGGGTACTGCACTCTAAGCCTCCAAGATACACATAGTCCGTAGAATAGTTCCAATGTCAATAAAGGGCCCAGTTGTTCCACAAGTAAATCGACGTCAACCAATACGACTACTGCGTCCACCGCCAAAGTCCTATATATCGCATACTAGAATTCTCAAGTTGGTTCTAGAGTAAAAATTACACGCCATACGGCCTTCGTGTACCGTTCGAGTTCGACCTTTCTCATGCCGGCAGGATACAATCCGATAATTGGTGTCGACACGAGCCACCCGGTACGTGGCTAGCAGCAACAGTCTGGTCTCCGGAGAGAACAGGGTGTGGAGACAGGGATAAAAAAATCTCGTTGCGTGCCCACGTGTGTTGCGACCTGCCCGTATAAGTGCATATCGCTTACACATCTAGCTATAAGAGTGCAGACTGCATTCTTTTTTTCTTCATCGACACAAGAAAATGCACGGGTGCATCGTGAAAATGATGCATCCGGTCCAGTTTTCTATATAGAGACTAATTCTAGCATACAAGGTATAAGAACGCTTTGATTTATTCTTGCGTAGCGCGAAGTAGCCTTTTTCTTAAGAATTTTCTCGTAAATTTTTGTCTCCTAAAGTCTTCCTGGAAAAGTTACTGTTAGTAAAAAAATAAGTTAATTCTGTCAAGAAATACGTGTCACGCTTGAACGTTTCATTCATGTTCTTCATTGACTTTTTCTCTCATTTCTATCTCTTTCTCTCTCTCCCTCCACGTTCTCTCTCTTTTTTCTCACTCTGCGTGTCTGAGCTCATTTCCTCCGAGAATAGATGCTGCTGCGGGATGCGTCTCGTACGCAGGAAGTCGAAATTTCCGGTCGATGCTATTTCTGATCCGTGTTTCAATGTTTCAAACGATTGTGGGTTACGTTGTCCCTCGATGCCGAACAGAGCCGCAATAGCTCACCTATTCCAGATAACGGTGCAAGATCATAGGTGATGCAAGATGCATTACAGTTACTCTTGACTTTTAAAATAACGTTAACTGCATTACAGAAAGTCTATTTGCTCTAGAGGCTATGCGATCGCGTTTCGACTCAATCCAAAGCAGCTTAAGCCGTTAACAGCCATAGCAATCTTCTCAAAAAGTAACATAACAAAAATAAAAATAAACAGTAAATTTATAGTTTGACATTCTCAAACTTATAGACACTTGACTTAAAATCGTTCTATTAAAATATCTTATAGTAACAAAAATATTGAAATATATATGAGAAACCATCTTTTTTTTTATTACAAGAAAATCGAAAGCGCCTCTCCGATCTTTAATCGCCATAGAAAGTATTCTAAGAATCATGCAAAAGAGACCCAGTTTAAGATCAACCTGGTAACAGCCTGCCCTGATATCCTCTTACGAAAGTCGACCTCAGCTTCAAATGAAACTGCAAATCGACCCGATTGTCAGTTACAACAATGAAGTCGGTACCCGACTACATCAGTAACAAGGAACGCTCTTTGATCTTAAAAAGTCCCTCAACCGACAGAATGTACTCGGGAAGCCTCAAAATACTAGGTATTCAAGCATCTTCAAGCAGTAAGCAACAGAAGAATAAAATGCTCTGGAAAAAAGGTGAAGACCAGAAACATTTGATCCGACCGAAGAAACCTACTTAAAAAAATGTGTGTCAGATGAGGCGGCGGTTCTCCATAGTTTTACTTTCTACGGTGCGTCGATAAGTCGGAATAAGAGGAAGAAATAAAAGGTATTAAAAAAAAAAACATCGAACCACAACACCCAACGACCGAAATACCATGGCACCGATTTCATACCGGTGACCGTCGACGAATCATTAAACATACACGGGCAAACTGGTATATCCAGCAGCAAGCAGCAGCCCAACGCTATGACGCAGCAAGATACCCAGCCAATCACGGAGTGTGATATTTGTGGGACGAAGAAGGGAGATACGGCAAAGGATCACAAAGCATAAGAATCAAATAGAATGATTTCGAATTCCCTTTTTGGAGAAAAAGGGAGATATGCTCCGAAAGACCTATGCGTCGGCCCGGATGAGCGTCCGACTGCAAATAAGTTATACCATTTATTGTTACGCCTGTTAATTACTAACACGGCACTGTTATCAAGACGCTGGAAAGTCTCATCGGGTGGGACCTACTTTCCGACTTAAACGAACCAAGTCTAATGCGATCGTTCGCCTCACTGAGAGCGCCAGAAAAACATTAGCAGAATAGCGGACTCGTAGCATGTTCAGCACAGATGTAAACTGAGGTAGATCACGTGCATCGGACGTTGTAAGATTTTACTTTGAGATACAACCACTTTTACTACGTTTCGTCTTTTTTTTTGAATTCCTGAGAAATTCGCAATCGGCTTTCAATATTTGGATAGAATTGGCAATGGAGTTACGAGCGTGGGAGAATCGAATGAACGGAAAGAAACCTGCGATAAATGACACGATGCCATCTGCTGGTAGTTTGGAAGCCCTGAGCATGGGGTCTTACCTGCAGGTTCCCATGGACGACAGGTATACACAAAGGTTTCGTTGTCAGGTGGTACTACGGTAGCCTATTCGAAAATCGGGCTTTCCGTAATTAAGGGTGATCCTTTGGGTAAGGGTAGCTCATTGTTCGGTACGAGATAGTCTGGAGTTATGGCGTGCGTTAACAATACCCCATAAACAATAGCATTAGTTCGCATTAGGTATAATTTAAATTGTTCCATAAATGTACAAAAGTGGGAAACGTAATTTTGCATGAATATATTTTAAAAAATCGTTTAAGTGTGGTTGAGACATATTTCTAGTTTAATGACTGTTTGGACTATAATAATTAAATACGTATTACTTCTATTCTTTCTGTTACCGGTAGCCAAACGAGGTCCCGTAAACCCAAAATTATTCTGCGAGATTCGATACGCATGGAAAATCCCCAAAACGGTATTCCGACGGAATTATATTAAACGCTCGACAAGCCACGACTCAGAAATCAACTGGAATCGCACATATAATTCTGGAAGACGGTCGTGAGTGGAAATAGAAGGACGAATAATACCGTAATGAAATATATACGTGTTTCTTGAAAATCTAAACACCCTCGAGCAGCTTTTGCAAACAATCACTTATTATTCGCCCTTCGTAGTGTCGGCGAATTTTATTCGCGACTCGTGTCTTTGCAGCACGGATCGAGATGATTTCAAAATGGTGGGGATGGATCGACCGGCATGAAGAGTAGATAGCTCGATAGATAAACCGTGAACGAAGTTGAAGAGAAGCAAAAATAAGGATATGGAAGAAAAGTGAAAAAGAGATAGAGAGAAATCGACGGGAGAACCTAGGGAGGGAGGGAGAGAGGGAAGGAGGGAGGGAGGGTGTTTGAAAAAAAGGTACAAGAGCCCATCTGGAGTAACGAAAAGAGCGAAAGAAAGGAAGAAAGGAGGGAGAGAGAGAGAGAGACCGACTCTTGAGTTCGTTGCCCGATTGCGAGGCTCACCATATAATATAATACATACCACTTCACATGGTTTTGTTTCTTTTAGTTTTTTTGTCCTTTTTGTTCGATCTCTCTTTTTTGCGACCATCGAATACATACAAGTTTCGCAGTACATGACGTCACCGATCAACAAATGAACAACCACATACAGCAGCATACAGGTTGCTCAAGAAAAAGATTTAGGCTTGGACAATGTGTACCTTGGTCACTATGGCGATATGGATTGTGGCGCATGCATACACGTTCAATTTGTAAATTTAATGTTTCTTTTTTTTTTAGACTTACGTCCAATTCAATGGCCTTGGAAAAATATGTACCATGTGTCTCAAATGACATTATAAGTTTTCTCTCCTATTCAAAACATTCTTCGAGAATGTTGAAAAGTGCTTACCTTGTTTGGATATCCCAGTGAGGTATTTCCCGTTATTATTAGTGAATTGGTAATAATATTCAAAAACGTGAACTTAGGCAAATTACGGTTCCAGGTAAGGAAGCTCCTGGTAACTGTATTGAGGACCAATAAAACCATAAAGGCTAGGGTCTACTAGGTACATTTTGGCAAATGTTTAACAAAGTAACTAGAAAGATAGACATTTTTGGAAATATGTAGGAAATTGTCCATTACGAAAACTAGATTATATGGTTCACTGAACTTTGTCTGATTTTGTGATCTTTAGCAAGAATAACGTTGTACATTTCTTAATGCGTTTTGAAGACATTACAATGAATCCACATTATCGTATTCAGATCGCGCCTAACAACGATTCCTCGGGCATCTATTGGAATTCTTAAAAAAAAATATATAAAACAAAGTCGCGATGATAACCTATCAATTATACACAACTCTAAAAGCAGTTTGTCTGGACGAAAATAACTTTTAAAATTCAATGTTGTGCACGATACAAAGCTACCAGATCAATGTGACACAAGTGGGAGAATTTAAAGAAATAAGATACAAGGTATCTGTCATAGAAAGAAATATATTTCTTGAAAAACAGTTATCAAACACAGATACCTCACGGTTAGGAAATAATATTCTCAATAATGCAAACGGACAACGGTATCTTTAATATCGACAGTCACAACAAAAACTAAACAATCCCAATAGTCGTCCACAAAGCAGAAAATAATACGACCTCAATCTTCCGTTCGTTTTTCACGAGATCCAAGTTACTATTTATGAACAGTGGTAATGCCGTATCAACATTAAAATAAATATTCACCACGAAATACTCACCTTTGACTAGAACTTTAATCCCTAATACTGACAAAGAGCATACTCCGCGTCGAAGGAACTCCCTCAGTCACGCTTGTATGCGTATATTCCGCAAGTGTCTCACCAAAAAACAATACGATTATTTCAGTACCCTCCGACAGGATATTATTAATTCACGCTCTCGTCAACTTCTCTAAAATATCTCTTTGATCAACTGTAGTGATACTCGACAAGACTCGCGGATATTTTGCTCTCCGACGATCGCACAACTAACCGCTAGCGTTTCTCTCTCGATACTGACGTCGTGTAGCGCCGCTACAATAGTCGATGCACGTGGGCCTTTGGTGGGGATTATACCAAGGGGTCTCATTGGGTCTTCTAGGGTCGACTATCCTAGCGACTATTGCAGTATTTCTAGGATGAAACTCTTCGGAAAGTTTGATAGGTCGCACGTAGAAGTAAGTTGGATAGTACTTGAACGTAGGTACTTACTTTGCACGGTACTACTGATGTTAATAGCTAGCAATTCGATAAATTGTAAGCTACCAAAGACAGATGGTACGTGAATACCTAGAAAGTCAAGAATTTTTATATTTTTGAAAATCGCAATTTTAGTCAAAGTGAAATTTTTGAAACTGATCATTATGCATATAGAAAACGTTAATATGATATACAACTATTAAAACAAATTTAACTAACCAATCTAAAATTTTTGGATTTTGACAGGTACATAGCCTTCGCGTGTGTACAATTTTTGGAAGATTGACCGCCCCGTTTCTGATATATGTGCAATGAAAATAATATAAATTTTAAAATACAGATATACTTGCCACGTTAATTTGCCGTCATGTATCCCGACTTCTGAATGGTAATAATTCATACAATTTTTATGAGACAATTATTTTACATTGAAAATGACTATCACAGTATTTTAATGAAGGCAGTTGGAATTATTTTTTAACTTTTTACAACAATATTTAAACAATATATACGTCTTTCCTCCTCGTCTTGGCTCAACGTTGATATGTACAAAATATTTTGGGGAATGGCATTATACTGTTTATTCGCGAAATGAAAAAACTGCTATGAATAGGAAATATTTGTACCTCTTTGAGGACAACGTATTTCGTATTTGGCAATATTTTTTGATAAATTCTAAGTTTGTTCTCCGATTTGTTTATTCGAATTTAATTTCTCTTTGTACTGTGTAAAGTACAAAATTTTTATCATAAGACATTCATTAATATTTATATTATTAATTGCTGTATCTATTTTTGTTATGTATTACCCTGAAGAAAGATGTTCTGTTACGTCGAATTTATTCCTATTTCGTAACTTGTTTTCCCTAAGCTAAGATAAGGTCCTGAGTCTCTCACGGTCTTGACGTATGTGTATATATATATATATATATATATATATGTAGAGTGCATACAACCAGCATGTATAAATGCAACGCACTTGTTACATAGAATTGATTTGATTCATCCAGATTCCGAGGGCGCGTATGTACCTAGTGGTATCGCAAGGGCTTGCCTTGTAAAAGAACATGGAAGAGCGTAAAAAGAAGCAGGAGGAACAGGTTCTAGATTCATTCACATCTCAGGAAGACCTTGAGCTCGGCAAAAAGCATCCCAGAGTAGTTTCTACCATAGTTCAGGATCCTACCAATCTCTTGTAGTCTACTATCTATCTGACGGACACCATAGAGAGCACAGAATAATTTTTTTAATATTGTGAAATAGAATATACATATATAGTATATATATATATATATATATAAATTTCATTGTTTCCCATAAGTTCAGAGAGTGCAGGAGAAATTAGGTTGCATTTAATTCAAGCTTTATCTTTGATGTGCAAAATACCTATATAGACAAAGGAATTCTAGGCGCAGGGAGTCTAAGATGATGCAGCTACAGCATCTGAGCCCCGATGAGAATCTAGATACTTTCCAATTCCTTGAACCTAACTTATACTTCTCTGTATGCATTATCTTAAAGTACTAATCTATAAATGTTCAGTGTGGAATACGTGGGCAGCAGTGAGGACCGACGTGGCGCTCAAGAAATACTCCGGGAGCCCACGCGTCTCAAATCTGGACAAGCATGAAGAATTAAAGAATTCAAATGATTTTGGCATTTTCGAGATAGAGTGCCGGCATGCCTTATACAGCCCTGGAGGCTCCGACTCCAAAATAAATAAAACCATTGATATAAGTGGAACCAGGACACGCGTGTCCTTTTTCATTTGGTGCGTCCCACGTGATCGAAGGAACTAAAAAAAAACTACTTTGCACAAAACACAAGGTAAGTTTAAGGCACGTGCAAAATACCTGGAATATTTAAATACTTTATAGGTATATTTGCATGGTTATTAAAATATTTCTGCAGTGTTTAATAAAAAGATTAATTTTAAAAATTTCACTATCTCCCAATGTTAACGTTCACTGAATTTTATTTTTTATGTCCGACAAGTATCGATTTGTCAAAATTCAACAAAATGGCAGAAAAAAATTAAAGTAGAAGATAAATCTATTGCTTGATTCGACTTCTTATACCTACGTTCACTCATGTCGTTTTCTTTTAAAATACTGGTTTCTACGTCCGATGAGTATCGAGCAGTTTTGCCAATGTCGTCGACTTTTAAATTTATTTTAATTTATGCAAAACGATGATATTCAGCCCACAACGGCAAACACTTAGGTGCGAGGTCCAGCTCCGTCATAATTTCCAATTCAAGCTAATCGAGATCGAACACGAGAAAATAATTAACGTCCCGCAAAGGATTTCTAAAAGTTTCAAGGTTGACCAGAGGCAAGCGAGTTTCGCTCTGCACTCAATCCTGTGGGAAAGAACGTCCATAAATAATCTCAGGAAAGGGAGAGAAAATCTGCATAGAAAGTAGTAGAAGTGCGGTACCCATCACGGAAAATTCTTCGTACCTGCTGGACTTAAATTTCAAAGAATATTCATAAACGTCATCCCGACTCAGCCGGGATTATCCTCCACGACATATTTCAACACCTTTCCATCCTAAGTTTTATAACCAAATAAAAAGAAGAAGCTTAAAAAATAAATTTTCAATTAACCCAACGCCATACATGATCAATTAGAATTACACGTTAGTCACAGGCCGCTTATGTGACACAAAAGAGAAATGACCTTAGCAAGGGAACATTTCATTTTTCAAAACCCACGCACCAATTAGCCATCTACTTGTCAGTCCTGATAGCACTGAGCCGCTACGACGAGACAGCATCTCAAATTTACCAAGATTATCCCATGAATATCAAGAGTTCCTTTATCGACGTTTAATCGCAGATAAATATATGTATATTAAACCACCTGATGCAAGAATACTTAAGCATATATACGTATACGCACTATCTATCTACATTCCACCTGTTATTTTGCATTGGTAAAATGAATATTTCATCCATGGAGAAACAAACGCATCTCCTGCCCGATGTAAATGACTAATTACAGACACGCTACCAATGTAAGCTAATAATTATTTCGAGTAAAGTTGATAAACACCAATTAAGAGAACATGGAGGAATGACGACTGCACAAATTCGTCAACGGCCTAATAACGGGCAGGTGAGCATTCGCGTCGTGACTGATACAAACGTGCATCCGTCATCCTTGTTGAACACCTACAACCCCCGTAGTAATACGCATTACACACTACGCGTAGGGTAGTTCGAGCTAGGTGGTAAAGTTTCAGCTGGAAGGAAATTGATATTAATTATGTTCTCCGAGGTCGTCAACGGACAGCCGGCTGTGTAGTTACATGGTCGATAATGACGAAAACTGTAAACGAGTTATCGATCCGTACCGGATCGTTTATAATTTGAAAAACGGTATATCCTTTTGAAAAGACAGTACCGTACGCAATATTTTTAAAACGTAAACCCACGGACAATCTGAATCCATTTGAAGGAGACTATCCTATGAATTTCCTGTGGCAGGATAATAAATTATCCAATCCAATTTAGCAAGTCTCCGTTTCGCAATGGCAGTCGTGTAATTGTCAGCACCGAAATAGGAGAGCCGTGCCTTCCTACTGATTGGATTAAAAAAGGCCTGTCGCCTATTCACAATGTTGCGTTTGGCCTTCCCAATAGGAACGTTGGTACTACCTAATGTATATGTGATTCCATGTATGCTGACAATGCGGGTTAAAACAGATGCTTGATTTTTATTGATTTATCGAAGTGCCCATCGATCTATCTGACTGTCAGTTCTCTATCGCCCTCTTTCTCAATGTTACATAACTCTCTCCGTCCTTATACCTTCTTTTTGCTACTTGTAACATCTGCCACTTGTCTTTCGAACGGTTCTGATTCTCGCGGACTTAACTCCTGGCAAATAGCGATTTTACTGGCATCTACTAATTTCCACTTGTAAACCAGGGAAACTTGTTAAAAAAAAATTCGCACAGCACGCACTCCCAGGTTTCACCTCAATACGGGATTTAACGAGGGAGCAAATCGTTCTCTCTCTCTGGATTAATGTTGTGTGCATTCCTGTATTTACTGCGCGAATGCATGACAATGCGCCGGGGAGATATGCACTCGGAATAACTGTAAACCTCCTTGGAATATGATCGTAGTAAGTTTAGTTATTTATACAGGATAATATAGGTAATTAGGAAGTTTTAATTTATACTGGTACGGTAAATAATATACTATATAATTATTTACTGTGAAATCTTGATGATTAGTAATTCCATTAACATGTCTAAACTATTGTACAAACAGAAAGTCTGAGACAGAGGCGAAATGACGTTTATATGAGCGTTTAACCATGAGGAAGGGATTTCTTACCAGGTTTAATAACTTATGAATACTTATATATTTATATATACAGTTGACAGGTAAGCACCCTAAACGATGTTCCCTTTGCATACATCACGCCTGAACATATCTATTCATTGTGCATTCAGTGTAACTAACAACTGCGATACTTGTGCACATCTTTTTCCAAAATAACTCTCGCCACTGTTCCAGAGACGGCTGCACCTTGA
Source organism: Trachelus iudaicus (assembly GCA_030142595.1). Classification (NCBI taxonomy): domain Eukaryota; kingdom Metazoa; phylum Arthropoda; class Insecta; order Hymenoptera; family Cephidae; genus Trachelus; species Trachelus iudaicus. The sequence continues at coordinate 2,093,179 of JARQTH010000282.1, read as the reverse complement.
TTGCAGATACCATAAAGCATAGAAAAGACACCCTAAAATTTACGATGACGTAGAATCGCAATAGTGCTAAACTTTGGAAATTCTTAAGAAACAGAAATGTCCATTTATATAGGTATACCGGAGAAAAGGGATATTCGATTTCTATCCTGAAAGCATAAGGTCAAAAGGATAATTCACTGACCAAGACACCCTCCTCAGCAGCCTTGACCTTTCGAAACAAGCTGCATCCACACTGAAAGGTACAGGATTGAAAAATAAAAATAGCGCCTGCCAGTAGTCATAATACCTCGTCAGTGACAATGGAGCCAGCCAGGAGTTGCATAACATCTGATAAAATTATCCTCGTTTACGTCCATTGAAGAGGAGGTACGAAAAGGAATCTCATTCGACTAGTAAAACCGTCCTTCGTCCAGGACGAATCGTTTCGCTCGTTAGTTCATGCAAGCTTCTTCGACTCGGCAGGATCTGAAAGTTTTGACTGGAATGCAATAGCCGATTATTCCCAGTCCTACAGGAGGCAACGTATTTCCGCTTTACCCTTGAGATTCGCGTTACCAGCATCACAATACCAAGTAATTTGGCCAATGATTTCACGGATCAGCGAATCCTCGCTCTAGCATCCTGGTCTTGGCTTTAGGTACTCTATCATACCTATACCTGTACAGCGTATACTGTATACACCAGGAACCATGCAAGTACCGTTCCCTTTTTACTTTCTGCTGGAGGGCTTCCTCTGCCATCTCATGCGGCATAACTCCTTCCTGTGCTTTTTTTTCTCATTTATTCATTGCTTCCTACCAGTCTCCTTTTTATCCCTTTTTATAACTTTTTATTTCCAACGCCCCACCAAATTGGCGAGCGATACTAAAAAGGGACGGAAGACATGTGCCGACGTAATTGGGCCCTCCATGAATTCTCGAACCGAACGCGTGCCACATGCTGTCTTCTTGGGGTCCGGACGCACCCCATGGCTCTCACCTAGGCACTCATATTCCATCACTCGACCGTGAAAATTTAATGTCCACTGTCTTGGGCTTAAGGCTTGGGTACAGTTACTTAGCGGAAGTGAGACTAGCCGAAGGCGTGGATGCGAACGAAGGCGGTTGCTACTACTTCCTAGCGTGCATAAAACGTCCACCGGGAAGAAAGGGTGAACCGTGGGAGGTCCACGGTTGTGAACTTAACGGACGAAAAGTACGAGAAAGACAAGGAACTATATGTATACACTTATAAGTCCACTATGTAATCCCATTGTGAAATCCGATGATCGTTATGCGCATGCGCTGCATACTGGAAAACTGTATATCTATACAAAAGGACTGCTTAATCTTTAATGAATTTTCATGGGGATATTTGGAATTGCCTACAAGGCGCCAGTACGACTGCCGGAAATTTCTGAACGCCCACCAGGTACATCCTACGCTATTCCCAACAGAATTATTATTACTGTTATCGAAGTCGTAATGGGAAAGCGGAAATAGGTGGATACGAGATGGGTGATCCGAGACTTCCGTCCTTGACTTGAGTGGAGACAAAGTATGTATGTGTGCATTATTATTATTATTATTATTATTATTATTATTATTATATTATACCCTACGATTTTTTTTTTCACTGGTTTTTATGATATATTCAAGTTTATGAGTGATTCATAATTGTGTTGAGCAATTCATCCCAATTTGAATATAGATTTGGGTTTTGTGAGGTTAACCGAAATAAAAAGCTTTAATGTCAAATCCTGAATAAATTTTCTAAGATAATTTTTTCTAATAGATGAATACACGACACTACAATTATCGTGCGGTCGAGTATGGGCTGGTATAAATTTTATTGCTCCAAGATTGCCATCCTACGCTATCCGGTCGTGGGTTTCTTGCAGTGGAATAAATGCTTTTCGACTAAAGGCAAGTTTTCAACGAACGAATTCTTACCAGTACCTGTAAATTGACACGAAGTATTTCAGGATTTTCTGAACACCGGGCAGATAAATGAACTAGATGACAAAAATGTTTTCCACATTTTTCTCACTTGAAACGTTACCCGGGAATGTCGAGGGTGAATCTTCCCGTGTTTACTCTGCTTAGTGGAAATACGAGAAAGAAAGGAACAAACGATTCCAATTATTCGCCATGACTGGAAAATGATTCGTCTGCGTTTTAAAAGCGCAAGTACGAGAAACAAGTTGGTATTCCCACGGCGAGATGCTGGATGCCACTTTCGCTATTATCCAACCTTATCCGACATATTACGAAACCGTTATGGGTTCGCGTAGTAGCCATTTTTAAGCGGTTCGACTTTTGCTTTCGAATTTCCTCGCAACCACCACCAAACTACAATACCATTGTGATATCATAGTGCACCTGCAGTTGCACCTGCTCTATCGTATAGTGTTAACTACTTGCGAGCATCCCTTAATACATTATTAGTTATGTGAATATTATTTTCATAAAAATATTTAATCATCTTACATATATAAAATATTCTTCCCGTATATGACTTTATGCACGTTAAATTGTTACCCAGTAGCTTGTGAAACCGTTACAAGTTCTTACTTTACCATAGAGCTAGGCTAAACTTAATAGTTTTACTATGTTCATGTACAATGGAATATTTTGCACTAATGCACCTGAACCAAATGCACCTGTTGTATCAAGCACCTGTTTCACCACCTGACAAGAAAATGTTCTTCTTCGCGTGTGGCAAAATTGTTAGGACACAGAAAATTTCTACTTAAATAAAACCTAGTTCTTAATTTATCAAAAATAGACTTAAGGTAGCTACTGTGCTCTGCACACTAGCCAAATGAGGACTAAATTTTTACAATGAATTGTTCAATGCTAAATGTAAATTTATTGACAGTAGTGTAGGGCATTTTGTCATAAAGCGCGTGTCCTGGACCTAAAGAAACATTAATAGCAATATATTCGCTAAAGCTTTAAGTGATCAATGCTAACTCCATTTTCGTTGAGTTTTTTCAACAAATGAATCATAATTTTGTAACGATCTTAATGCCCTACGGCCGATTCTGTTTTTTGAAACTTGCTCTACGAATTCACCAAATGGATTTTTGTAGTGTTAACCGGTTAAAAATGACACCTTACTGTTCAATCGATAAATAAAATTCTTTACAAACAGACTGCTATAATTTGTAAGCAGTGAATTCGTGGAGTAACTGTCAAAAACAGAATGAACTATGACCCATAAAAATCGGTACAAAATTACGGTTTACTCTTTGAAAAAACTGAACGAAAATGTATGTACATATATGCGAATTAGAATTGATAACTTATTGCTTCAGCATATACATTACTATTAATGTTTCTCTAGGGTTAAGGACATGTGCTGTAATACAAACCGCCTTCCACTAGGCTCAATTAATGCATTCACATTTGTGAAATTCATTGTAAAAATATAACCCTTGTTTGACTAGTATACAACCCAGTAGACACCTACTTCGGTAAATGACAATTTGAATAATTTAAAGTAAAAAGGATGGCAACAGTACCATAGAAACGTATTACACAGACACTTGAAAAAAAAAATATCCTGACAAGGTAATCAGCATCTATTTATTGTCATTATCTATAATTTACAACAGTCATTCTATATGCTAGTTAATGACACCCGATAAGGTCCCTTTGATTATTATTAAATACATACGTTCCCATGAATTCTATCAGCTATTGTTCTACCATCGACAAACTATTTGCCTCTGGCCCTTCTATCATCATGAAATCATCCTTCAGTGACATAACAAGACCCACCCTTGTTTTATTGTGGATATCCGGAGTTCTTCCCATTTCCGTTAATAAAGATGGCTCTTATCGTTTCTCGTGGATCTCTATTGATACCGCGTATGCTGCTTTTGCCTATGTGGGTCTAAGCATGGTCATCCAGGAGGCTGGAAAACCCAGAGTTACGAAAATGAGCGAAGGATTTGAGGTACTGCCGACTATTATACTAACTATAAGAAAGAACCCGTCTCTGACAAAAGTTTTAGTAATTCTCTAGGTACGTGACTGTATGTATACTTTGAATAGGAACGGTATTGAACGTACATTTTCAAAGTACGAAAAGGTACTCCTACCTTACGTGCCCTTAAGAGTGTACTTGGGGATAGGTGTACTTCGACATCGATGAGTTCACCCGGGCGGGTTCTGTGTATATGTACTTGTGTAGTGCATTTCTAGCCTGTATATAGCTTTTTTTTAAAGATTGTATTGTTTCATACGTTTCAGCACGGACTAGCCAATATATTTATTCTTGGCCTTATGTGGCCACATTTCGTACTGCCACCTCTGGGCGTGATATTTACTAGCGACTTTGTTGCTTATCTGAACCAGTGGAAAGACATTGAGAGATATTTTTATTATCTCACTGGAAAAAAGTTGGAATTTTCAAGTTTGAAATTTCTCGGTATAGCAATGCCCGTTTTCTGTGTTCTGGAATTATTCTTTCTACTCGTAGAACCTTTTTTATTGGAAAACTTTACCTTTATGGATTCTGCCTCTCTTTCACTGTGCCTTCTAGCGTACAATTCAATAACAGCTATGTGGTACGTTCAAGCAGCTGTGATCGGAAGTACGTTTCATCAGCTATGTGACCAGTTAATTATGGTAAATAACAAAAATAATTATTGCTTTTCAATACTTAAGTCTTATATCAGTTTTATATGGTGTAGCCTAATTATACATATTCTACTTAAAAACTTTCTTCTTCGAAACCCGTTTGAACGCTTATCAGTTGACTTCTCTCAGTCGGCATACTACGTCGCCCTATAGTATGCATCACGTCTATCTTGAACGTTGAGAGTGTTGCGTATTACAGGGGCAATATACAATTTTTTTCACACTGCTACGGTTTCGACAATTGAAAGAATTTAAGATCAGTTATTAAAACATTGCAGGATTTGCAAAGGAACAAAGGCGTTGGAACTATTCGTAAATACAGAATCCTGTATATAAACGTATGCAGCCTCGTACCGAATTATACAAAGCCAATGATTCCTATTACAATCTTACAAATGATGTGTGTATACAGTAATCTGTTACTGGCTGCGTACGCTATAGCGGGTATGTTTTAATTTGATATTTTTTGCATGGATAGACCCAATTTTCTTTTTTTAAATTTTTCATGTGATTTAAAATTCCAATCAGTATTATTTTAAAAATCGCCAAATCCTCTAGCAAAAGTGTATATTCTGTGCTATACGCAAGAATATCTTCGCACAGCCAATATAACGTATTAGAATTTAGCATGTACGACTCTTGGCACTTCAATTTTCTTTCATGCGTCACGGTTACAGACTTTCAGCTCACGGATCGTTAGTACGTTTCTCGAGTTATATTGCTGCAACTATTCAACAGGTTGCCATAACCGACAGGAATATTCACTGTTAGCTCAGTGTTCCTTAATATTTCATAAAAGAAAGAGTTTGGCAGTTCTTTGGAAACACTCACGTATCCACATATACATATTCCATTCATATATACATATTTATCATATGAAATTCTATACTTTATATACTCCACGCTTGCACGTACTACGTAGTACAAGCGAGAGACATATTAATTGTTTGAATAATTAATTTTCAGTATCTCTAGTAACGCTCGGACTGACTTATGAAATATTTGCACATTTGTATCCTCTAATGTACTGCGTTGTGGTGTGCAAGCTTATTTGCGACGCAGGGGAACTGATTAATCGTGCTGCAGGAATTTCGGTAAGAAATTGATAAAATATTAATCGCTTGTAAACGAAGTATAGTAAATTAAAAATATTATTGGCTTCAATTATATTATGCATAAATTTTATTATCAGTTTAGCGAAAGGATTACTGCTTTGGAAACACACTCTTCTGGTGCAATATCCAAGGAAGTCCTTAAATTAATGAATGCGGTACAGCTGGTATCACCGAACGTGGACATTGCTGGGTATTTAGATTTAAACAGAAAAATGTATACCTCGATTGTCAACACTACCATGACACATATAATTATTCTATTCCAATTAAGAGGGCAGTTTCATTAGCTTACTGTAGCCAATTTCAGTTCCTTTAATACGCGTATACATGCTAATCTAGTATTTGAATCTTCGAGCGCAGAGAGTATGCAGAGGTATTGTGCTACGTTAGGCTTTGCATACGGTATGCTCATTATATTATACAATTAGACAAGTAATTAGGAAGTGATTAGAAAATACGGTACTTTGTAGATTAAGTGTCGTAAAAGCCGAGTATAATACAGAATCGTTTACGTAGACTGAACTAATTATCCTTAAATATACCTAAACGATGTTTTTACTTTTATGCCATAAATTATGGTACCAAAGTTACCATAACGACTGGCAGACTTATATAACAGATTTACACTGCATTATCGATAACTCGCAGGATAAGGGCTTAAACAAAAAAAGCAAAATTTTATTGTATATCGAAAAAAATTTATTCACTGAAATCCACCAACGCAATACGGACTCCTGCAGTCTTTCTTCCGGACGTCTTTAGAAACCGGATACGTAGCTGTCACAGGAGGATTTGGTTCCTTAGGAATACGGGTAACAGCGGAAGTCACATCTGTAACGCATAAACGGGTTGCCGCAAGACGAGCAGTCGGGTGGAAGCTTTTCGAACAGAAATATCCAGCATTAAAGTACTTTGCGTTTGTTCCTGGAAACGTAGGAAGTCCTACTAGTAATGGGTATACCTGATACGTATTTGGACAAGACCATTGGTTACACCCAATATTTCCTGGGTAATTGTTGACAGGAGGTGCGTATTGAACTTGGGGCACCATTAGGATACCCATTATGTAACATCCAGACGAGACGCAAGTGGCATCTGTTGATTAGAAAGTAATATGGAAAATAGCGCAATCGTGTTATCAGAAGAATATAAACTTACTTCTTGTTCTTTCGATCGAAGTAAAGGTCTCTCTCGGAGTTTGAGGAACGTATTCTCTTGGCGGAGATTGAGACGGTATCATCGTTGCAGTGGGATTTTCCATAATATTCTTGATATCTATATTTGCTGTTATGTTAATTATACCCTGGCGTTCCTCGTGACAATTCTCATCTGGCGAACAATTAGTGGAATACTCTGTAATCACATGATGCGTTTCCTTTGTCTTTTCGAAGCATCGCTGATAACAATTCTTCATACAGGAGGAAGTCGTGCATTTGTCGACATCGCATTTCCTCATGCAATTTCTATTCTCTCCTGTAACATCCGATTTAAGAAAGCGTATAAAGTCGTATATGAACATTGTATTACATAGTGATCACCGATTGATATGAATTACTTTCTATTACATAAAGTTTTAGCACAGAATAAAAAATTAAAATTCGATTCAACAATCATTTACCCACAGATTCAGGCTCCGTATGAAGGTGATGTCTCTTTTGTCTCTTCAAACAGGCCAAGTAGGTTCTGTAATCGGAATGGTTACAGTCGACAAGTATTTTCTGCACTTCCGGTGACGTGGAATCCTCGGTCTCGTTTGCGGATTCTCCAAAGGTTGGAAAATTCGCGAAAATCACGACGATTAAAATTACGGTTCCTAACTGCATGACTGACCAGCCGCAATAGCATCCTGGGTTCGCGACTCGTCTGAATTTATATTATCGGAGACCCAGGTAAACGACCTGTATCGTTTTTGCTATCTTCGCTAGCTTTTTATACGAATTACGGGGCGATGCACTTTGCTAATATTTTCGCCCATACCTTTGCCACGGAATAAACAAATTTACAGTGCTTATCGGGATCACAAGCGTTCGCGCGAGTTTATTTAGACTCTTTGAAAATGAATAACGCCTTTAATGATTGTAGCTGTAAAGAATAGAAGGAACGACAGAAATATAGGGATTTTTTTTAAGCATTAGAGGTTCAATGATCCGAGTGATATGGGATTGGATTATGTTCATACTGGCGGGAAGACGATTTTTCATCGTAAGATAAACCGGTATACAAAAATAGCATGCAAAATAGCTTACTCGGATAAAGCAAGAGACAGAGAGAGAGAGAAAGAGAGTAGATAAACATAGATAATTCGCGATGCGTAAGGCAGCGTCCACCATAGTTTTTCTGACAGGATACGCAGAGAGCATACGTATGCAGAATGAGGTATCGTCATGTATAAAACATATTCAGACGAGGCACACTCCTTTTGTTATAAAGTACTAGCATTCCACGCTATAGTAATCGTAAAGTAATAGGTACGTATAGGAGGAATAATGGTAACGTTATCATATGCGGTCAACTTCGATAATCTGGTCTAGTATTTTTTTTTACAATAAAAATTTCATGTATTTAGACTAACATATGCTTTGCGCTTGCAATTCTAGATAAATAAAAGTTAACCTTGGGGCATCTAACATTGGAGGTCTGAGCTAACTTAACCTAGCGTATCATTACCAAGCCTGTTATAGATCCGCGTGCTTAGCATTAGAAGAATTTAGAAAATTCGGTGTGAGCGTCACTTTATGATACTTCGAATGTGCGTTAAATTTGAGTTCTCGGATTCTTTTACTGCTAGGCACGCGAAGTTGTGATGAACTTGTAATCTATGCTGGATTATGATAGCTTAGAATTTCAATAGTGGATACTCCAAAAATTTTTTTCAAACCTAGAATTGCAAGCACGGAACATGTTTTAGTCGATATACAGAACATTTTCTGTATGAAAAAATGTGTAGAACACGTTAACCAGATAGACCGCACATGACATGCCGAGAAGTCAGGGAGACTGTACACGACATGTTGCCGGATTAATTTGACTATATATATATTAATGAATATGTTTATTATATGTTTATATATTTTTATTTAAATATATGAATATCTAGTATCGTCATTTGTTCTGTTTCGACACTAGGATTACCTCACATCCGTTCACTCTTGACGAGACGTCGGGTGACACAGACGTCTAACACGCAATATAAAAAAAAAAATACGATTTGCGTTTCTCACAAATAGAATGGCGTCACTGTCAATGCTCGGCAAACATTCATGGAGTTTGCATAGGTGCTGCGGTTTCGTTCCCACACTTAGATTATGTACATGGAAAAAAAATAGACAGACATAATATTGTATAATAAGGTAAGTAATATGAAACAGTTACCTACTTCTGTACAACAAGAGCCGCTAATCTGTGTGAAACAATTAGTGCGTACTGAATGAAGAAAAAAATAAAATGAAAATCAACCATAGCAGTTACCGTTTCTACGTAGATCATTCGTCCCAATACGTCGCCATTATAGAATGTTTCAACATAGCTTTGACCCGTCGACATGGTACCAAATAATAATGATCTGCCCGACTTGTATCAAAGAAATGATTATAAAAATCACTCACGTACAGATTCGTACTTCATCGATGCTTATTAGGCAACTGCCAGTTAACAGTACGATAGGTTACTATCTATACTCTCGTCAATTTAATATTTAAAATTTATTAAAGAATTTTTTATTGGATAAAAAAATTATCTGCTACAAAACTTGCTTCTTACCCATGAATGCCAAAGTATTCTCGATGCTACAACGTTCCTGCACGTTTAGAAAATCCAAGAAAATACAAAAGATACGACAAAGGTACGCCTACGTCAGGATACTCATGAATGCATCCTGCTGCCACAGTGGCTTGAACCAGGTAGCTGAAAACGGGCCCCAAGGATTGGCTACCCCCATTGAGCCGTCGAACAAAATCTAAAGGAAATCTGGTACGGCTGGTCTGCTGTTAGCTTGTAGTGAGTATAGCAGCAAAGTAACGGGGCCCCGAGCACAGTGTGTTCAGTATTGAAACGCAGCCCGCGCAATGGCCGCCGTGACCTAAACGTTAAGTGTCAATCGTCCTTAATTTTACGTCTTAATTCAATACCACGCCCTCGAATATGTACGCGCACTCACCGGGTAGTTAATCGGAACATACCTATCCTATGGTGTGCCACGAGGAACACGATAACTCTTTAATGTAGCAAGCAGAACGACACGAGATCTCCGACTCGTGCTTGCTGCCAGTTCAAGCTATACTATACGCAATGTCGTACGCCAAGAATAACATGAATCTTCTTTAAATCCCTGAGTACGGTGATACGAGTGATTTACGTGCTTGATTTAATATTATCGAAATACCTATCTGTGCCATCAGTTCAGTAAAATCTGCTGACAAAGTGAAAACAAGTTGAAGAAACAGTCGGCAAGTTTTATGACGCGTGCAACAAGTGGATCCACATTGATAGTACAGTGACAATCTTAAATATCTCGATTCTCTAGATGCCAAGTTCAAGGGGCGAACGAGAAGGACTGTCAAACAGTACAGAGTCAAGTTAAATATATAAAATTTTTATCTTAATATATTTTAACTGTGTAAAACTTGGAAACTATTATAAATTGCAGTCTTTGCTGCGGATCTAAACTGATTCGTTAAAATTTATCAGGAGAAGGTTCAAGAAATTGAAATAAAAAGATCTAAATATAGATATTAAAGAGGCAACGGTGCCACTGTTCTGCAGAGTAACACGTGGTAACTATCAGTTCATAGACAGGTTGATGAGCATAAAAATTCAAAAGATGTCCCTTTCATTTTTCATCGTGTAATTCCCATCTCCCATCGGAGCTCGACGAACGAGTGAAGCGTAAAGTGAAACTTCCCATTGTTGTGATGGTCATGAGTAAGGAAGAGCTAAAACCACATGGTTCGTAGAACGCTGATACATTTGAATTAGTCATTCGCAAGATTTTATATAAATTGACTATGGCAGATAAAGATTTGTCCAGCATGACAGCGACTGTCGAGTGCACGATAAATTCGGAGCCATCCTGGTATGTAAAGTTCCTCTCGTACCTGAAGAATCATAATCGAGTTGCGCCAGGGAAGCTTGAGCTACCCGACTGTGATTTTTTTATCGTCGCACCTAGAAGGACTTTACGTGTGTTGAAGCCACCGTTGAAAAGCGGTGGATTTTATGAAGCTCCAAATGACAGACCGGAATCAGTGAACGATAGCTTCTTCGCTCGTTGGTCCAGACGACCCCATCCATCAGGAAACTGCAGATGCTCCTTTCGTCAGTCAAGCAGGTTGAGCACCACCGAGGAGCAGATCATTTCCGCTGAAATAAATCGAATAAGAACGAGTCTTTGCGAGGCGGAGAGGACTGGTCAGGATATCGAAGAACTGGAACAGAGGATATCAATAAATCTTGAGAACCTGATTTCAGTCACCAGCGAGCCGAAAACTGAGTCCAGTGTCGATGAGAAACTGGCAGCAATCGCTCATGTGGGATCCGTCACAGGAGACGAGGAAATCGATGGGAGAATTATAAAGAATAAGATCGTCGAAGATCTGGAAAGGTACATCAACGACCTGCTCGAAGAAATTCTGACTGATACTATAAAGTTCATAGCTGAATCTGAAAGCGTAGTACGCAAGGTCAATGACTGTTCTATGAACGTATGCGTGAACCCGGAACATTTGAACTTTTGCAATTCCTTGGAGGATGTTAACGAGAAAGACAGTATCAAGAAGATTGATAATGAGAAGCTTCCAGAAATTTTAGAGGTCGATAATAATTCATTTAATAATATTAGTCTCGCTTTTCACGGCGATACTGATCGCATCTCTGATAAGGGAAAGAGTAAGGAGGAAGTAAGACCGGAAGGATATGTGAATCAAGCTTTCCTTGGTTCGCCTAATGATCCTGATTCCTTAGATTTTTACTTGCATAAACCAATCAGAACTAACGTTAACTTAGAACATCTAGACTGTGTGGATTCCGGTATCAACAGCGTGGAAACTATAGAGTTTCAACCGGATCAAGAACCTAGTCTCGAAGAGTCTCTCATGGAAATTATAGACGCAAAATTAGGCCGTAGCCCATTACGAAAGAGTTGGGAAGATTTGAGTGCTGATGAAAAAAATTCAAACGAAATTAGTGAAACAGCCAATAACGAGGAATCTCCAAAATGTGAATTTGTTAAAAATATCGTAGATAAAGATACATCAAAATACACAGAAATCATACATGATGAGGAGGTAGAAGCTCAAAAACAAATTAACGAAAATACGATTTCACAGAATGAATCAAATAAAATTGATAAAATACCTGAGCAAGATAATTCCACCAATGATTCGTGTACCAACGAAAGCTGTAATGATTTGGAAGCTACTAATGACCTCAGCTTCGATAAACTCCGTTTGGAGCTACAGGACGAGAGATCATCCACAGAAGAAGTGCAACTACGAAACAAAAATGGTATCTCGATCTTTAGAAAAAAATTTAGTTTTAAAGAATCGCGCAGAGGTCGCGAGAATAGTTTGAAAATTAAGTCTGCCAGCGACAGAAGACTGAGGAATAGCTCGAAATTCCAACAAGTGGAACTTGATGATTATCGTAAAAAATGGTCCGAGCCAGAAGGATCAAATTTGCAAATTGAAAATCAAAATCCTAGGGACCTCGTAATGTTCCGCAAGAATAGAAAACCAACAATAGTCTTTTTACACGGCTTTGGATCGTCTGCTGAAGTTTTCAACCATCAGCTCGAGTACTTCTCCAACCTAGGATATCCTTGCATTGCTCCCGATATGCTGGGACACGGAATGAGCTCAGCACCAGATCGTTCCCGGGATTATCACTTTGAAAAATTACTAAAGGACTTGGACACGGTCCTACACCATTACGCCTTCAAGCCTGGACAGAAGTGCGTCTTAGTGGCGCATAACTATGGGTAATACTCTAGAGTAATCAAGTTAATGGTTGTACGATCTGCGGTCTATCCAGATGTAGTGCGATTAAAGATATTTCACTCGCTGTTGGAAACTTCTTCGAATCATTATAGATACGTATCTCTTACATGAGATATAATATAAAAGCAACTTATAAGGAAACGTTCTGGTTCATTGATAAGTACAGTAATCATTGTGGAATTTCCGAGACAATGTTTCTTAAGATAAGCTATGATCATTTCCGCTTATTGACTTCCCACATACTTTACTATGACAATATGTTATTAGCGATAAACAAAAAAATTTTCTTGAAGACCCTCGAAGACTTTCTCGCTTACCTAAGACACGCGTTGGTGCAAAAATCTAGGTCGATTTATGCTTAGATAATGACGTGATCATTGTAAGGCGGATTGAAACATCTTGATCAACGTATTAATATCGTTCAGTGGCACGTCAATTTGTATGGCGTTATTTTTTTGACTCAGGTGATAAACGACCTACGTGAAGTGACAGTGCAATCCTTGTACAATGAAGTATACAAATTATGCTTTAGTCGTTGCGACACACGCGTGTAGGTCGTCACCAACGTGTAACGGATTCTTTGTGTCTCATAGGAAGACCAGTAGGTCACCAACGGCATTTTAAAATTGGTATTAGCTTTGATATTGTCTTGTAATGTTATTCAGGTGCAGCTTCGCTACGGCTTTGGCTTGCAAGTACGACAGCAACATTCATCAGCTTGTATTAATTTCTGGAGGTGGTCCCACACCGTTGGCACCGCCGAGTACGGAGAACGCAGGTCACTGTTGCCTCAGAACGGTTTTTGCGCCGCTTCTTATGTGTGGACTTCGTCGTGAAATTCTATATTCGGCCAGAGGTCGCCAACACCCTTATTGCGGTCCCGAAAATGCAGAACAATGCCCGTCACATATGAAGTATGTTTTGGACGGTATGGTCTGGCCGGATGGAGATTATATCTTCCATAGAAGGATTTGCACGCCGACTCTTCTCATACACGGACTTCGTGACAACAAAGTGTCCCTCGTGCAGGAATGCCAAATGGAAAGAGTACGTTACTGAATTATCTGATATTTTTTATAAATTACGTTATTCTTCATGTTATTATAATGAAGGATTTTTTTTGTACTTTTAGACTATGATGAAGGCCTTCCTCGAGGCAATACCTGCAGCTGGTCATTGTCCAATGACGGACTGTCCTGATCAATTGAATCATATGATACACTGTTTCATAGACTTGTGGAAGAACAAGAAGTGGTAACACGTGGTACGAAGATAGAAATCAAAACGAATTTTATACTATTTCTCTTTTTCTTTCTCAGAAAGAAAATTGTACGTTTAATTGCATTTACAGTGAGTGTTCTACGATTAAGTTTCCCTTGTGCGACGCTTTATACTTGACGGAGGAAAACGTTAAGAATCGTGCCAAAAGTTTTTAGCGCAATTTTTATGAAAATCACTGCCCACCTTTTGCACAACCTTAACGATCTTTAATCCTCCTTTCTTTTACTCCACCTCGTCCTCGTTTGTTAATATATATTGTTGTTGATTAGAGGCTAACGGGTTTTTGTCAAATGTTTGTAAGTTGTACCAAAGATGATTTATATAATGTTATTTCATATATTCTACGGCACCGGAATATAACTTATTCATTTACAAGTAAATTATGTTTAGACATCGATTCATCGTGATTTCTCGTTTACGCGACTGACATGATCATCCTTTTCAATTCCTTGATTCCTACAGTTTATTTTTCAATGGGTACGAGAACTCCCTAGGTAATTCGAAGTAGATCAACGGTTTAAAAGTTTCTGATTCAATGGATTTTCCGGAGACTTCATCCATTCTTTCTTCAGAAGCTGTTTCAACTGGCTGAGCCTCAACGTGGGATTCTGTTCCTTGATGATCGGCATCATCCTTTCCTCAAAACTCAAATAAGCTGCCTTCACTCGTTTCTCCGGATGACGATCAGCCTCTCCCTCTTCAGCGCTGAAAAATAAATAATTCCTCATTTTACAAAATATTGCATATTAATACAAAATTTATATTTCTAATTTAAAATTCGTGATTTACCCAAGCACAGCCAATGCCTCATCTATACCATGAGCCGTTTCTTCTTCAAGTACAATTCTGTTTAAATTTTCTTCGATCGGTTTTTCTTCTTCCTTCTTTTTCATTGCAACTTGATTTCGTTTTTCTGTGACCGCCATAATTTCGGCTCTAGTTAGTTTTGCTGCTGGTTGTTTACCGCCCACCTTTATAGTAGCCATTTCCTTTTCGAGAAGAGCCTTCGCCTCCGCCTTTTTCTCCAGTTGTTGAAGTCGTTTTTTTTCAAGTTCTTCCTACGATCGAAAGTACAAGTTATGGATATAAGTAAAAGTTGAACACTTTCAGACGTGCAAGTCAATGAACGCGTAGGCGAGAATATAAAATCGTTCATATTGTACCTGCTTCTGCTTTTTCTTTAATAATTGTTTGTCATCATCCTGCCAAGCTTTGTCTTCTGCCTCTTTAGCTTTTTTAGTAGTTTCTGCTTCCTTGGCGGCAGCCTTTCGGGCACGAGCCGCAACGGCTTTGCTATTTTCGCCAACAAATTTCTTCGGCATGTTGACCTGAAAATTACAGAAAAGTAATGAATAATGAACGAAAAAAATTCATGAAGACAAATTCAGTAAATGTCAAGTATAGTTGTTTGCAAAGTATTTAAAAATATTCTATGGTGATAATTCACTTTACTACGTTGGCAACGCACCAGAGCATGCGCAAGGCCAACGTGGTCATACGGTAACCTAAAGCGTTCAATAATTGTGTAAATATTTTTGGAACAACGAAATGTAAAGGAAAGGATTTTATTATTTTAGGATAACGAATGTCGTGGTTAACCAGTGGTGTAGCTATATGTAGATTGTTTACTGGAAGATTGTTGGTAGTGCGAAAAATGTCGAAACAGACTTCAAAGAAAGCTGGCAAGGCTCAGAAAGCAGCAAAAGTAGAGGTATGTGCATACATAAATAAATTGGACTTACCAAGATCAGAGTGAAGACACTCAAATTTCAATCACGAGTTTAATTCGATCACCTATAAGAGAAATAGTGCGGCATTTTACGAGGAAGCGCGCGACAGCCAAATGTGTCACTCGATATTTACCACGAGCGACAATGTGACATGAAAAAGTTACTAGAATCTAGTTTGAAGTATTCATTGAAAGCGGGAGATTTTAATTCTTACAAATTCACATTTCAGCTTTTTTGTCAATTGTTCTTGATGCTAGATTATTACTAAAACACATTGCTTCTCTTTTATTTCCAACAACATTTTCAGGAACCTCCATCCGGTCCAGTTACCGTCCGCAAAGACGGAAATGTTGCCATAAAAATTCAAGCTAAACCGGGAGCTAAGCATAACAATATAACAGGCAAGTATATATTAATGTTTACCATTATTATATATTTTTTTCATTGAATTTTCTTTATTTCAAGGAAACGTGCATCTTTTTATAGATATTTCAACGGAAGCAGTAGGTATTGCGATATCAGCGCCCCCAGTAGAGGGTGAAGCAAATACTGAGTTAGTCAAATATTTAGCAGCTGTGCTGGGCATGAGGAAATCAGACGTTTCTTTGGACAAGGTCAGTTATTACTGATTATTATAAACCATACATTGATTCATGAATTTACTTGAAGTAGTTGTGTAACAATTTTATACAGGGATCTAGAAGCCGTCAGAAAACAGTTATCGTAACGGGAACAACTGTAGATAACGTCTTACAAAAATTGAAGAATGAAATGACCAGTTGAGCGTTGTTCTTAATAAAAATATTAACAAAAGGTTCAATAATATATTTCGAGTGAGTTTGTTGGTCAATAATATATTTCATTTATTATCACAATATTACTATTATTAATATTATTATTATGCGTTTTAACGTGATTCTTACTTATATCATATATCTTTATTATTTATTTGTTATGCATTTGTATTAAGTACATTATATTTATTACACAGCTGTATGGCAGTTTTATAAGGGTCAATAATGCATCTTTTTTGCGTTTCCATCTAATTGCAAGGAATTTTGTTTTACCGTTTGAAACAGCAAATTACGTAAAAATAGTACGAATTCCCACCATACGATTCTTCACCCTCCACGTTCTATTCTGCAATTATTATATACATGGAAAAATGTAGAGAATCGACAATCGAAAATTAATACCGCAGTTACGAATTCTACGTTATCTCTTTCTGACTAATTGAATGTACCGTATTTCTGAATCAACTTGGAATAACCCGAGTCGCAGAAATCTATCATTCATTCTTGCACCTCAAAGACTTTGTCGTCGAGCCATGGTCGAAAAATCGGTAATGTAGAAGGATAATGAGCTCCTCTCTTAGATGGTGCAGTTCCTGCAGGAGCTCCCTCTTGTCTAAGTGGATACGTAGCCAAGACGATAGGAATTTGCAATTTGATTTCCTTATCGAGACTCTTCGGACTGATAACAAACTAAAATAATACAGAAAAATGAGAAATTAATAGCAGGAACACATCTTTAGACCTTATTATCAATATGGCATCCATGGATACTTACATAAACGTGATAAAGGACATTGATCAGATGACATCCTCGCAAGTTAGTAGGCGGCAACGGTGGAACGTACATCTGTTCATTCAGCCATTCTTCGCCATCACCAGGTCGTATCTTTCCTCTGGATACACTGGCCAACTCTCTGGTTTCACTTGCAAGAACTTTATTTCGACAAAGATACTGAATCGTTTCTGTCAAAGACGCTTTTGTCGATTTCATCGTCACCTAGAAGCGTTGTCCAACAACTTTTTGATTATTTATTCCCAATAAATTATGTTAATGACGACGCTTGACATTTGCCAATCACTTTACATATGACTATTACAGGTATATCGATAACACCATAAATTCCTTTTAATACAGGATTATTATGTTAGATGGAATGTGGTATAATATTTGTTTTAAGTGAAGTTGCAGAAATGCGATACTCACTTTACTACGGTTACTGACTGTGGCTGAAATTCCAATAGTCTCGCCAGGGACGTAACCACCTCGGTCTAGACTTACTCTGCAGAATACTGGTCCACCGGATACGCAAGAAACACCTACACGTTGTTCTACCTCCAGCCTAGCCGGCTGCTGCACGAAATTGAAATATGTATTATTATAATGAGATTACGATTTTTATGCGTTCAACAATCTGATATAATTGCCTTACTGCCAAAATCGGTGGCTCCAGATTCAAATCAATTGGATTCATAACTATGAAAACTTGCTGGTTCTTATGAGTTAAACCATTTGGTTCTCTGAGAGCTGCTTTACAATAATATTGAACCCATCCGTGCTTTCCTAAGAAAGTAGATGGCAAGCCTAATGGCAATCCCAATTTGAAAGGAAAACTGTGTATACCGGGTGATAACAATGACGGACCCTCTTCTAAAAATAAAAAATATATGTAAATCAGTTTTTTTTTCAATCTAATTATAATATATACAATATATATTACATAAATTAATTAATTACCCGGTTCTCCGAGAAGTCTCATTCGAAAATCGATATAATTTTCTTTATCATACACTCGTTCGGCACGTTGACTACGTACCCTAACTACGCCTTCACCTACTACGTGAAAATGTAGTCCCGAAACACTGAAAACGAGAATAATTAATGAAAAATATTTTTACTTCATATTCATTTTCATTAACGTATTATTTTGCGTATATTAAGCTTTATTAATTATCCCGTACAATCCTATACGATAAATTATAAAATTATAAGCTGCAAAGTTAGCGTATTTCAAATTGGTTTCGCTAGAAAGAAATTTAATCAACGTTGTACAGTTCGCCGCAGATCTTTAGACGGTAATTAACAAAACGCTCACGCACCGGTTGAATCTCATGTTAAATACATCCAATTTACCAACTGAAGTCACGCACATGCAGCAAACTTTCATAAATTTTACATATTAGAAAAAGTATTAGTCGGTTCCTTGTTTTTAACGTGAAAGGCACAATTTTCAACATTAAAAAAATATCACCATTATAATTGACTATTACGTTACACAATAAGCATATCATTATTTTAAAAGTGTACTTACTATGCTTCATCGTCCAATTCGATGAGGACTCGCCCGGACAAAAAATGTCCAGGAAAGTACAGGAGATTCGTATTATCGAAGAGTATCAAAAACTTGCTCAGTTTACGCGTCATTTTGCACGCAACTGCTTACGGTTTACAGCCGACAGGTGGTTATTTGCTTACGTCACGAAAAGTTAGCGCAGTTAATACTAAGACCTCAAAGAGAGCGGAACTGTCACTTTCATGTAACACATAACACCGTCAAGAATTTTGAAATTCTATACATCTCACTGACAAGTTTCCCGGCTTCCGTTTTGCCGATGTTGTTCCTTTTTTTGTTTCGTTTGCTTGATAAACGTAGGCGAAGCAGGAATGCCTGCGTGTAGGCGCCTCTGCACCTCGGGCTACGCCTATGTATGTTGCAAAATCGTATAACTTATTGCACTCCGTTCAGTCATCCTGTGACTTGACTCCAAACTTTTGAATTAAATGATGTACACACGGTACTGTTACTTGTCTCTTTCCTTTTTCGACGATTTTATATATTAACTGGCAAGTCCTCGTGGTAACGACATCCTCGACACGTCTTGAGACACGAAACTTTCTGTACAAGACCCGAGGACCTTGTCTCTTCCTGACCATTCTTGGAGCTCGGTTCACTTTCGCTCCCTACCACACATTACCACCTTGGTTCTCCAATCGGACGAAGGTATATTCCAGGTTACGTGACCCTGCCGACCAATGGAACTCTATTGGTACGTTACGATCATCTTGACTTACGATTGTTAGATCATAATGGATGGGTCGGTGATGGATTGGATGACAGTGTGATGAATCAATATGTGAAAATAAAAATACTCGGGAGATTTGCTGGGTATGAGTGAAGCTGTATCATCTAATGCATTTTTTATTCGTTTTTTTGCATAAAAATTTTTAAATGGATCCTTATTTATTTATATGGATGCAGGTTAATAATTAATTATTATTTCGTGATTGAAACTCTTGTCGAATGTGTTTATTAAATCCTGTTTATTTGTTTCACGTTTTGGGAATAATTTATTTTTTAAATGAAAATGCAATCAATTACGCTCAGTTGAAAGTAATAGTATATATTTTATTCTATTCTTTTTTATATACATTGAAGTTAAAAAGTTCCGGACGAGGCCTGTAACTGCAAACAAACTCGTTTGCCCGCATTTTTCTCGAGCAGCGTCCGACTAAATTGTATTTAAGATTTGTGTATAAAGTAAACTATACCCAGCACTTTTACGCATTGTACAACCCAAAACATAACTTGAACGTTTATCCGTTTTAAAACTCTCTCACGGCAATGTATATAGGAAATCATATACGTTTATATTAACCTGTTGATATTTAACCGATAAATGGTAAAAGCAACGACTGCATGCACCAAGGTTGTTGGAAACGTTCCACAATTGGTGGTGACTTGTATTCGCATTTTTCATCAATTTGCCGCTAGATGGTGCTACGTTCGAAAAATTATTTTTTCGCGAGCAAGTAATTAAGACAAAATATGACCCACCAAGTAGTACTCGATAAGGAATCACCTAGTCTTATTAATTAATAAATGACCATTAAATCATAATTACATATGAGAAGCAGTAGTAATATAAATGAGTAGTTATAGGAAATTTTGAAAATACAATTAAAACGATGGGCCAGTGCTCGATCATATAATAGGCAGATATGTAGTAACTTATGTACTTGGCATTAATAATATGATTCCAATACTTTTTGTTAGGCGAATTTACAGCATTCTTCTACTTGGGATAATTTCTTACACGTGTTCTTTGGAGGGGGATGTGATATCAGTAATGTAGATTTTTCGAATTTTTTATCATAAGGTGATATCACTGGTAGCCATATCAGAGAGTAGATAAAAGTTCATATGTTGGTAGCGGCTCTATTCATGAATTATATTAATAAGTGTATGTATTAACGCTTAGAAAACAGGAACCACGGTAGGTAACAGTTAGAAGTGTTGGAAATTGTAAAATTTTTTGGAGCACAGAACCCGCAGAGTGGTGGAGGGGTCACTTTTCGAAGCGCTTAGGCTCACAATTAGAGCGCTCATTCCCTCACGAGCCGGTCGCCTATACCGGTCTTATCCATTTGTATCCTTTTTTTCTATATTTATTTCTTGTTTATTCGTATATTCGTATTCCTTACTTTGCTATTTTTATTTTGTTTTCTTTTTTCTTTATTTTTTTCTTTCTGCCTTTTTCTTTCTGTTTCGTTCTTGTCTACATTCCATTTTGCTTGTCTTAATTTTCGTATTTCTTTGGTAGGACTGATCATCCGCCTCATCCGCCTCTGTTGAGCCTCGGAGGGATTGTAGCTCCTTTGTGGAGAGGGCCACATGGATATGGGTGGGGGGGGGGGGGGGGCTGTCATTTCGTTTTCATTTATTTTTTCCTCCTACACTATTTTTTTTATTTTGTACATTGCATTTTTGCGCTACGTCTCTGTGCGTATCTTAGCGCCCCCCACCCTCCCCCCAAGTGCGCCTCAAAAGTTCAACGTGACAAAGGCGACATCCTGGCCCTTCCTATTCGTCTTTCGGCAGCCGTAAAGGAAGCAAAGTCAGGATCAAGGAACGTTAATATTCCACGCAACAGGCTTTTGGGCCATTTCCAAATTATCAGAGATTTTATATTTTTACATACATGAGACGCGGACCGATTCATCTTCGTCATGTTGGGACGTCCGTCGCACAACCAAATCATTTTTCATTGGACCACCGGATCAAATCTACGGCATTACCAAATCCACTGCATCTATAGTTTATATTGGCGAACAGCTCGTCGGCATTCAGATTCCGAAGACTCCTGTACGTGGATCCTATCGTAAGTAGTTCTGCTAATCTTTTAATGCATTCTTATGTTAAGTTTAATATGATATCTGAGCACTATTCCATTTCCTTCTCTTGAGCGCTTACCCTCTATCGAATCTATATGAAATGAGTATGATTAGTTTCTTCTCAATATTTTTATACTGGACTAAAATTTATCTTGATTTATACAAATTTTTTTGTTTTAATTCGAATAAAGTAAAAGGATAAAATATATACTATTCTTCCGTTCCTCCCTCTTATCCTGGTTCATCATTCTTTCTTCTCTCATATCACCTCTTACAAATCTCTTGATCCTTTCTCTGTGTACCTTACTCCTCTATTATTTTCTATACTTATTTCTTAATTTCTTTTTCTCATCTATTCCCATGTTCTACATGTTTCCTAGTCTTTCTATCTTCGTACTCTTTTTTATCTCCTTCATTCTCGTCTCATATTCTCTTATCTCCAATATACGATTTTTTAACTTTTTTAACGCTAATATATTAATATTTCGATATCAACGTAATTTATTTTCGATATTCTACAATTTCAATTCTATTTTTATCTACTTCGTATGTTCTGCGAGATTTTGATTTAGCCTTAATTTGATATTATGAATAAATTTTGAAAGTAAATCAAGATCCAATAATATTTAGTAAAAATTGAAGTGCTACCCGGGTGTCAAGTTGGCACTGCACTTTCTTAAAAATATCTTAAAAATGTTTCAACAATAACAAGTTTTTTTAATAGTTCTTGAGAGGTTCTATAGTTCCCGGTCTCGTTTTAAAAGTTGGTTTCGGAACCAGCAATGAGTAGCGGAGAACGTCTACCCGCCGACGAAATTCGCATTGTCAACGCAAGCGATGATCACAAAATCCTACTTCCAAACTCGTCGCTACGATTTAGTGCCATGCTTTTGGTATCGCCTAAAACTGTAGCGTTGTGCATCTCCTTACTCATCTCTGGTCCCACACCACTTGGCGGAATTTTCCGGAACTACAACAATGCTTCACGGCGCTTTCTGGCGGTACTCTGCGGAACTAATGGAAAATGTTCCCGCGATAAACAATTTTCAAAAAGTTACACGCCCCATGCTGGAATGAACTTATAAAGAACCACTTTACACAAGGTTCGTAACAATCATTTTATTGGTAATACTTATTTGTGATACACATAGTATCCTTATACTATTGAATACAGCTGCCTGCAAGGAAACAGTCAGATACGATGTAAAGTATACAGGATTATCGTACCTATTTATTTAACGTATTCTGCATTGCCTACCTACAGGCGTCTTTATATAATCGTACAAGGTATATGGTAAGGATAATAAGTAATACATGCTCGTCAACTTCCGAATATTGTATGATCCTTTGTAAATACGTCGAAAAATACGTTTACGTTCTACTTCAATTCGTGCAAGTATATAAGTGTATTATGCGTATATTTCACGACGGGAACCGAACGAAGTACTTTTCATTGAATGACAAGAAATTTTATTTTTAGGCACCAGCATAATTCTATTGGATCCACATCCTTCCAAGATACACGATTCCGAACAATGTTTCAGTTATTTTACGTAGTATGTGTGCATCAAAGTCGAACTTGTCTAAAAAAAGGTAAACGAGAAAATTACTTCGTTTGACTCGTTTGACAGATACGATATATGAAACGCTAAATGATAGTACACGTAAGAATGACGACATTACGCATAGATAATTAGTTATTTACAAGTTTTATTGTTGCCATTACTATGTCCTGGTTCATTCCAGATCATTTTCCATTTTAGCCAATTACCAATTATTACGAATACCTCATGTCACGCTTTTCTTTCCTTCTTTATCTACGCTGGAAGACTAGATTAGAACATTCTAAACCCTAACGGGCTCTAATTAACTCCTGTTTATTAAATATTACAAAGTTACAATTTAACCGCGCTTCGACGAATAATACTTCTTTAACATTTCTATTATAATGCCCTCCATCTGTGTAGCATGATTGGCACCATTGGTTAATTATAGTCTCCGTTAATAAAAATCATTATTCACACGATAAAGTGAATAATTGTTAATAGAATTTTTTATATTTCTTCGCTTGTAGACTAAAATTACATCATTACCAGTACAATGTCATTTGAGTCTTTTGATGAAGCGTTTACAAAATTATGAAGAATCCCAAATTGTCACCTTTTTTTTGGTCGACGATACGTAATTTACTTAGGTCTTTTTCAGACGATATAAATGAATAATCCTCGCAAAGTCAAAAACAAGAGCAATAAATCTGCACTACACATTTAATCACTGTAACGATACAGTGGCATTTAAAGAAAAGGAAAAAAAGTTACAAATCAGAACTGTACAATATCAAAACATAAAAAGACGTATCATACTTGGTCTTTCCAGTAAATTTCTCTTTATACCGTTAATCAATTTCGGTGACAAACATCTGCTGATATGCAATAAAACATGATTTCCAAAAATACATTTGTGTATCCACGCATGCTTACAAGATACGTGGATACTTAATAACTCAACGAAATGGACATGAATATCCGTCAGTGCAAGATGTCCTCAAAGAACCGTCAAATAGAAGCATTCCTAAGAACCATCCGCTGCTCTTTAAAACACACAGTAGTGGTTTTGCCAAAATTATGAACAAGAATTTGTTCCTTTCAAACGCCATGATCAAATTCATGATATCCCTCAGCACCAGTAAACACAACGTCCACCCAGACCCTCATGGCTTCTGGGCTCGGTGCCATAAGATGATAGAGTCTTGCTGATGTTTTAATGATGAACGTGAGCGAAGGTTGCGGCGATCGAACTGTGTTCATATGATCCACATAGACTTCCTCGATAGACTGTAAAGTAAACGAATGATTCAATCAACCATAAAGCAGAGTATGATTTACGTAAAGCATTTCTTCCTCCAAGTCAAGATTAATACTAAAATTTATACTTGATATATGTACCTGGAAGTATATGACGCCACGTGCCTTTCTCGTGGTATTGTCACTATAATACGATAATGTCTTTCTCTTCCTGTCAAAAACAAACCAACGTTTATTCCAATGATGAAACTTCTTGCTCATCTTCGACAAGTAACCGCAGCAGCTTGTCGTGTCGACTGTGACATCATGAATCAGGGGCAACTGATGTCCAGCTGTCTCAATATGATGTCTTAGGTCCAACGACTCCGATTTTATTGGAAGATATCGCGTGAGTGGCCTCTGCAAATATAAAATAATTCTAACAAATGAATTGTACAGCTTCGATGTATTTCAATTTAATGAAAAATCAAGTAGCATACAAACCTGTAGTTTTGCCTTTTCTCGATGTTTTATTGGCTGTAGTGGCCCAAGGGTGTCTAGCTCACTGGAAGTTTGTGAAAGGGGACGACTTCCGTTTCCGTCTACGATACCACCACTGGTGTTGCTAAGTCTTTCGCCTTCCATGGAACTTCTGTGATTATCTCTGGTCTGTGGAAACAAATCAAGATACGTTAAGGGGTCTACCCTAATTAGACGGGCAAAAAAAGGCTATTTTCATGAATTTTTTTGACCGGTATAAATTATAAATATGGATATAAAAAGTGTTAGGCCCAAAAAATACACTCTTAAAATACACAAAAATTTGTTTATATTCATTTTACTCAGTTTTCGTACAGAAAAATGGGGGAGAAGACAGGTCCAAAAAAAAGATGGGTGTGCGCTGTTGATAAAATTTCCGAAACTATTCAACCGACCCTTACCAAAATTTTACCACATGTTCTTTATGACTATAGCTATAGCGCTTATCATACGGTTTTTGATTTTTTTAAAAATGACAAAATGGCGGCCGTTTTTCCAAAAACTACGAAAAAGTACGTTGTTTTTCATAGTTTTTTGTAAAAAAAATAGTTACACTCAAAATTTCAAAATTCGTATGATATGCGCTATAGCCATAGTCATAAAGAACATGTGGTAAAATTTTGGTAAGGGTCTGTTGAATAGTTTCGGAGATTTTATCAACAAGCCGTCCAAAAACGTCATTTTGAGAAAAACGCGTTTTAAGTTTTCGAAAGTGCGTATATTAGCGCGCTGAGGTAGCTAAGTAAACGTCGCTCAAAAGTACACTTAGACTGCTCGGATCTTTATAGAATTTTAGTATGATACTTTTAAATATGTATACTTTCGAAAAATGCAATAAAAAAATCGATTTTTTGAAAATTCTAATTAGGGTAGACCCCTTAATAGGAATTCACATAAGAAACGAGGTGACAGTTTTAGTCGCTACAATCGAGATTAGTCCTCAAAGAGGAGTTCAGTCTTGGCAATTTAAAAAATTCTTAAGACACAACGGAAGTGCACGAGCTTCCTGAGTCTAATGTTATTTATAAATATCCGAGTGTACTTTTTGATTTTGGTACTATCTCTCGCGTGCCGCCGTTCGAGAAACAAATATTGTGTTAGGCGACAACTGGCTTCCTTCCTCCTGCATTTGAAGGCCCATTCGGTAAATTACGCCTCTCAAAATAGTCACTACCGAGAAGTCAGTGGAGGATGACGTTTACGAGACGTAAACTAGGATGACTCCACTACTACCCAGTAAACACCTCCTTCTTCGTGGATAAAATTCCAACTCGCTTTAAATTGCAGGCGCGCCAACGATCACGTGTGTGGATACGACGCTACTCTACAATTCCTTGGTCCAGTCCTAAGTTGAACTTTCATTGAGCGACTTTAGCATTAAAGAGAATTGACCTCTTAAGGGTTCTAATAAATTTCGCTTCTTTTACGTAATTGATCGTTAAGACCAAGAGCAGTAGGTCTAACGAAGTTCATTATATTAATGAAATAAAACAAGTAAAATTCTCAGAAGTAACCGCACTGCGTAAGTACAGTACAGTGCATAAGTGCAGTGTAGAATTAATATTTTGCTCCACGAGTGCATTTTATATGATACAGTAACACACGGGAGTACCTTCAATTGATACCTGCTATCAAGAAAAATTCATATCGTGAAAGCTACCGTCTATGATGCAACAGAATTGATTCTACCGGTTTCATCGGTCGCAAAGCTTATCTAATCTTCCATTGGGTTCCTATCTACGGCTTGAAGCTCCTAGGAATTCCGACTCACGGAAATTCGAACTCCCTCTGTGTCTTGCTACGCAACCGATTTATTGTTGTTGCCGGGATATATTTTTAGGTAAGAATTTCAATGGCACAGACACCCTCTTTTTCTGTATAATTTACGTAATCATTTCTCTTTTTTTCTGGGATAATTCAAAACTCGACAATGCTAAATCTCTTTCGTGTTTCAGGACAAGGGTTTGTGTGTGTCGTATGTCGCCAATTCTTTTACGATGAAATTGCCCAACCCACACGACGCATGGGAACGGCTATTTATCGATTACGATAGAGCTTCGCTAGTTTGTGGCTTCTGGTGTATTTTAATGCGCATCACGCTTTGAGAAAAGCTCGTAAACCAATGTTACTAAAAAAAACTTGGTGATCTTGGACTGTCACCAATTGTTGTGTCTTTGATTATAGCTTATAATAAAATCCGAACGATTCGAAGACAGATACGTTTCGGGTGCTGCATTCACTGGAATCAGTAACAGTGGCAAATGTTCCCACATGTTGTCGAAATGTATTTTCCCTGCCAAATTGTAAATGCGTGTCATAATTTGTTTTTTATTCCGAAATTTACAAGTCAAAGAAGAAAAAGAAAAAAATTATCAGTCACATCTGGAGCGAGTCAAACACGTGGTTTGGATTTGTGTAATCGTTTTATAATCGGTCACCATATTTCAGATAAATTATAGACTTTTCTCTACATTTGTTATTTCAACGGTTTAAGTTTTTCTCCCCCAAAATATATAGTTTCAGCGGATCCACGAATAAGATGTCAGGACCATGTGACTTCTTCGCATTGTAACTCATACAAAGATGGCACCTCGGAAAAAAATATTACTATTGAACAGATCATAATTCTGTATACTTAGTATATTACGACTAGTTTCTAAATGAAAAATTATTCTTTTCAAGCGATTCTGTAACACTGCTCGGCATTATTAATCTTATTCGGTATATTTCGAGTCTATTGCAAAATAGAAAAATAGCATGATAATATAATTAGCAATATGTTTAATAAAATATTTGGTTACTAGTTTATATATCGAGAAGTATTCTTTTAAAATACTTCTACTACAGCACTTTTTAATATTACTAATCTTGTTAATTGTATCTGAAGTCTATCGAAAAATATAAAAATAGCATGGCAATCCGATAAACAATATAAAATTAAAAGAAAAAGCCATAGTGAACAATCGACAAGACTTACGCGTCGTTTCCTAACGTGCTTCTTTCTAGATCCCATCATATAATTCATCCACATCAGTGACATAAACGGTGCAAATGGTGCACCGACAAAAATTATTGACCCAAATATTAGATTTTCCACTAAAATAAATTTAAATAAAAATCCAGTTAAAGTTTCCGTTAAACCGCACACCCTCTTGTTAACTATCGATATCACCGTACAATAATTACACTTGCGATAACGACTCC
Organism: Trachelus iudaicus; assembly: GCA_030142595.1. NCBI lineage: Eukaryota > Metazoa > Arthropoda > Insecta > Hymenoptera > Cephidae > Trachelus > Trachelus iudaicus. The sequence goes on along the minus strand of JARQTH010000282.1, from coordinate 2,064,942 downwards.
TTCTCACGAACAGAAATACACCCTTGAAATGAATCAAGTCTCAGAACGAACTGTAGGCTAGACTCTCAAAACTATTCAATGTTAAATCCTTGGTGTCATAGTAAGAACTGAAGTTTCGGTGGTCTGGCCTACCATATTATTCACTAAACTCACCGTCCCCCACCTCGTCGTCTCTCGCGGAAAACCGCCCCCGCAAACACAACGATCCCATTCATAAGGGGAAGGTAGGAGACCACTTAGAAAATAGCTCATACTCTATATCAATATACATACAGTTACTCATCGGTAAATGGGGAAAACATAAGACCCTTCTAGTTAGGGCAACATTCGCCGTAGCGATGAAACAGCACGGAAGCCCCAACATATTTTAAGCGTTCTGACGATCATTGAAAATTGAATGAGCACGTTGCGTGATCCATGGACATTTTCACGCTGATTCTGATTCTAAGAAGGATTTTTTAAGCACGCAAAACCTGTATCAGCGTTCATTGTTTATTAGGGCAAAAGAGTATCAGCAGCACGTAACCACGGCATGTTGTGTATGTCCATAGTGACATAGTTTACTAGGAGAACAAGTCTCTTGTTAGGTGATCCGCATGGCACGTGTGACGTGCATCCAGACCCAGATGGGAGCCAGTTGCGAAAAGACATGCACAATGACGAAAACGTGTGCCCTAGAATGTAGATACTTGCGAAATTGGTTGCATCGTACTATTATATCCGGCGCCAAAATTGCGGATTCCATCGTGAAAGTCGAATGGCACGCGAAGAGTGTACAATAAAAATTTGCACTTATACGCGAATACGTGCGAGAATAGAAAGTATGGAGAAGGATCGGAATTTGTTGAATCCTCGAGTACCAAAGCGACATATCAATGAATTGCAAAGTCCGATGTGAAGTCAGTGAAGGACTTCACGTTTGCGGAAATCAAAATAGCTGGTAGATTATCGAATAAATGATTTTTTAAAACGATTATGACTATTTTGTAAACTTTTGCCTCTTTTTATCAGCCTTAATCTGACTCTCCTTCCTTATTTTAATGAGATGACTAACGCGCGTGTTTTAACAAAAATAAAAAATTGCCATTTCACGCCCAAAACGATTCTCAGAAATAATAAACAGACGTGAGTGTGCAAGCGACGTAAGCTTTTAAAGCACACGTCACCTCGAAAGATCAATCCCGTTGTGCAAATGTGACGTCGGCTGTTGGGGTATGCGATGTTTCCTAACATCAGAGTCCCCGTCAATCCTCAATAACTGCATACAACTGTTAGCCGCATCTAAATAGTACAGATTTATGCGAGAAGTTACCGTACTTGATGCGTCTAACGTAGCACATCGATGTCAAGGGTAACATGAAAATTCTTAAGTTACGAATTTTCGATTTCGACAGAGGTAACCGTGAGCCTCCTAAGCCACGGTAAATCATGTGGCGTCGCCGGAACGAAGTTACTGAATCATCAAGTACACACGTCTTCCACAGCCGTGAAATTAACTTGGAATGCCATTTGCGCATTGCAAACAAATAAAGAACAGGTAATCGCTATATTACGGAACAAACCCTGTGTTAATTAGCATGAAAGCTCTTGAGTCTAGGACCCCTTTTGTCATTCCTGCTCGCTCGTTAAGGTATCTAAAGATGAATTTCACTTATACAAATTACTAAAATCATATTTCAATTTCAATATTATAAATTCCCACTGAATGATTCATGTGTTATACGAAAAATTTAATAATACCTAAAACTAAATAACTTTATCATTCCGTCATACTTTTTACGGAGATAATTACAGTATCTCTGTAACGTGTTACGAAATTTTTGAAAAATTATCTATCGTACTTCAAAATGGCGGATATTTCAGCTTGGACAAAATTAGTTGGAATTTGATCACGGTCACTGATAATACATTCCTTGAACGAGATTTCGACACTGATATCATTTTTCGGTAAACGCTGGTATCAGTCAAACGTGAGCGTCCGTAGATTTTTAACATAGAGAAATTGAACAACTGTTTTTTTTTCTTAAGCAGTTTCGCTCATCTTCATCGAATGTTTCTCCTTTGTTTTTCGGATATTGCTTACGTAACGGCACACAGACGGTTTTAAAACATTTCCAGAGGAGCTTCGGATTCCCCAGGGGAGATGAATCCGAGTGAAATGCCTTGGAACAGGTGCGTGGTGGACGTGCCTTCACCCGAAATAGATCTTCACCTAGTCTTTGGCCAATAATAAGATATTCAAAAGCGTAGGTCTACATGCAAACCACACACTTTTTTTTTAATATCACAAATGCGAGTTGCATGATCGATCGCAGGTATCATTTCTGTCTGCTATGAATGATTGTAATATTTCCTTTTTCTGACTTTACTGAAAGTGCTGGGGTAGCGTTGCTTCAATGGTTTGCGTATAAGAAGAAATCGTGTGGTTGTAGTTTTCGAATTCTCAAGGTTGGTAAGATTGTTTAAGAAAATCTTCATCGAGACATAACAAACGGAAGAGGTCGGACGTCGCGACGCTTCAAAAGTCTAAGACAGCCAAGCGCCGAAAACTTATTCCTTGAGGTAAATGATACCGATGTTGCAACGAACGATACTCCGTATCGCTATAATAATCCACGCATGTGCTTTGGGCACAAAACTTAGATAATCAAAACAGCAGCTGTTAAAGATTTTTCAAGTTCGGCATTTCACATGCTCTATTTATCATCTAGTGGAAAAAATTTTTTGACTACGTCGACTCTTGATCCTCAGTATCTTGTTTTTGAGATTGCTCCTTTAGAAGAAAAGAAAACGAAATCAACTTAGTTCTCTTTAATTCCTTCTTTTCTTTGCGTTCTTCAAACTCTAAGCGATCTCTGTTTAACAACGGATGTGGCTTTGCTTTATTTATACTTCGCCAAATAACACTGGTCTCGAAAACTGAATGTACGCAAACTGTTCGTTTGATTGGCAGGGAAGCTTTCAAATTGACTCCCACGTTGAGATCCTCAGCTTAAGCGGTTTGCATGACGAGATGCTTTTAATAGACAAAGGATATACAATCTGAATCAACTGATTCTTCATCATCGACCTCAATATTCATTCATGGATGTTCAAGATTAATTGTAATGCTAAAAAATTGTAACATACGGCAACATCAATGTAATTATGAGTAATTTTCAATCACACGATGTCACGTGTCTTTTTGTTTAACTTAGATTTTTACAAATACTCACGCTTTCATTCTGCAGGAGTGTGTACGAGTTGTTCGATGGTCCAGGACTCGATGACGCGAATTCAGAGAGCTTTCCCGGAGACAGCTTCTCGCTAGTGACAACGTCGGCACCATCACTGCTTCCGCTACCGCTGAAAATCGAACGAGCTCGTTTATTGTTCAAACTGAAAAGCGCCATTACAATAAGAATTTCTTCAGGCCTCAGGATCGCTCGTAACTTCCAGCTTCGTAGGTACGATAAACCGTGCGAGCTCGTAAAAAGAAGAAGCTTAGAAGCGAGCATTAAAATTTGAAAAAACAGTACCGACCATGAAGAAATATCGAACCCAGCTATAGGAATTTCAGCTCAAGATAGGTCAACCATTGCACAAGTCTCTACCTCAAATATTAGGTCACATAGAAATATAGCAAAAAATAAAGAATATCCCAAGATAAATTTATTCTAAATTAGATAGTGTAATGCACCTTATTCCAGTAGCTAAACTATATGCCGTCGCCTGGTAAGATCATTAGGCTACTAACAAAGCTGAATTATACTTATAAAGGATAAATTATAGTAAAAAATACGCAATGAACAATGCTGCTCCTTATGGTACAGTAATTGGCAATAAATAACGTCTGACCGGACTCACAAGTATCGACGACATAAATTGTTACTGAATCTCTCAGCAGGTTGGTAACAGTTCTCAAAGAGCCAATCCTTAGTGGTTAAGTAGCACCTATTACTCGTTATCAGAGTTATCAAATTGCATCCTCCTATTCTGGCCTCGTTTAGAACAACCTCACCCACTTCCCTGATGTTCATTTTCACTCATTATTTCACGCACTAACTTCGCTTCCGCACGAATCACATTCGTGCTAGCCTTTGCGATAAATCTTCCTCACCCATTATATGACTTTGCTATCTGTCTCGCTCTCTCATTCACCGTCACGTGGCTTGCTCGAATTCACACGCGAATCATTGAACAGGTTGGGCGTAATGCTCCTGTGCGACTACTAATACTCCATCGTGATACTTGCCGACTATTTCACGAACTTCACTTTTACTCTCTCATTGGGGATGTACAGTGTATTCCTGAATGCTATTGGAGTTAACTTAGCACGATAGCATATACTAGTATTGATACCATATCGCGTGATAACGCCCCTCCATTACTAATAATCATCATGAAAATTATTGAGCACTGTAATGTATTTGCGAAGACACTTAGATCAAAACCAATATCCTATACGTAGGAGGTTAAAGGTTGAGAAAAAGTCATAATGGTAGCGCTGACATCGTAAGATCACTGGTTAGACCTTTGTTCATTGGTTTTAGTACTGGCACTTTACTCAGGTAATGATTCAGAATGATAATAATTTTAGGGGATTGCCCATATCCGATAAGCCAAGCTTGAGGATCGATTATACAATTTATAATTTTTTCGGGATATTGTCAGATACTTTTTTCCTGATGATTAGTTGCATTCACTGTTTCTTTAAATATTAATATTACTTTATCCTTGAACGTAGGATCGTTCGAAAGTTTTATCTTCGATTGTTAAAGTTCATGGTATATGGGAGGTTCTTTAGAAATCTAATAAAAGTCTGGATCTTTATAGCTGCACGTTTCGCGTAACGGTAGTACGCACGTCTATTCGCTTTACCTTTGTAGACTCTACTGACTGGTCGAGTGACAACTCTATCATTTGTATTACCGATAACTCGTTTCAACACTGCAGTGACTACGATATCCGAGGTTGTTAGTGACAGGGACGGACTAAAGTCCATTATTCACTCAAACGAACGTGTGGAGAATACATTTTGAAAACAGTTAGTTCCAGGAGAAATTTAAATTACTGATTATAGAACGTGGTGCGATGCAATGATTCCGATAGAGAGTGCTATAGGTCACTCAAAGCATATTTTTAAATATCTGAAGAGGAGTGTACGTGAAAAAAAATTATTACTTTAGATATTTATTTATGTGTTTTGATAATTTGATATACCCGGTGCTCAAATTGTAAGCACGAGGGAATTCAAAGTGGCAACAGTATCGTTAGAATTACCATTTGACACGTTCCCTTGGCAATAAACTTTACTCGTAGAAACTGGCAGTTATAAGTGATTTTCTTGACAGCTGTTCTACTACGCGTTTAAGCCGCATCTTCACGTTACATTTCAGGTAGCTTATATAGAGAGGAGCACGCGCGTGGTATTAATAAACTATTTTACTCTTACCTCTCTGTTGGTCCTGTTGAGTAGCTGGAAGACTCTTCGCCAGACTCTACACTGTTGAAGGAGGCACAATTCATTTTTCTTTCTTCCCACTGAGAGCGCACTTCGTCCTGCACTCTTCTCTTCAATTCCTCTACTCTGCGTCGTTCCTCTGAGATTACCTGACTCCCTGTAATTCATGTGAAATGTATAGATTGATGTCAATGGTGTTCTGTAATTTAACTGTCTTATTTATTGTATAATTAATATCAAAACGTCGTTACTGACCTTGTTTTGCTAGATGAAGCTGTCGATTTCTCTCAATTTCCTTGAGGGACTCGATAGTCTTCCTACCTAAGCTGCCCTGATTATTCACAATTGGCGAGTCATTCGTTACTCGGGAGATCCTATCAAAATCTTCTCTACTCGGCGATCGCTTCTCTTCCGAATTTTCGGGTGAGCTTTGAGCCAAATCTTCCAGTTCGTCATCAATGGCGCGCAGTCGGCTGCGTCCCTGTATAGAGCGTTCATATAAAAATGTCAGCTGATCGATGCATCCAATTGTGTAAGTGAAGCTCTACTTGCCTCTTCCAATCTTTTCATGTGACCCAGTTTCTGTCTTTCCAGAATTCTCGTATCTTTAGTGGCAGTATTATTCGCCTGGGAACGTTGAGATTCCAAGTGATTCAGCTGAGCCTTTCTAGCTTCTATTCTGGCAGAGAGTTCGCTGAGGTATCTGCAAGAAGTTTTCATTAAAAAAAATAATTTTCTCCTTTTTAAGCTGTTGTCTTTGAAAACTAAATGACAGCCAGATATAGAAAGCTATATAATACATACGTATACACATACCTTTGTAGTTCTTCACGAGTTGCTAGTTTACTCGCTTCTTCCTCTAGATGATGAAATTCAAGGTCCTCAAATGATTTTCTCTCAGCCTCCAGGATATCCTGCTGTGATGTCAATTTTTCAGCTAAGTCCTCGTGAACACTTTCATCCTTGCAGTTGGCCAACTCTTCTTCCAACCTGCTACACAGTTGCTGAGCTCTTTGGACACGACGCTTAGCTTCCGCTTGTAGATTTGCCTGGGTCGAATTGTCCTCGGCCATTTCTCGCTCGAGTTCGTTTATCCTCATCTGAACTCTAATCTTTTCACTCTCATCCTGCGTAAGCTTTAAAGACTCGGATTCATATTCCGCTGACAGCAGAGCTTTTTCCAGTTCGAGCTGAAAAGAAAGATAACACATCAGACATCACGTATGATTACACAGCATCCGCTTGGATAATGATTACAGATGTCACGACATGCGTTTTCTTCGTCTATTAGATTTTTTTAAAGATAAGCGGGGATTACTTTTACATTATTTCTTGTTTCGGGTCCATGATCACTATTAAATCTTCTCATCAGTACTGTCACAGCTTTGTGCAAAGTTTTGGCCATTATAGAGACCACTGACATCCTACGCAATCAGTAATTCGAGCATGACTATTGCTGGACTATAATCAACGCACTGTCAATGAACTTTAAACGATCTAGTGATTCATTGAGTCTTAGAATTGGTAAAATTGTTTAATATCGTGTGAACCAGAACTTATCGCTTCGAAGTATAAGAGAAAACTGAATGTAAAGTTACATCGAATCGGATGTTCGGACAGCAAATGCCGGGATGGACTTATCTGGCCACAAAATGTAGAGTTTAACAAATATTGGCTTGTTGAGAAGTTTACTGCCAAATGAACGGGAAGTGATGTAATCCATTTATCGCGTTGATTATCCGAGAGAATATAGCTCTACACCATATTTAAAATACTTTACACATTATTTCTAAAAATATATAATTCGTCACTTAGTAGCTACATGCATGATTGGTTGCGCAATTCAGTCTACATTCCGGAGTAAACAATATATTCATCATGAACTCCTCAACGAACTCACTAAGAACTGTCAATATTCCAGAAATAAGATTATTGATAATTTTGTAGATTTATCTACCTCTCTTGTTATCTCCTCCTCTTGTATCTCGATATCTGCCACACTTCTTTTCAGTACATCCATATTTCCAAGAATGTGAATTTTTTCATTTTGAAGGAACTCTATGTACTTTCTTCTGTCCTCCTCCTCGAGTTCCTTTCGCGCTTTATCAGCCTTTGCCTCATTAGACTTGGCATTATCCTTCTCGGAGTTGTTTCTCTTTGGCGTGACGCAAACGTCCTTCGATTTCGAAAGCATGGATAATTGTTCGATAGCTTCCAAAAGATCATCGTTTGATATGGCTAATTTATTTTCAATAACTTCGCAAGAATTGGACAGCTGGCCGTTCTTCTTCAAAGTCGCACTGTTTTGGTTGTTCTTTTGCAAAGACGATGTTAAAACAACATTTTCATACGGACTTTTGTTACCATTAAGCGGCGCAAAATTTTCATAACTGTGTCCAAAACTTTGAGATTGAATTTTTGTACCATTCAGCTGTATTTTGCCATAAGATGATTGATCTTTTGCTTCGCTTCGTACCTGGAATCGCTGAGAATTGGTTTCCCCGTTGAATCTTACATTCTCGTAATTGGACGGATGAGCTTGAGTAATTGAATTCGAAAAACTATGGTCCCCGTCGCCATGACTGTTTGGCCATTTAATTGTCTGATTGTTATTTGGTGTAGTCGGCTGCAAATTCTCTTGACCATGCGACACATCGTGAATCTCGTTCTGTCGAAAATTACCGTGGATTCTGTTATTATTCGGCGAATCTCCATTTTGAAGAATTATCCTGGAATTTTCTAGACTAACGTTCTCATAAGCTCCACTATTATTCTCCTTGGTAGATTCGAATGAAAATTGTGGTTGATTTTTGGACGGGCTCTTTGGACTGTCAAACGGCGAATTGTAGCCTGGTCTTTTTTCACGTGGAAGCGATCCGTTGGTCTTGATTCTGAAATAAAGTAACAAAATTTATTATCAAAGCTTAATGCACGAACGTTGAAATCTACTATAATTTCCTTATGCTAACCTGTTCGGCTGTCTTGGTTTCTCCATAGTACTTTGTTTCTCGTATTCGGCGCACATTGCCAAAATTTCTTCAAGTCTCATTTTCTCTTGTTTTTCAACTTCCTGCTCCCTAAGTCTTTCCTCTTGCGCAAGCTTCCTCTTATTCTCAGCTTCCTTTCTTTTGTGCTCGGCGTCAGCTTGTCTCTCTCTAAGTTCCTCGATAGAACATCCACTTCCGTTACTAGGAGTCGGACTCTTAACACGTGCGTAAGAACGTTTCTGTTCATTGTACTTTGGATTTCGATTGAATGCAGGACTCGGCGGCTGAATTCTCCTAACGTTAGGATTAGAGCCAAAGTTCTGAGATGAATTTTGTCCAAGACCATTCATCGACAATTCATTCATATTCGTATTAGAACCACGATTACAGAGATTCGGATTCGATCCGAACTTATCAACTTGTAGATACTCAGTTGTGGTCTTAGCGACAATTAAACTTTGACTCATATCAAATTCACGGCCAAATTTGTCGTACTCGTTGGACTTTTGGCAAATCATACTGCGCGACATAAGATCAAAATTCTGAGAGTGCTTTGGCACTATCATACTCTGTGACATAAAATTCTCATTATTGTTCTCGTGATAGTGTGGATTGTACGTTTTAAGATAAGTATTGGCAGTGGAGTACATTTGAATTTGATTATAATTAGGCGTAGACGTCTGCATGATATTGGGAGTGTTCGATCGGCTCGGTGTCTTAATGTGTTCGATTTTCTGTCTGTTATCACTGGAGTAATGGTAACTCTGTTCATATGGCAAGTTCGGCGTATTGGAACGGCTTCTATCCAGATTCAGCAAATTGTGATAAGGCATGACGTTACTCTTGGAGAGTGAGGCCAAGCTCGACGATCTCGAATGACCAAGAATCTGATCAGCTGGTACATTAGCCGTGCCACTGCCAGCAGGAAAAACCTTTGGAGACACGCAATTTCGATTTTGTCTAGCGAGCATCTCGAATTTCGTTAATTTCCCAAGGAAGCCTTCGTCATCGGAGCAGGAGGAATTTCTTGGTGATTTTCTTGGCGCGACTGGTGGTTTCCTCTCCAGATGATTATCCAGGTTCTCAGCTAGAGAAAAGCTAATCGGTGCCATCGATATCCTTGAATTAGGCATGACAGACTTCAGTTGTTTAGCTTCAGCTGGATGATTGAACCTCATGTAATTGGATCGACCAATTGAAACCATACAACCTAAAAAGCATAATAGACACATCAAATCAAATAATAAACACGTAAATTTTATCTTATAAACCATAACGTCTCACTATTGGACTTGATAAAATCCCATAAGCGACAGATCACACGATCAAGGTAATCACAAGACATTTATCTCAAGTCATTTAAATAATTGTAACTTTATCCTCGAATCAATGTTACCTTGGGCAAGACGAATCGGCGAGTTGACTGGAATTCCATCCACGCAGGTATTTCCGTTAATGGGATGAAGAGTCACCACACTGTTGTTATTCTCGATTGTACAATGAATGAGTTCCACGCCTGTGCCCGAGACTGGAATATCTGCGTCTCTGCTGGATCCTAAAGTCACTCTACCTGAACAGTACAGAATACCAGTTTTTACAGATGGCTCCTTTCTTTACCTTTCTATGTACACAATTATAGGTATTTTTAAACGGCGACACTTCCAGGACACGTTTTAATTGTGACTCGACTAATGCACGCCCTCACTAATTCCGTCCGTACATACTTCCCACGTTTCTATACTACATAGATAAATCTACGCGCACATATGAATAATTACATTCAAATACCACCAGTCGTAATGATCATACTCAAATTGAATTCCAAACTATTGTTAGTCTTTGTCTCTGGTCAATGGCCGATCATTCGTATATTAAAACGTTACCGATCTGTCGGATTTCGTGCGTACACGTAACCCACTGAAAAATGTTGAATGTTCAAAAATGTACTACGGTTGCGCCGTAGGAAGTGAACTTTTATACGATCTACCTACTCGGACTTGTAGGCGTCTCGTTAAAGGAAGCCTGAGAGCCATAAAGCTTTTGTGGTCAATCAAGGAACTAAAGTCGCTGCCAAGAGTAATTAATGAAATTTGCACATGACGCGACACGTGCGTCAGTCGCGGAATCGAGTGCCGTTAAGTGAATTATTAGCAGTTCGGCATAATGGGGGAAAGGGGCCTTCTACCCATGAAAAAAAAGGTTCTAACTAATGGTAAAACGTTAATCGATCCCATTATCGGTCGTTTTGAATCTTGGACAAAGTCCAGGGTGCGCCGGTACCATTTTGATTTCCTGATTGTTCACGAGCAATTTCGTGGTCGACAACTATAATTAGGTTGAAGTTATTCTAGTTGGACTGTTAGGCTGCTTCTTGAGAGCTGCGCACTAACTTCGGTGATTTGACTATTCTGTAAAATCAAGAATAAGTCGTAAGTCGCTTTAAGGTATAACAGACTGAGTTGAAGTTTTTTAATTTTTTTTTTCTTTTTATTCGTATAGGCCTCGGTTCATCTATGTTTCTGAATAATTTGAAGCTACAACATATAATCCGTGGTCACCATTCCAAGCGGCACTAAATGCATTTCGTAGGGTATTTCTACAAAGGACCGAGTTTATATATAGTTTTGGCGCGACGTTCCTCAGGCCATTTTGTGTCTTTTTGGAAATGCGTCTGCCTCCACGTCCAAAATATCAACGCAACGACGGCTCTGGGCTTCTAGTCGACAGCTGTCAAACTTAACTGCTCCGAGTCAGTGAGAAGCATTGGAAGAACAATAGTTTCTCACTTTCATACCACGGAAGATCGCATGGTATCTGAAAATATTCGAATTTCCATAGAAACCGATTGGAAAAAAGCCTCAAATCCCAAAATCTCGTCTCTGATCGTTTAAAAAAAATTAGTTTAACCGATTTGATATCATGGAATAAAAATATTTTTATCTTCGACGCATCGTACACGTAAGAAGACAGTGTATTGAATTGAGCATCACTGATGTCATTTTGACGCACGACTCGTCCCGTGTCCGCTTAAGATTTGATACTCGCTTTAAAAAATAAAATATCTTAAGAATTTTTTAAGTCTGTTTCGCAGCTGCATAATCAGATAATTGCATCATGTCTTTATTATAGCAAGCGCTGCGTAGCTCGCAAGTCATTAGACAAAGAAGACACGAGAAAGATGTTGAAGAATAAATAGGACCGGGACACGGTGCAATTTCAGGATTAGAACACGGATGATCTTTTAGTGCGTATCATTAGCTTATAATAGCTACTTCCTGTTCGCTGATACACGACACGAGAATAAAGAGTCGGCAAATTCAGGCCAGTTTCCGCGCCTATTAATAACGCCAGCTCTACCGGCAACAACTCAAAAGTGATTAATACCGAAAGAAAAATCTTTTATGCCTCTCAGATCAGACAAATTTTTTCTCCCTCGGTCGCCATATACCTTACTAAACGTCACATCCGGCGAGTCAAGCTAAGACAAAAAAAAGAAACAGGCCTAAGGAACTTCCTTAATGAGTCCCAAAAAAAAATCACTTCCAGCCCCTGTCAGACTGCCAGAATCCAAATACAATTTGATCGTCGAACGTTCGATCGACTGTCACGAGATTTTTGTGCAATAATTCCTTAAAGGTTCCGGCGGTTCGAACTAAGAGAAAGTTTCACAGTGTCCGTTGGGACGTGCTATAAATTACGAGAAGCCATATACGCGTGGTAAGTGTATATACATAATGGCAGTACAGAGAGACAGGTGCAACTCAGGTGAACCCGAAGAAGTAAAACAAAGATAAAGCCACTAGACATAAAAATACCTGAACAATGAGGTATAACGGATTCCATCGACGGAATGAAGAAAAATATGTAAAAGCTAGAAAGGTACCACTATCCTCGCATACTCTTATATATATATCTTAGCCTGCCATAACATTCCTTTGAAAGCCATCGGAATGGACAAGCTCGAAATAAATAACGTCCTGAACTACAGATCCATTCTAAGCGCCAAGAAGGAGAATTATATTTTCACAGAGCCACGAAGATAGAACGCGTCACTCTGAAAATACATCACTTTGAGGATTGACTCATGCAATAATTTATATTGCCCGCGTTGTGCCCAACTATATATAAGTGTCGTGCGCGAAGCCGGGCTCGCCCTAGGTTACTGTCCTCTGTCCTCCGCCCGGAGTAACGCCTTACGCCATTTATACCCCATGCACCGGCAATTTATACGTGCGTATGCACCGACTGGAAATGGCACGATGGCGTCGGATGGCGGAGAGACCAAGAAGAGGAGGGGGGGGGGGAGAGGGAGGGAGGGAGGGAAACATACAGAATAAAAAGAGAGAATCAAAGGGACGGCTAACGGAAAGAAAAGCATAAGAGTGAAGGATAAAAAAAGAGGAAGGACACCCTGTATAGTATCATCGAGATCCTGTCTGCGATCTGGGGATTCTTTGTGGAATAATTTACTCAGTATACACGTATAGCTACCGAGAGGCATCATCCCTCCTGAACGATATCGTCTAACTATGCATCTCGAATTACACGATCCGCCGTAAAACATAGAGAGAAACAGAAACATAAATGAGAAAAAAAGTATAGAGAGCAAAAACGCTTTGGTTACGAAGGGGATTGAACGTCGACTCTTGAGGTACTTCTGAAACAGCTTTCATCCATCCGGTAAGTTGCGTTTACGCGGGAGCCGTACTAACGATAAGTGTATTTTTAAAAAGGGAATCGTTCGTATTTCAACGTCGCGCACGAGACTCGTCCTACCGTCGGTATCGGCCTAAACCACTCGTCGTCCATGTCCAAAGTATCGTAAACCCCCATCGGTACAACCGAACCTTGTCATCTTACAGTACCGCTCTTTTACGAGGAGCAATGTCAATTTAACGTTCAACCTACCTTCGGGCAAAGGATGTAGAGTCACTGCAGTTGACAACCGCCCGCTACCCATGGAAACAAGATGTGGCGCTTCGGTCTGAACACGCAAGGCTCGTCCAGCCTCGCGAACTTCTAGACCCGCCGTAGACATTCCTGCAAGACATAATAAAATCATGAGAATACTAATCACCGTGAAATACGATGAAGAACCGTAATAAAGATATGATATCGATCATTCGCGTGATTCATAGATCTCGTTAACACGTTATATCATTAATACTTCTCGTTACCGAACACGCGACTCGTTTGACATCCTACAGCGAGGACATACGAAATTACCCGTATACGAATTTACCATGTGAGAATAAAGTAAATTGTTTTGCTCGCAGTGATAAAATGTGAAGAATATCGCACCAGGATCGATCCGATCATGGATGACGAGGGCCGATGAAAAACGGTGCAAAAAGTAACGTCAAAAACCGGTCTTCCCTGATCGGCCACGTGCATAACACGTCGAAGGTATCTTTTTCTCGCGACTTGGTCGAACATAAACCGAGTCATGGGTCACGTTGAATTACGATGACGTATATACATATTTACGTATACGCAAGCCGTCTATTCGATAGGCGATCGTAATCGAGTACGTGATAGTAAATCCTAGGAATGTAACGTGGTCGCGTGTCGAACTATAGTAAACGTCAGGATCTAGTTTGCCAGGTGTACCTATTTCCCGTGTACGTTACACAAGCGCAACAGCCTTACGCATAGCTGGTGAACGCACGAAGGATGCAGGTAGAGCGGCCAGTTATTGCATCACTGTTATGTCAATGTTAGAATGAGATCTTGTAACTAATAACCCACGTGGCGTAAATTGCCGGATAGTGTAAACCGCTGATTGAGCCGGTAAAAGGTCCTTGGCGGTGCAACGAGTCCTTACGCACTTCTCGGTTGCGCTTGGCGCCACAACCGCGTCAGTTTGTCCGACTGCAATACAGGCATTGTAATACCGACTACGTCGTGCGGTTTTAATTGAAAATTTCAAGCTAACGGGGAATACTAATATCGTGCATTTCAGGCAGACCGCGGATGGACCCTGCGGCGATGCATTTCTATGCAATTAACATTGTACGGAGGTCCTTTGAGGTTGTGCATGAGGAGTGCAAATTTAATCTTACAGAATCGTTATAAAGACAGAGGGAAGGAGAGAGAGAAACACAAATTTATTTGATCTCGACCACAGCTCCTAGATCACCACACAGATTGGATTTTGGATTTTGGGCTTATGCAGTCACCCGATTGACACACAAACAGAAAATTCAATCGATCAGGATGGACTTTGCTGAATTAACGCGTATCTGGATTGGCTGCCGTTGACGTTGCTATTTCTATCGAAAGAACGGATATAGAGGGCAGCACACTCTGCTGTCTTACTTTTCGCTAAAAAATGCCAAACGATTAACCTCCACTCTCGCAACAATCTCCATGCGCCACCTACGAGGACTCTCTGTGCTCGTCGTTCTTCCATTGGTAGTTCGCGGGTTTAATCGCGAGTCTTGAATTACTGGCTAATGAAATCCGAGGAGGCGTAATTCAACCAGGCTGTGCATGCCCCACATGACCATATAACAAACTACGGTTGCGTATCGATTTCTTGATAAGCGACGTGCTCTATAAGGTTGGCTTTGAATTCGAGTTATCCTATAACCAGTCGTTGCATAGATAAACGTTCTCTCACGCGGCTTCATTTAGACCTGAAAATTTCTACCGGTCACATCGAACAGCGTTCCAGTTACATATAACCATTTATGTGTGCACTAAGAACGTTGTTAGGTTATTTGTTAATTTTTTAACACAATTTTGCGGGCTAGTTTAAATGTACCAGATCAAATTTTCTTACCGGACGAGAGTCCCGCGTGAGCTGTACGTTCACTGCCATACGATGTACTAGGCTCAACGGGATGCTCTAGCTTAATGTGCTTAATTAAAGTTGTTTCAACTCGTTAAGATCATTCGCACGGGATGAACAACCCTGACAGCTGCGTGCAGTTTAAACGTACAAGTAAGAAGGCACCGGGTTCGGCGAACAACTTGCCGGTCCCGTGCTTCTATTCTGGTCGAGACAAATATCCAAGCCTGTACAGGAAAATGGTACCGCTGTGAGAATTTAACGCAGCAAGAATTTCCTAGGGTCCCTATGGAGAAGTACAATACTTTCCAAGTTATGGAGTGTTGCGTAGAACGGCAAGCGTATCGTAAGGCTTACACTGCGCTCTTGCACTTTTACGTTCATTTATCCGGCAGAGAAACCGGAGGAAAGAGCATTTTCAATCAATGAGAAAAATGGGTTAGATCAATAAACTGCTCTGTGTGGAAGCTGAGAGCGGCGGTCCAAGATAATCGTTCTGGCGATGTTGGTAGAGAAAATAATCAGCGTCGGGAATGAATAAACATTGACGTCTATCTATAACGCGTGAGTAACACTGTGAGGGCGTAACGTGGCATAACATTATCTAACCAAATCGAAAGAGGTTAGTCAATGTTACTATTTGATTACTATTTGAGCGAGTGGCAAAGAGATCCGAGAAAAAAGTCAAAGGCCGTTTTACACGTTGACACTGGAACTTTATCAGTTTCTCTTATGGAACGACGGAAATAGGTTATGTTGGGTATCCTTACGTGGCAGTGCATTGCGCAACTATCGAGTGTGCCTGGAATATAATTTCTATACCACATGCTCGAATTTTCAGAAGTACGAGGCCCCTTTCAAACGCTTCGATGTATGTTGAAACTAAGTGCCTGTCGTTAAGAAGAATTCACACGATAAATCCTTGATAAAGTCCTCACGATCCAGATGCCTGTTTGCATCGTACACGTACTATATACGAAGCCCGATGCACTCTCGGATAATATTTACACCACGATTTACGCACACGGAGCGATAATTATTTACCAAACTTCTTCCCGTTTCTCGTGAAAATGTCTGCATTCCATCAATTTGTGTCATGAGACAGATATATATATATATATATATATATCTGATTATCATAATACATAGCATCATCGGTACCAGCATTACTGCGTGCTACGTTAACATTGCAAAGACAGACATTCGGAAGCGTGATCGTAAATCGTGCGTTCGATGTACCTTGAAATACAGTCCTATGTCCTATAAAGAAAACACGTATTTCCTAGGAAACGAGAATCCCCAGGAACAAAGGCTGAAAGTGCATCGGATATTTTTAAAACGTAAATTACGAGCAACGCAGGTGTATACGACGTGTTGGTTAGGATACCTAACCTAAAAGAAGAAGAAATTTCGTTAACCGTGAACTTGAGATACATATTAAAATAGCCTTCGACGCCCTCTGTACAAATATATTCATACGAGCAAGCAAGAAAGTTGGTTTAAATAGACGAATAAAAAGGGAACCGGCCGTCAGTCGGGATTTTCTTGTAGGTTGAAGAAATCCCGTGACAGCCAGCTTGTCGCTTACCTCTAACGTATCCATGTTAATTGCATAACCCTCAACGAGTTTCCCTGATAGAAAAACCAATTCTCAATTTGTATGTAATTTCAGTTCCAACGAAGGATTAGCGTTGGTTGAGTTAACTGCCGAGAGATGGCGCTTCCGTCGCTGATCCCAGAGTCATATTTAACCATATACGAATTTAACTAGCAACGCTTTCGATAGACTTGCTTGTAAGTTTAAAAAAAAATGACAGTGGGTATATAGTGAACTGTTAATATTACTATAGTCACGTGGAAGAAGGTATGCATCGCTATGCAAGTCATAGGTGCGTTGGCATTTACGTGGTTCAAGTAGCAACTGCTCCAGGCATCGGTACGCCCAGCAACGGCTAGAGATACGTAATCTAGGAAGGTACGAGACCAGGCAACCTCCTGCGAGGCAAACGTGCAACCTGCGCGTACGACAATAACGATAGCGTGCAGGGACACAACATTTTCTCAGGCACCGCTCAAACGTGGCGACGATCGAACGCGATGGTAGGAAAAGAATATTTGCAAGAGAAATTTTTAACGTTGAATATTGACATCGACGAATACCTTCTTCATCGAGGAATAAAGAGTTACGTACTTTCTTTTTACGTATAGAAATCGAATAATAATGCCTGTTGTACGAAGTTACATTCCGAGCAGTGATATCATCGTACTTGCATTCTCGCCTGATACGGAAATACGTGTACGCTTTCATGGTATATCTGGCGACGCGACCGACGCCTTAATGTTTCATAAAAACAAGTGTCGCAAAGAGAAAAATAACGATCGTCAGAGTGACGCCGGCTATACTATATTCTATAAATGTCGGAGTGACGAGTTAAGGAAAGCTCTGAGAGGCTCGTGTAAAGCAGATTCACATATTTCACATTTTTGTCACTTACGCGCGACAAGTACTTCACGTGTCTTCGCCAAAACGTATGATTCCCACGCTACGAAGATGCATACGCGGTCTAAAGCGTCGGTAAGTCGTATTTCGTAATTGCGAAAGAACGAGTGGCATTGTGGGTAGTACGAAAAAGTCAAGTAGGGCCTTCGAAAAGGGCTTGTAGTATCTGAAGTGTCGTGCAAGCTCAAGAGGTTCGCTCAGCCAGCTTCCACTGGAAGTAAGTCTTTCGATTCGATAGCAATTAGAGAAATTAATAAATCAAGAAGTCATTTTGTACAACAACAATTTTATTTAATCCTCTACACTGGCTCTTACAATAATTATGATACCGTATGATTCTGATAAAGTTCACAGTGTCCTCCTAGTCTCGAAAGCACGTATAAAAATTGACGAAGCACAACGCCAAATAACTATTTTCCGTGGAACCTGAAATTCAAGTAGTTTCGTAAGAACCTTAACGACCACCTCGTAAAACTTAATGACCTCTCCCAAGTAGCGTACCTAACTTCGTATAAGAATCTGATATTAATCTAGACGAATCCTTTATTTCAGTCCATACGAAAAATTTTCCACCGCGTGTCTCTATATACCCAGTGAGATGAAAGTTTCTCGGCGAACGGCAGGATACGTTTAATTAGTCGATGCCCGTGAAGAGCCGATGTGGACTCGACATTTTAAACCCAGTACACATCCCCGCGACGCGGCGACCGGAGCAGAGTCAAAAGAAGCAGTTGCCAGCCAGATGCGGTCTCCTTTCATCAGCAAGGAACGTTCACACGAAGCAAGTGTCACACAATACGATAACATTGCCAGATATAAAAGGGCTGCCTCGTGTCTTTTGTTATCAAGGACCGTGGAAGACGTAATCTGTAAGACAAGCGTGAAAGTGCTAAAGTCATTTCCAAGAGACCATCAGTTCGATATTCTTGGAATAAATTTCGTTAAATTAATTCGACACGAAGCTATACACGTATTACGTGTGTTGTGCTGCGAGATTGAGAATACGTACAGTAGGTGCTCCACTGTAGTCATTATAATAACGCTAATTGACTCAACGTCAATTAAATTACAAATCAATACAGATCCCCTTTTATAACCCAGTACGTTGATCCTTGTCACCCGTACAGCCGTCATGTATGTATCCTGTTTCAAACGTGATCCACCTCCTTCGGATTGATCCGTAATTCTCTTGGTCAATGCTAAAGGTGATTGTCCTTGTTAGGGAAGCATCCCATATGTATCACGTGCTGGCGTATGTATATGCTGCTTCTTTCGGCACGATCTATGATGTTGCACGCGTAAGCCTGTGGCTGACTGGGCTGCCAAGTCACTCAGCCAGCATACGCAAGCAGTAAAACGAAAGGGTAGGATATGGGATACGTAGCAAGCCATGCGTGTAAAAGAAGTTCACGTGTGCGGCGGATGTTCTATATGCGGCTACCGGACGTACTATACGCTTGCTTGACGCACGCAGCACTGCGTGTACCTGACGGTAACGTTACTAAAAGCGTGCGTAAATAAACCGTAACTGACTGTATACTGTCAATGGTGTAACCGTCAGAAAATCCGCACTGCGGAATCGTTGCCGCCTCGAGAGAAAGAAAGGTTTGCGGAAAAAGTGTGACCTTCGCCGTGAGGTATTACACATGTATCACCTTGGAAACCTGTAATTTCAGGTGCGTAACGCATTCTCGCGAGGACATCGTGAAAAGTTTCGTAAGACCTTACGGCAATAGCGGAACTCATGGTGAACTGATATCAAAATTCGATTAATCTTTATAATTTTGATTGAAAACACCTCTTTTTTTTTGAGAAATTTTTTTTCTTCATACTCGTGAATTTATTGTATTGATTTAAATTGCAGTTTTGGTATTTTATGAACGGAACAAAAATTGATTGGGACTCTCTTATCGTTCACGAAAACCACTCTGTCGCCGCTTATCACAAATATTGAACGTTTTGATTAGCAATGATTTTCTCGGACGTTCATTAACACTCGGTGTCATAGTTTACTTGTTTTCAGGTAAAATAAAGTGACAACGACTCGTGTATACAGATGGTTATAATTGGTATATGATTTTTATGTATTTTTTTTTTTGACAGATCGAAACCAATGAAGTCTGTAGGCACACGTGTTTCTGCATAAAAGTTTGCTGCAAAGTATGCATATACATGGTTGTGCATTAGTTAAATTTTAATTTTCTAATTTAGCATATATTTACGTTATCGTATGGAAAACCACGTGTCATATGCTCAGGAACTTTCGAAAAAGAACCATTGAATCCGTGGATCGAGGTAACGCGTGATAAGAGAACGAGCGAAGAAGACTTATCTCACTTATGTGTCGCGCGAACGTCTGATAAATTATAGCTAATGTCGCAAGAGCTACGTCACTGGTAAATGTTTGTACCGCCAACAATTAGAGTCATTAGACACGAGCTACGGCAAGGATCATCTTGAGAAATTGAATAAATATTAATTCGCCCCACAAAAGAGGCACTGAGCTCGATGCGTAGGCACGCAAAATGTTATCCAAACGAGAAGATCGAATATCTCTCGATACCTACAAAATGCCAAGCCGCGATTAGTCAACGTGACGAGTCCTCCACCAGAAGCATATCGGCTTTGCAAGTAGTTCCAAGCTTTCTCCGTAAGAGCGCTGAAGCTGTCTTCTCGAATAACGTCCACGGCCGACGCTCTTGTCTGAGATCCTCAGCCCACGGCAAGAGAGTCGAGCGCACGTGCTTCCCAGAGACGGCTGTCGAGGAATACACTTGCAAGATACACCGCGCGTTATTTTGCTTGTACGTCTAGTTACCTTACACTTTGAACTTCACAAAAGCAGAGCTTCAAGATTACTTGGAACTCTGCAAAGGAAGACGTTATGAGAGAGAAAAGAGTATAAGAAAAGCGTGACGAAAGATCAGTACGGACGATAAGGTCGTTGCGGGTGCAGTTGGTTTATGTTTCCCTCGCAGATTCTCAGATTTTCTCTATCCTCCGCAGAGAAGAGAAGGAGGACGAGAAGAGCGTGGACGAAGATGTAAAAGGAAATCTTTTAGTACGTACGAAGACACGTCGGATTATATTCTGTTCAACATAACCTCCTCTGTGCTCTATGGTGCTCGCTGACAGTTCCAGTAAGCGCCGGGAATAGAGTGACATGTGACGTCACACGCTCCGCTTCGCATAACCGTGCCTATTTCAAACCGCAAGAATCTTTACGACAGGATCACCTTGTCTCTCCATTCTCGATACTCCACTGAATAAATCGACTCTGACTTCTGTCGCGTCTCTCGGGTAGATCTGACGTTTCGAGCTACACCGGCGTATACAGGGTTATTCAATTCCAGCGTCCGAGACGTATCTGGCATCTAGTGTGAGATTCCTGTAGTTAACCACCATTTAGTAACAATGCGTGGTGAAAATGCGAAAATCGTTTTTCAACATTCATTGGCGAATTGCCCACCACGGCAACCTGTTGGTATAGGAAGTAAAAAAAAATGAAATATAGAAAATTTTCAAATTTCCCATACATCCTCCAACTACAAGAGAGATAGAAATGTACGAGCTGCTAGATTCACGACCGACATTACCTTTTTTGAAACTTCTACAGACGCTACAGGTAAATATCCTAAATATCAACAGCCTTTAAAAGATTTCAATCAGCCAAATATTAGAAAACTCTGTTTACACCTGATCGTATAGTATTGCAAACATGATAATTGACTAAAATAATAATATGACAGCTATTAAATTTTACTGATACGTTCAATCCTGTTCAATAGTACTGTATATAAATATAAAATAAACGATATATCTACTTCTGCGTCTACTTATTGAAATTCAGCACCACACGTATATAAATTACGATAAAGGATACTGAAAAAGCATTAGCCTGTTACATTTTCAGGTTAATGCGAAGACAGATCGGACAGTGCAAATCGTTCTTAAGTTAATTGCGAATTCGTGCGAATTAACCATAAAAAGAATTTCCCGTCTTGGACATCAGATACGTTCACCAGATTGTAGAACGTGACGTTCCTCAACCTGAAGAAGACCGATCCCTATACACATACATACATAATACGCGTACACTCTATTACGTACTTATCCGTGACAAACACGTATAAGTCAGAGTCATGAATTCTCTCCAAGTTTCGCGCAGCGTCCACTGCTATGGAAACGTGGGCTCTTAATAACGCGTGGTAGCGAAACACATGCAATGTGTGGGAGATGATTTTGGTTGGCAGTAGCCGTACGAATGTCACTCTGAGCCCACGTCTCGATACATGTATATGTATACGTAGCAGCAAGCGTGTTTCTGCAATGAAAATCATCAGATAGTCTCTGGATTTCGTATTAACGTTAAGGACGTCCTCCTCAATTCTTACGACCAGAAACAAACGAAAGATAAAAAATCCTCTATGGTATCTATGGTACCTACACCTCTGATAAGAGATAAGGGAGTCCGAGACTACGGGTTAACGTGGCAAGTTTCTATAGAAGTTATACAGCTTATTTTTTGATACTCTCTCTTTACAGCGTTTTTAAAAGGAATCTTTATAATAATGATTAACAAAAATTGTGGATAACCCTCAAACCTCTTTAGCAATTGACATCGCGCTACATTAAATTCGAGTTACGATATTGCATCGTCAGGGTGTTTCCCGGGTTTCCTGGAAGGTTATCTCGCTTAAGCATTATCCGTGGATCGTTAATGTAATTAGGCTTGCCGAGAAGAGAAGAGTCGAGCGGCGATGAGATAGACTTTATATATTTCCTAACGACATAATCGCTGCCGTCGTTGCTTCGCTTCTACCCTGTCAGCAGTATATATTATATACAAATAGGATGTATATATGTATACGATATATACTATACTAGTTTCGTACACGCTATAAAAGATATAACTATACAGCAATGCGTAAGGTGCCGATGACTCAAGAGATCTTTGGATAACCATTCTCCGCATGTTATTAAGCAAAACGTATTAGAACCCTCCCTCGGTTTCTACTCTGACTCATTTTTATGACCGTTTTCGACACTTTAAACGTTTTCGAAAACGGCATTTTAAGACAAACCCAATGGTTAAACGGAGTCCGCCGTGTACCATGGTAATCCCCGTAGAGGCTTCTCTTCCCCATCTAAGTGTGCACGCCAGTCGTATAAATAAATATTCGGCCTTTACTTCGGGTCGCCGACCTTCCACGAACGGGCCCGCAAACCGGAAGAAGGAAACGCTTGAGAAATCCAAAATGCACCGGTTTATGAGTCACATGGATAGAACCCATGGGATTTTCACTGGAGCGTCATCCGCCGCGTCCCATGAATAATTCAAGGGTACGTCAGACTCAGAGATAACATGGGTTGGAATAGAATTGAGATTGGATGGTCATGGTGTATAACCTCCATTGTAAAAGTGTTCAGTCTCCTTCGAGTACAATACATATTCCACTCGTCTTCGCCAGTTAGCTTTTATCTGTATTGCGATAAGATACAAAAAATTCTACCGAGTTTCTTGAGCAATCGTCATATTTTTCGCGCGGTACGTAAATTTGATAACGAATTATAAAGATAGCTCCGTTCGTATGAGTGTTTCGCTATTTGCCACCCCCCCCCCCCTCTATCCCGACACTTTTGAACTGTACAAATTGACATTACGAGTTGCGCGTAGTGATAAGGAACCTACGTCGCAGGGGTGCATCGTACTACATTTCTGTCCGTTCGCTGCAACCTAACGAGATTCGCGTTACAGGTAGACAAAGTGAAAAATATGAAAAAAAAGAGATCAAAAAAGAAAATATCATATGAGCCTATGAGAGACAGATTTTTAGCTCTTCTCAATAGATACTTTATAGCAATCGGAAAAATATTCAATCAACGACAAACGCAGCACGGCAATTTACGAATCAAGCCGTGAATTTCCTTTAACGGCTACAATCGGTTTCACCGAGGAATCCAATAACAACGACGAAATTGATTAAATTTCTCGGAGGCAAGACTAAGGTTAACCTTATCAGGCACTCCATACCAGGAATGTCCTATCGTTCATATTAGATTCATCGTATTATCAAAGCCAGTCTCATCTTACAGTCTATCTAAATTCTCGCAATATGCATCGTCCCACGAATATATAAACAATAGCCGCAGTATTCACATCGATTGACCTAACCTCAAATACTTCCCAATCGACAAACGCAAATAATCTGTGAGCGTCAAAAAAAAAGGCCGCGTAATTCAACCGAGAATAGAATTCATATAGGTTATGTCAGCTTCCATTCCAACCTATTCTTATCACATGCAACGCACAGAGGTTTACCAAGAAAGGAAAGGCGACGGCGCAAGGGGAATCGATAAACAAATTTCTAACGTTTCCAATGAAATTCGTACACAACGCCCCGTTTATGCGTGCCGGCATTAATGCGAATAGCTGAAACGAATGTCGATGTCGTAACCATAAGGTACGGAGTGGCATTCCGTAAATGGCGCTCGAGTCGAGGAACTCGAAGGCGAAACTGGATCTCACTCGGTCGGCGAGAGTGATAGATGCGTGCAAAAAGGAAGCCGTTGTATCCAATAAAACGCCAGAAGAGTGCAGTAAAACTTTCAGGATTCCCGCAAAATCTTCACCCGCGGTACCGTAACGTGAATATTTTTACAGTTTCGCATCTCGAGCGAAAGTAACAATTTAATAATTCTTTCCTACATATAAAACCATAAAGCTTCTCCCACATTCTCGTGATGACTGCTGTTACTAGCAAACATAAATAAGGGACGACATACAAGACATACGAAACAAAAATTTGTAAAAGAATTTTTTTTCAAGCATCCCCACTACCCTACAGACACCACGCGATACGTGATACACGAGGGAGACGAGTATATAATAAAAATTACGTTAAAATATTGAGCTATCGATAGCAATTAATCTCACAGGACATTCGTTCACGATAATACAAGATATTTTGTCATACAACATTTTGCGATTAAGCTCGTATTTATTCATGCACCGTAACCCATCTTCAGAGACGTCATCCTAGCCAACAGTAACGTCTGCGAATATCTTTGAGTACGTCAGTAATTCGAATATCTAATTCACAACGTTACGCAACCAATTCGAGATAGGATGAAGCACCGAGGTGAGCCGACGACCTTGCTACGGCCTTTCTGGTTCTCTGTGTACGTGCGCGGCTTGACAAAAGGAATTCGTCGAGAGTCCCCAAGGAATTTATCCAGGTACCTAACGACCGGGCGGTACCCACTTTTCTCCATACTAAGTCCAATGGTAGACCGACAATGAGTATGAAAGCACATAGAGGCTGGTATGGCTGCACTAGTTTACAACGCACTTCTCTACTTGTGCATATCGAGAAGATAAGTAATATGGCTTTTAAAAGGTACCGCACAGAGAGAACCCTTAAAATTGTCAGTTTCTACTCTGGGACTGAGTTTCCATAGAATGCACTGTGAGATACTAGCATGAAACTGATTTAACAACGTTTTAACGAAATACCTGAAAGAGAGCTCGCCCTGCGGTAAGGTAAATCCTATGATATTTCACGTGCTGCGCAACTTATGCAAAATTGACCTGGTATTTTCATATAAATTTCAACGTAGAACTGCCCTTGAGCAATTTTTGCGAAATACTGTCTCCTACTATAAATACATACAAGATAAATGTATACAGTGTATTCATTATAATAGCAATGTCGTACCATTCGCGAATCTGTAACATTATAATATATATATAGCACTCATAAAATATTAGTTGCTGTAGGTATGAGTATCACTCCGTGGACAGCGACACGTTGTAAACATGTTTTGACACTATGGCCTCTAATGGGAAAGTGAAGAAAGACTAAAGAGAAAAAAATAGGATAAAGAAAATATTAAGATCGAGAATTTTACTGCACAGAGTTCAAAGCGTAGAAACCTGAACTCCACGGTGGATGAGCAGCAGGTCTTACAGGTTTACTCTTCTACACCGGCCCCCGTCTACCTGACCAAGAGCTATGCCACTAATTTGTCGGAGGTAACCCGGTATATACAGGGTGTCCCGGAATACAAAATACCCTCTTTTCTTTATTTCTTTTTATAAAGGTACAAAGCAACCCTGAGCGAACTTTCTACATTTTTAAAATTTCAAGTAACCTGTTTCGTTAAAGGGCCCGTGAGTCAGCCAGTCAGTTTAAATTCCCGCCGTGAGTCAATTTCCGTTTGCATTAGAATAATAACTGTACTGCGTTTCGTGGTTGAAAGACTAAGCTCACCGTGTGGATTGCAGTTACGTATTTTTTGTGCGATATAGCGAACCATAACATTCAATACACCACCTCGTACCCCTCCTCAATAAAAAAAATGTCCCATTCAATTATCCTCCAACGCATCAAACTATTGACAAGCACATTTACCAGCTCTACCTTACCGACCGAGTATTCTTGTTGAACAAAAAAGAGACGTCTCGAATTTAAACCAGTTACCAACGAAAAGGACGACAAAAAATATATAAAACGTAAAGAAAGCCAAGATTTAGCCTTGACAAATCGTCAACGCGTAACACACGTATATTTGTCGACATAAATTGAAAACGATCTTAAAAGATTACACTAGACGATAAAACTCTATTGACTTTTCATTGAAAGTGACGTGTAGCATAATTACATGGCAATCGGCATTCTCGTCCTTACTTACCATTATCGAGCATTCGCAATGTGCTCTTAAAGTAAATAACGCTAGGCGTCGCCAATACCCGTAAATAATAGCGATTTACCGAGTCCGTCGGTGCGTACAATAAACACTGCATACAGTGTACGAACGTTTATTGATTTTAATTGAACAGTCATTGGGGTTCTTGTTTCGCAGTTCGTAAGAACAGCTGCTACACAATTCGACCGGCACTATTGACACTCGTCTGTATATATTAAAGATCGGTTTCGAGCGGACAAATGTTAACGTAAGGACAAGCATATATCTTTTCAGGCAATACTGCATATACGTATATCGACTACGTGTTATCTGTGTATACGACATATGTATATCACCCCGTCAAAATTTACTAATGTCAATATATTTTAAACCAATTGTAATATCTAGTAAATGAACGCGTCAATGAAAAAGCATTCGTTACCTTTCGCAAAAGAGCACTGGCAATGTGAAATCTTATTATGGGTCTAATTAGCAAGAATCGAAGAAACATCGATCAGTCAAATACTTGTTGCATAGGTATACCCATGCTAGAGCTATGTAACGAGCACATGGAGAGTCTGATATAAGATCCATGGTGGAAGCAGTAATAAATATTACAGACCAGCCGCTACGAATGAGTCCCTTGGGAGGAAAGAATAGCTAATGCGACCAAGAAATACATGGGGTGACCAATGAAGTTAGGAATTTAGCTGGTAAAATAGATAAAAATTAATCCCGGTGGGTTATCAATCTCAATGACGAGAAAGAGCCAATCTTCAAGATTAAAGTAACAACTGCGTCGGATAACACAACAAGCGACTGGTGAATATTCGGTGTGGTGCGTCGTGTCGTACAGAAATCGCATGACGTAATGCGCCCGCATAAAGGCAATCAAAATAAATGATCTTAAATTGCCAGGGCTTCTTTTTACCGATCTCTACGGTATGCTGTCTGCCCTGAGTTCCTCCTTGCGACAAGAGACAAAACAAGAGTGCTATGAAAATACGTGTTACCTACGAGAGCAGCTAGATGTGTAAAGGGGACAAAGGTAAAGTCCAAAGACGAGGAGTATCATTGAAGATTCTTAAATTAATGTACGCGTGTAAAAACCAAAAATTTGGTATGCTAACAAAGGATGCAAAGCAATGACGCAAGTTACTATATTCAAGAGAAAGATGTTTATTCTATCGACATTCAAACTCACGTCTTGGCTCTGGGTCTTGATACTTCCACTGTATAGATGAATGATAAACAATTCCGTGACATGTGCCAAAAGACGTACGTAAATAGTAGTAATGCTTTTATCTAATACTTATAAACGTTACTTTTTATTATTATCCTTCGAAAAACCACTGTATTCGATGACACAGCCAGGTCGTGAGGTTCTTAATGATATACCAATATAGGAAAATTGCTTGAGCGATGTTTATATGAATTAAAATTTTTAAGAATTTTCAGATATCTTTATCCAGAGTCAAGCGTTACCTGCCTGTCCTTCGGCCATCCATTCAGTGATTCACGGTTGTGCCATTTGCGAAAGTAGGTTGAGAAAAAAATGTGAAAATCAACGGGATTCGTAGGCTGGATGAAAAAGGAGCACTTTAGGTATTCTCAGTGACCTTCGGGTGGCGAGCAAAAGCAAAATCGTTCATTCAAAAGTCTACTAGCATCCGTGCCGGGTCCATGCATTGTTGGACGCTCTCAGCATCGCACGCCGCATTGTTCGGAAGGCGCAGCTGTTCCAAAATAGACAATTCCATTGTGATGCGCTATACAATGGAGCGTATGCTTTTTGTTGTTCTACTCCTCTGTGCAAGGGAAATCAATTAGATTGTGACAATTAGTAGCGCGATACGATTGTTTTTGCGCTACGCGAATGTCGCATGTGTGATTATTGCTTTTGGAACAGACGAAGGCGACCGGTTTGCTTTTTTGACCTACGGGTAATGTAAGGTTACGATTCGTGCGTCAATCAGCGATAGGTGCACGTTCATAAGCTTTTTTATGATAGCTGTTACAGCTGCGCCCTGTTGAATTATCTGTTTTTTCTTTAAATTAAGAGAATCGCGTTGGGTAATTGGTGTATATTCTTTCGGAGTTGGGAGAGTATGACGGTGCCGCTTGTGATTTTTCTTTGTGATTATCATTATTTGTTATATTATCATTCTCTGGGATTACGTGGCACGATTCAATTTTTCGAATTCCTATGAATCGTCGTTTATACAACCGATATCGTTTGATAAGGTAACAGTCTATCGATACAAAAATAGATTGAAGTAAAACGGTTCAGCAATAAAGGAATCTCAGAATACGTGGAAGTTAGTGATTTGTAACTTTAAAAATTTTTGAAAATAGATGTCCATCGTGTGTTCTTAATCCAGGGTAAGCACATTAATGCTTGCAAAGAGAAATTATTTATTGTTTACCATGTTAGACGTCCTGTGAGACAGTGTATTATCGCTCCAATTCGTAATTGGTTCATAACTTTAGATTTGAAAAAAAATTTTTAAAGTTATTAAACTTTGACTCACCGGTATGATTTCACTGATGCGTTGGATAAAAAAATCCGATTAGACGATCGGGCCGGCGTCCTGGGCTATTGAACTTTATTCAAACACTCGCGACGATCGCGGCACGATACACTCTTAAAATTAGGAAATCCCAAAAATCGCGTTGTCTCATAATCGCCTAGTCGCGCTTGCAACTAACACAAAACGTGGTGAAACTTTTTTTTTTATTTCGAATCACGATGATATCGTCGTGCACGCCGAAGTATCAGCGAAAGGCCAAGCTATCGTGGCAACGGGTTCTATAGTACTATAGTGGGCTTTTGTGTATGTACTCACCGGATCCCACCGAGGCTCCGGAAAGCGAGGGAGCAGGAGAACCTATGACAGGGGGCAGATGGCATTTCCGAACGATTCCGAACCGGTACCGAAGTTACACGAATCGTGAGTTCCAACGGTCGCTTGAAATTCACCGCTAGATGGCAGCCAGCTATGAGTTTAGAAGGATTAAAACACTTCCCAGATAATGACTTTGATAGATCTCTTGATTATTTACGGTATCGCAAGGAAGTTACTAAAATAAATTATTTATTTAATACAACTAAGGAACATCTTACAACCCCCACTTTCCAAATTCTGAGTGTGTTACGCTTTCAGCTGTTATGGGCCACAAGGATGGAGGTAAATTCGGATAATTTTGTAGCTCAATTGGAAGACTCCATAATGGAGTATCGATCTCTTGAGCAATATCAGGATCTGCTGTGTTTTCGAAGAACTCCTTTATGATTTCATCAGGACCTGGCACTTTGTTCGTCAAGGATCTCATTGATCTGGGCTGATTCTTTTGAGCAACTGAAAGAATATTTATTGCTTGGTATTCTTAACAAAGTTTTAAATACTTATGGACATTTATTATGATTAATTTCTTTAATTATTACCAATTCGTTGAAGCTCCCATATCATCGGTGGTGTATAATGAGAGAATTTACATCCGTTTCCAAATGCACAGTCACCATGGGTCATGTATCGTTTACATGGTATTTTTTCAGATTCTTCTTTCAATATTGTTTCTGGAGCTAAAATAGATTCATACAAAATTACAAAATATTACACACTAAACGTATCACATATATGATATGTCAAATGAAATTCTAACCTTTAAAAAGACTGTAATGATCGGCTCGATTTTTGGCATGTTGCAAACTTGATATGTGTTTCTTCCTTGCCTCGGAATCATCTTTAAATGATCTATCGCAATAATCACAGTAGTATCTTTTCCCCATTGAGTATATTTATCAAAAAAACAGTCACTCAAACTATACTAAACGAACGAACTTTTTTTAAGTGTCAAAACAAATGTAACCACAAACGTAATCATGAGGCCAGTATTGATTTCACCAGAAACACTCCTGCCATCTAGCGGGCACCGCTCTCACTAGCAACACCCTCTACCGCTAAAGAACATATATAACTAAAACAAATAAGAATAAACTATCGACTGTATCTTCAATATTATAATAAATAAATGACAACTCATAGTAGAAATGTGGCATGTTGATTTGAATAATTAAAATCGTACAAATAAAAGCATGTGAATCGAATGCCCTACAACTATATATGATAACATGGGTATACATTTAGTGGGTATTTATTTTAAACAAACAGATTACGTACATGATACTGCTCGTTTAAACGTTACAATTATTTGTTACACTCTTACAGCATAATATTTCAGCTCAGCACCGCGTGCGTCACTATTTATTATACTACACTTGGAATCGTAAAATCCTGTCGCTAAAAGTGCCTTTCAATAAATTTAAAAAATAAGCCATCGAATGCTTCCCTTAATAAGCTACAATTCCGTAAATCCCTTCAATATACAATAACACAGACTCAATCGCCTACCACGCTCCTCTTTTTTCTCATTTTGCGAAACAAAAAGTCGTAAAGCTCCAATTCTACTTTTACTGCTACCTCCGAGCGCCTTATTATAATACATCGATCGCATAACAATAGACTGGTATCCAGTGTTTGAGGACCGATATCCATTAAAATTTTCTTCCCTGTACTATTTTAAGTACGTCATAATGCATTTGACTATATCGACAATTCCAAAAGTTTTCCATCCAACTGCCAACACTGTGACACGTTACTCAACAGTTTGATTCCACGTTGTAGAGTCGACATTCGATGAGCCTACTTAATGACAGACATTTTCAACGACGGCTGTGCTAGTCACGATAACTCGTTAGTTTTCCTACAAGCACATATCCTACATTCTAGAAGTAACGCGGAATGCAGAATAAACGGCGTTAACGTAGCTGAAACAGTATTTGCGAAAAAAATAAAACGTAAAATTATTAAGTCCTATGTATGTAACCTAGCCAGTCGATATTACTCTTCACTATGCATGAGCAACAAAGTCATTGAGTATGCAGTAAAATTTTTCTTTTTTTATTCTTTTAAAGGTGTACTCCCTCTCCCACCCTCCTCTCATCACGACCTTCAGGATACAAAGATATCAAGGACGTTACGTGTATATAAACTTTAACTGCAGTAGTTACAGTTTTTTTTTTTATTTTTACGTAAAAGGATCGTACGTGTGCCGTAAAAAACATCCCGAACGAAATATCTGAGACGACCCTGAATAAAATTGACCGAGCGCTGTGAACTTTATGGTCCGTCCCATGGACAATAGGGGTTTTCGTTAATGTGTATTTCCTTTTACTTTATTCCTTTCTACTCTCTCCTCATTTTCTCACGATTTCTTATTGCTTCGCGTGAAATCCTTCTAATCCTTTAGCCTCCATGGAAGCCATCGACAGCCAATTCGGTATTTGGGCTACGTGCGAGACGTGTTTTTCGTCATTTTTTAACCGTCAACGTTTAAGTTTACATTTCATGTTAATAATCGTTGGTGGTACCTCTGTATAAATTTATGAGCACATATTTCCGTGCACGTACATACAGTATATTATATTTAGATGGTGATTCTTGCGGTTAGTCGTGCTCGGTCTATTTTGATGGTAAAGGATAACAAATTGAAAGAAGCCCGTTACGACGTTCAGATAAGAATATAATAGTTTTTTCCCGGAAGGCGAATGCTTTAATGGCCGATCCAGCTCGTGGCTGTTATACGCACATAGATCATAGCCAACATTTGTACTTCCAAGAGCTGCGTAAATCGTTCTTTGAACGAGGAGGACGTGTATAATGTTATGTATGTTTAATGGGCCGTTTACGCAGTCTTTGATTAACATAAAGTGAATGCGTAATATACTGCAGTGTACAACTTGTCAAAAGTCATAAAAATTCAATATTTGAATATTTTGCCATTAGCTCGTTTGTGGTTTTTGCTTCGATTTTGGTTTTATTTTAAAATATGTTTTCCTTTGCCACTCTTTTTTTCTCAAACCTATGCGAAATCCGAATTTTTAAATGCACTATAGCCGAGTCGACCTTTGAACGTAGAATAATATTGCATAAAAACATCATAAACATAAATAAATAGAACAAGTGATAACGCGTTACATAAAGTTTTTAGGCCTGCTAAAAACAACGTCGTACCTATCGATAGAATTGTTTAAAAGAAAACGAGAGACTAGAATAAATTATCAGAACGATAGAATTTATTCCTTTGTCAATTGCCAATTCCTCTACGCTAAACGCGCCTTTAATAGGTGTACATTGCGTCTAGAAATCGCAAGCTATACGAATACAGTATAGAA
Source organism: Trachelus iudaicus (assembly GCA_030142595.1). NCBI lineage: Eukaryota > Metazoa > Arthropoda > Insecta > Hymenoptera > Cephidae > Trachelus > Trachelus iudaicus. The sequence goes on along the minus strand of JARQTH010000282.1, from coordinate 2,032,296 downwards.
TCTAACGCAGAAAAATATATATTATTTATATCGTTGAAAAATAAATTATTATCAACATAGCGGAACGAACTCTTAATATATTATCAATGCAATACGCTTCCGTACGACTATTGGTTAAATGTGTGTCTCAGAGCATGCGTTTCTCTTGATTAGTTATTAATAGTTTATCCTTTAATGTATAGTATATGAATAACTTTAGTTTTTTTTAATTAATAAAAAACGGAGAGTTAAAGTTTTACTTTTCTCCCGTTAATTGTGAATTTCTACCTCTTTGTTTTTTTCTCTTTGTTCCTTTTTTTTTCGAGTGCAAGGATCATTCCAAAAATTAAATAGATCTACAACTTTCAAATGATTATCAAATGTTGCCAGTGCCAGGTTCGTTTTTATCTAACGTATTCACTTCGCAATCCTTAGAGTAGTCAATCGGCGAAGATAAGTTGAGAAATTTTAAGCCCCGTTCACACGGTAGTGCACGAAGGACAACGTGACAGCTGTAGAGAACCCATCACGTCCTCCTGTATATTAATCAGTGTGCAATGTCTTAATTATCATTTGAGAAACGTGCGATAAAATATAAATCATACAGTCACGCATTAATCGCTGTACAATGAGAATAAAAATGAATTGTCCATAATTTTTGAAACAGTTAAATACTTTGTTTTTAATTTTCCTCCTTAAAAAGACAATACATACGTACGTCCAATTGATAAAATTAAAAAAATCTTTTCTAATCTCAGTGACACTTACTCCTTTCTCATATCCCTAACAACGTCCGACTAATCTCATTGAAAGTTACAATTCAATTTTATCGCACGTTCCCTACCCTTCTAAACGGTTCTGCCCGCTGATCTCGTGGTGACCATAGTACCATTAATTAATTGTTGTTTTCTTACAGTGTATCTAACATATAATCAATCACTATTAACAATCGGCTCTCATTATTAATAATAGCTACCGTATCACGCGTTATGAAGTATTGAATCGAATCAAAGTATGTGGATACACAAGCTCATCAGACTGAAGTAATTTCATCGATCCTGCTGTCACCCCTCTAGAAAGGTAATTGGTCCATTACTGATATCAAATGCCTTCTCGAGGACCAGGGAAATACAACAGCCGATCGATCCTCCATTATTTCCAGCGGCACGTCGTACGGGAAACGAGTGAAGGAGCCTCTTTCGGACAATAACTCATTCCGAAACAGTAGTTGTAACGAAGAAAATCGCCCCATAAAAAAAAAATACAATAAAGAAATAATTAACAAAAACATTTCTTTCTTTCTTTTTCCTTGCAAATAGTTAAAAATATATAACGAGTAGAGATCTACCCAATGTATTCAATAGCAGAGCGCCGGGTGATCTGACTATTGGAGCAATGGCGTAGGTTGATCCTGACACGTTACTGTCGCCCGAAGGAGGCCCAAACAGCAAAACAAAGGATAATCCAAAATCAGCCCATCCTGCATCCCTCTCTACCCTCCGTCTCGTCTACTTTCCGTACAGGAGGACGAGAATCGCAAGTCTCGCAGCTCCGGCACGCCTCTCCGCTCTACTTCTTGATCTCAGGATTCGCCGGCAAGACCACATCCTGGCGTACCTTGTGCCCCCGGAAGCTCGCTTGGATTTTGGTGGCTGCCTTGTGCAGATCCGGATCCGTGAGGTCGATACCTTCCAACTCATTAACCGCATCGTTCACCTGTAACGAAATCGTAGAATTTGCGGTTTATTATGGTTTCCAAAAAAAACATGAAAAAAAGTATAGTATTAACACCAAAGTAAAGTCTGTTTCTCACTGTTCTTGTCTGTTGGACGAAACTTCAATTTTTCATTTCATACACACATTTCACCGAGAAGTAATATGTATGGTATACTATGTACTCTTATCACCATCCTATAACCGTATCTAGACCTTTACTAATTGCTGATCGCCACTTCCAGCTTCGAGCTTTATTCGCTAAAATCATCACGTGGATGAAGTTTCAAATTGTTATCGAATAAAGTTTCATTAATTTTACCAAAAATCTCAAGCTTGCCATTGTACGACGAAAACCGTTCGACGTTCATAACTTTCCACTTAGGTCGTACGTACACAAGGACATTTCTAGAGCATTAGCCTTAGTTCGCAAATGCAAAGTGGATGATATATGGACTTGGTACCAAGTTGCAGCTTCGATTCGCATCCCCGTGGAAACTTGCCAGTCGCACTGAGCTCCGCTACTACGCCTAAGTCACTGTTGCGAAGTTTCCTGCTAATCTTGGTACACATGACAGACACGACCCAAAAGCCCCTTACAGGGGTGCCCGAAGTGCAAGATGCCATCCTACCACGTGGATCGGTAAGTTTACTTATACCCCACAGCTTGTTATACGGCACCGACTGTCTTTTTTGCAATTATGCAGATATTATTGTGCCCTTCTCTATTTTTAGATTTAATTATGACGGAACAATGTGCCCGGCGTCCTCGCGTGAGGCCATGCTAAGAAAGGAAAAAAAAATGAAAAGAGGCTCGACGAGGCCTCGTAGAAAAGCCTCACATGCAAAGAGGGTTTATAAACATGTAAATTGCAATTAAAGTAACATATTTGCATCGAGGCGTCGTTTCATCCTTCCCCTTAAGCTATACATGTATATCTGACCCTGTTAAGCTCCATCGTTCTCTGACTCTATGTAATGTATCTGTATATACTATAGGAACGTATGTATAACGCAGGCGAGAAAGTTCCTGTATACGATTATACCATTGGAATATATTGCCTACATGCGCCCCGTGCCATGCTCGTTCTCGCGTTTAGAAATAGCTGCCGCTGCTGCACCGCTGATTAAATAGTTATGTACCTCTTCGGTACCTGACTGCAGTTCTTGAGCTTGTGGTTCCCAAGAATGTAGGGGAAAAAAAAGAAGTAGGAAACATAAGTGGAAAATAGTTTCGAGGCTCTCTCTCTGTCTTATGGTTACGTGTCATTGAAATAGGGCAATTACGATTTCAATTATTTCATCTGTACGATTGAACTTTTTGAGACCGCCTCATTCTTAAAAAACTAATGTAAGGTCGAGGGGAAGGAAACGTATCTATTTCTTTTTCTAGATACTCTTTTTTGTCCGAAAATAATTTCAAGGGAAAATACGAAAACTTTGCGCGGGATTAATGCCTTTGTTGTTTTGACACTTGTAATATAATCCAGGTGGACAAACAGCAATTTAACATGTTTCGCGAGTAATGCGTCGCTGCAATTTGCGAAATACTCCCACTGGGTAAGCTAACGTTGTTACCTTGTGCAGAACTAAAGTCCAAGTTCCAATTAGTCTTGTTTAATTAATCCTCAGATTGCCGGGAGAACGCGTAGGAAATCATAAGGATCATCTGCATAACGTCTCATGACATTAAGGATGCATATAAGTGAAAATTCAAAACTTGTTCTATGGAAACTCGTGGAAATAAATTTACGTAAGATGCATCCAGCACACAGAGAGTACCGGAGGATCGTAAATCTTTTTAAATTTATACCAAGACAATCCAGCCGGTATCCGGATGGACTTTTCAAACAGTCGTATAAAAAAATATACCCCAAAATAAGGAAAGTTCGTAAAAGTAAGATGGATCGCTGTCGTATGCACTGAAACAGACTCCGCGTTATATATTGCCTACGGCGTTATAAAGCGCGTGCCTGAGTACTGTCTGAGGAAAAAAATTATTGACAAAAAATAATAAAACAATACAACGAAAAAGGTTCACGAACCTTTTCGCGCATCGAGCAAAGGAGCTCGTAATTTTCAACTATGTAAGAAATAAAAATTGCTACGTAATTCACGTGCGAATCATTGCCTGAAAAATTATAGACTCGCGTTCGTGAAAAGTGTCAACTATTTTTGATCGATTGCCACGCGACATTATATTATATAATTTAATCTGCTATACACGTTCTTTTGGTAAAGCCATCACTGAAGGACAAGTAACCTGTAATTAGAGGTACCATATATGTCTTTTCTACCCTCAGCACTGCATTATAGAACTTATCGAAAATTCATAGCGAAAGTTGAACTGCGGATCTTGTTAGTAAAATTAGCTATAGACTGCAAGCATAACACCAGAGAAGATTCATCCCTTGCAAAATCTGGAACGGATGTAACAGCAGCAGCAGCATTGGTGGCTACTGCCTACTAAGGAAATCGTAGCGCAGCATCCTGTCACGCCCTACTAAGCACATAAATGTTAATTATTAATGCTTCGCGAAACGAAATCTCGTTGGGTTTTATTCGCTCGAATGAGTAGTTAGCTACTTGAATCTGCATGAAGATTCAGAACCTGGTCCAGTTTCTTTTATATTTGCGTTTAGCATATATATATATATATATATATATATATATATATATAATTAGACTTAACGCCTATCTGATAAAAAGGTCTGAACTAATTCTTAACCTCTCTACCAATTCGTTAGGTTCACGGCGGTGCTTCCGTATCATTGATCCTCGTTAGAGGGACTATAGCCACCACCATTAGGTATTGGCTTTTGGAATCTTTAAAAAGAGAATTGGCTGCTACTTTCCAATGCTCCTTTATAGTCGTTTATCTTACTTTCTTCACTCGGCCAAGATCCAACAGAGTGCGCCACCGCTTCGCATTACTAAGCTAACTTGAAAAGTTTCCACCTCGAAAAGGCATTTTGCTGTCACTTCTTTACGGAGGTGTATCTTGATCTAGTTTTTTTTTCTCTAGCATCATTAGGATAGCATCTTTTCAATTTTTGTTCGCGATGCAGTCTTTATTGCGCATTCTCACTTTTACGCCTACAGACCGTACATTAGGTTACGCGTCCATGTTTTGTGTGGTCACGTTCATACCGTGAATTTCGCGATTCCTTGAAATGCCAGGTGCCCCTCGAGGTTTCATAATGACAGGCCATTTTTTATTTCTTTTTAACGTCGTTTATTCTCAGCAGATTTTACCAAGCTACTTTGCATAGTAACGCCCTCGCGAACTCGTTGAGTAGAATAAAATTCTTAAATACCGCCGGTTCTCCTAGGTACATTCGAGTATTTCTTTTTTCTTTCGCCAACACCTTCTGTGCTTTTTGAGTAATTACAACTCCAATTGCGAGTTACGAGTCTCTGTAACAATTTTGCAAGTGCACCGCGTCTTTCACTCAAAGGGAATAAAGTACTTTGACTTGTAGGACAAAAAACGAGAGTCAAGTGCTTTTATCTCTTTGGCCGTTAGTCTGAAAAATCGACCTGAGCATCGTTAAAATTTCACGTCCAGTTCCCATCGAATCTCTACTACCACGTGGAAACAAATTCAGGAAGGGAAGTCCTTTGATCGAACGCCCATGTACAGGCCTCAAAAGAAGTCCAAGTCTATGCCAGCTTTAGGAGCATACAGATAAGTCACAGGCTAATATAATGGATCTAGTAGATTCTCAATGAAAAGACACGTACACACAAAAAATGTGTCACGAAATTCAAAGTAAATAAAAATAAAATAATTATATGTCAAACGAATGCCAAGTATTGCTTGTGTGCCTTTACCAGAGTATACATATATGTAATCGAGTGCCTTGTTGTTTTTCTCTACAAGTGGAGAATCTCAGTAAAGCCCGGTACTGCAATTGGAAACGTAACAGCTGAAATGCTGAAAGCTTTCGATTTGCGTTTCTCGCGAGTTAACCCAAAAGACATTTTCCACTGGGAAGCATCGTCCGGGGTTTTGTTTCGTAAGATCTAGCTCCGAGCCGATAACGTTAAATAAATAAATAAGCACAGCTTTCGGAGTGATAAAATTTTTAAGTTAAAGGAAAAGAAAATTGTCAACGCACTTTACAGCACTCATACAAAATGCACAGTAGAAAAGAATTTCCGGATCTCTACGTAAATAAGTACCTACGTCAGCGTCAAACAATATCAGCCCTCGTTGTATCAACTTAATGTCAAAGGAGCTAACAATAGCCCCGGTTCAGTTGAAATTATCGATCACCAGCCAGTATCAAAGCCGGCGGCAACGCGTTGCATTAATTAAGCCAAGCTTCGGCCATAATTTTCACGAGACAACGAAGAGGAGCTTTTTCCTCTCTCGTATGATTCATCTGGTTAAAAGCTACATATGCAAGACTAAAAATTATCGTAGCTACTTCTAATTGCTCCCTGTCCTAAAAGCTCCCCCTACGAATTCTGTATAATGGAGCCTGCGACCAGGAACCACGAAGCTTAATTCACGACGATAATGAAGATTAGTGAAAAAAAACTTCTTTTTTTCAAAATTTCACCAAACAGTGTATAAAAGAGTCTGACTCCTTTGTACAGTAATTGTACTGTCACGTGGAAATTTGTAAATTAAAAAAATTTTTGCAAAATTTCACTCTACCAAAGGCGTCTAAAGGGGGATCTTGACTTTTTTTTTCATAGTCATCGCGCCATTGTCGCGCAGAACCCGAGACTTGTGAAAAAGCGGAGCGTAGCGCTCGACAATTGATTACAATCGTGCTTTCGTGCTTTCAGGTTGGCGAGCCTCCCTCTTGCATAGACCTGGACACGCTCCGTCTGTAAATTGATGGGGCACGATTTGCATAAAGCGCGAAGAAAATTTGCTTGGGCTCGGAGCTTGCGAAAAATTGCCTATTGTTACTGTGGATGTATGCCGTAGGTTAGGATTGGAGTGGTAGATGACACGTTGGATTTTAAAAATATTTCTGAGCCCATATGTCATGTGCCGTTTCTCGGAATGACCTGGACTCCAAATCTATCATGCACACGCCCTATATTGTACCTTTTAGTACACATACTCGACGTGGGACAAAGTTTTACATGAAAACCGTAGTAAACGATTTTCTTCGCTATAATAATAGAGAGGAGTTTCTGGGTTCGTGCTTGCGAGAGTGCAACGAATTTGTTTTCCGACTTGATGCACTTCGTGCGAGCCTCCTTAATCCGTGCAAACAGTCACTATGGAATTTGTAGCTCTCCTGCGAAAATTCCTACTCCCGTATAGATTCACGTGCACGAGGTATATCCGTAGAAACTAGCCTTAAACAGTGTTGGGGACAGGTATATAGGTATATAAAATGTGGTTAATATAATTTGCGAAATGGATTTAAAAACGTATTCGTGCTGGATATAGATACATGTATATATGTTTCCATTTCATCAAGATTAAATACTTTCAACGTCCAACCACGCGAGAGATAAAAATAAATGTAACATATTTTTTACCATCAAAATTCGATCCTTCTCTGGTTAAGCTAATCGAATTAATGCTTCGAGCGTTAACAGCCGGCCCGATGAATTTTCTATTTCCAACTGAGCGACTTGTTTCCTCAACGTGCTGAACCACGTCAGCATCATCGTTTGTTCTCTGCAGAGACCTACGCGGATACAGTTAAAGCACCTACTTTCCTGTCACGTACGGCAAAGAGTAAAGTAAGAAAAATCCAACACGTTTATCCATTCGATAGCATATCGGAAAAACTATCCTTTACCGTGGGACCTCCTGGTGGGAGTTTCATTTTTGCGTTTTCTCATATCCGCGACCAGCATCCTTTCGTTCTCTCCGTTCGCGCGTCCCAGACGAAATGAATAAGAGAAATTTCATATGCACGTTTTCACTAGAGAGAATCCACGTAGAGAAGCGCGCCTGTGAAAAATATTGAGTTTTTTGTGCTAAAAAAAATTTTACAAACAAAACTTTCAAAAAGAGAGTCTGATAGCACGGAAAATGAGTGATTGCCTAACTTTGTAAAACAATTTTATGCAAATATGACTACAGTTCTGAAATAGGAAGCCACCGGGTACATATAGGTACGTGTATACATTCCTGACCTAGTTCATACGAACCCTTATACATGAGTCTCTAGCTTCTCATAGTACACTGGGACAAGTTAAAAACTTTTTCAAAGATCCACGGGTCCTACGAGCAAGCAGTAAGTTTATGTTACGATTGTGCTGCCGTCGTGCTTTATTATGTATTTTAAACAATGGACCACAGGAGACTATATGCAATTCGTTTTACAAAGGTGTATATATATCCTATACATACACGTATATATGTACGTGGAACGTTAAAATCAATACTAGCCCGCTTCATTAAAATCCGTCTCGTAAATTCATTAAAATTCTTTCGGCTTCGCCAACCGCCTATTCACTATAATTGAATTTACAATATACATACCTAGGTAGCCTCCGTACATCAGAATTCTTCTCGTTCATCGACGAAGTAGTTTGTCTATTCAATTTACCTTCGACTTGCAACGCTTATATACAATTCGATTAAAATACGAATTTTCTCCCCTCTCACCGGAACTTCCCCAGCTATTGCTACAAGGAGCTACTGATGTTTGATACTTCTAGCAATACTAGCAAATGCTACTCGAGCATTTCACCGAAGAAAATTTTTGTCTTAAGTCTTATTAACTGAATTGCCATAGGAGTCCATAGGGTCTTCCTGAGATCTGAAGTTGAACCGGGGGTCAAAAGGGTCCTTCAGGAAATCAGCCAGTATTGAAGTACCTCTTGCTTCGTTATAATGGATGGCTAGTAACTTCTAGGGATTTTTCCTAGTAAGAATACTCAGGCATCAAGTAAATTCTATTACGTGTCCTCTAAAGCCTGAAGAAGAAGGACAGAGATGTTATGTCTGGTTTATGCAACGTCAGGATAACGATAACACGGAAAGACATCCAGTAATCCGTATAAGTTTCCCCAGAGAGAAGTAAAATTGTCAGGGATATTTTGTAAGTCTTATTCCCTGGTACCTACACAGCCTCCGGTTATTTGTCAAGGACGCAAGAGACTCTAGTGGCGGTTAGTAGACCTGTCGAATATATAACATGGTTTGGTAGACACCCTAGGGAAGTTTCTCCCCGAGGAGAAAGAAGAGTTTTCGTAATTACGCGTTTCCACGTGAAACGATTTATCATTCACAGGAAGTTTCAGCCGGGCGAAGGCACAATAACTGCAGATCCTCTTAACGTCAAGTACCTAGAAAGAATCTTCTTGATCCGACGGTCATCGGTCTAGTTCGATGATGGATTGGACACTCGGCAAGGCTATTTACCGACCAGGATCAATTTTTTGAATGCGCCAGAAGTGACAAAAAAAAGATAGCCACAACTTCTAGTTACCTATAGGAAATTTTCCTTAATGTGATACCGAATTCAACGCCTTCTAATTCCAGTCAAAGACAAATATCCCGAAATGACTCAGGACGGCTTAATCGCGCTTGAAAAATCGCTGACGATCAGTATCGCACGTCACGGCGACAAGACAGCCGAGGGGGTCACTAACTCGATAAGAAGTCGTAGGTCGATCCTGTTCCGTTTGCGATAAATTGAAGAATCTCATAAAGGATCACTGATGAGAGCAGAATCTTCACCAAGAGACTCCCAACAGTCTCAAGTAAAGTGACACGTTTCGATCCTCATGCGTTTCCACGAGTACGGAAATTTTCCTTTTTCAAGAATCCAGCGAGATAAAGGACAAGTCCCACAGCATCCAAGGAGAACGGATTTTCGTATTAATTATTACTTTCATCGTCCACCGCGACGGGGCGTTAGCCATCGTTAGAGAAAATCGTAGGCAGTAATCCGCCGCTCGTTCGCCGCTACGTGACCTGGGCCACTTCCGCGTGCGTTGAATATTTTATTCGACCCTCGAGAGGGTTAATTTAGTTTGAAAAGGTTCAAGAAGAGAAACACCCTCTTTTCATACCCCCCACTTATTTCCTCTTCACCATCTTCTTATGGCCCCGTAGGTATCTTAACCCTCTTCTACGACACAACGGACTTCACTTTCTGGCTCCCCATCTCGTCCTGGCCTATACTGTACACGGCACAATAGAAGCGAACTGGTAACCCCCGGAAATTCCGCTCGCGGTGCGGAAACTACGAAACTTACGGAGAAAACAATTTCCTCCGCGTCCCGACGAGTCAGCTCGTCGTCGAGCCTCACGTTGATAGATGCCCATCCACGTAGGAATCTCGAGGCAAACTTTGAAATCGCCGAGCTAAGCCACCCTGCGGGTGTAGTGTACAGCTTCGATAATTCATTTCATAGGCTGTTCTATATTACCTGCGTCGTGTTAAAGCTCGTATCACGCAGCAGCACCAGCGTCACCCTCAACCTGATACCAGGAGAAAGTAACCACGGCGCTACAACGAGGACACGACAATGAAACCGGGATCGTTCAAAGCAATCGATCATCCATAATCCACTTGGGGAACATGCCCTAACTTTACCGGATAACCGTAACAATCCTTAGATAAGACGATATCCGATTTAATATTACTATTGTCAATTTTACCATTAAGTACATCGACTTTTGATTCAAGATTTATGTATACGGACTATTTATATTCTACCTAGAATTCCAAATTCTCCTAGGTGCTTCGAAAATGGTACAGTCATCAGAAGCAATATTTTTGAATGAAATATCTCATCATTCGTTGAGTCTTGTATTTTAATGAAAATTTATTATTTTTATTTAACTTTCAGATGTCGCACGTCGATTCAGAAGTAACGAGCTGGAGAATCACGTGACTTGACGATTCGTGTACCACCCTGTACCGAAGAACGAGGGTGGTTTCGAAAACATGCGAGGAACCACGGGGAATCAGTAGGTGCGAACCCCGTGGAACAGATCAATAGGTAGAAATATTGACGTTGAGGAATCGTGCGCGTGATTGTCAAAATTTTCGTATATCTGGAGACGTGGAACATTTATGTACGATGTAGTATAAGAAGCAAAGTATATCATCAATATATAACTTTTTGCAATTTTTACCATTTTTTATGTATTTCTACTACACACGATATATATTCTTCTTTTTATATACGAAACGTACGAAAAAAAAATTATTATATTGACAAAAATATGTTTTGCCTATACGTCAGATTTATAAATTTTCGGCGTGGGAAGATATATCTCTTGACAGAGAGAGACAGGGAGAGAGAGACACAGAGAAAGAAAAATAAGAAAAAAGATTTGTGCCACGTGCAAGGACAAAGGACATCTTCTTTCTTCTCCCACTTTCTTCGCCCCTATTCTCTTTCTTTTTATCCGCCTTCTTCCTCTTTCTCCACATTGCAATGAGAATCCACGGAAGCGTGGATCCGTCCCACTATGCCATCGGTCTAAGAAGTTTCTTCGACTCCGTAAAGGCTGCTGCATTGCTGCTGATAAGATTTTCACAGGAGTTAACGTTCCGCAAAGAGACAAGAGACAGTGTGTGTGTTCCTTGTATTAAGCTAGTTCTAACTTGATTACTCTCAAAATGCAGAGAAACTAAATTTCCATTTAACATTTCGAATACTCAATTCGTCGTCTGTCTCTGAACTTGACTGTACACTTTAAATAATTTCCTTTTCTACCAAGATTATTAAATGGGAATTTTTAATGGCATAATGTATTGCGGGTTGAATCAACAAGAAATGCTACGGGGATTAAATTCATTTATTCGAAATCTTATTTCACGATTGTTATAATCATTCACGATGATTAGAAATTTCTCGCGCTGGATTGTCGGTCGAACAATAAGAAACCAGACGAGAGCAAAATGTTCTCATAAATATCACCATTGAATTCCGTGATTTTTCGTTTGCGACAGGAATCGCCGAGGACGATCGATCAATAGCAGGCTTTTCACAAAAATTAATTATACGCCCCTTACCCATCCCCCCGTCATCTCCTGATACTGTAGATTATCACGTCCCTCGAGAATCGGATTTGTTACTTTCGCAAAGTTCGCAATATTTTAAAATTTCCGGAAAATCCGACAGCTTCGTGGCATTCGCGAAAACGTTCCGAAAGGTCGACGCTCATAAAGTAAAGTTTAGATTGAAAAAAAAAACATTTTTTTTCGTGTCTCCAAAAATAGCGATTTCCTAAAATCCAAAAGTAATAGCTTTGTCTTGAACGGGCTTTAAGCTCGCCCAAGTTTAATTCGTACAATGGCTTCCCGCAGGATTATCCTCTCTCAGTCTAAGTAACGTTAATCCCATCCTATCGATCATGCGAAAGGGCTCGCTTATTCTAGATAGCTACTGAGCATCCGGCGTGCTCCGATTACACAATAAATCATATCGTGGATTTCTAGAGCGCGACGCGAATTACATGGTTCGAGTGACGATCGCGTAAATTAGTCAATGCTTGTGACTGCGTCAATTTAACTTTTAATCAACGTGACAACAAAGTCCTTCAAATTTCCAATAGCGTACACTTTTGTACAAAAGCATTGTAAAAAGTCCGATCGCAGTCAATTTTCAAGCAAATGACGTAACGAGAATACAAAAAATTTGTTTCAAACCGAAGTACCCTTCTAACTATACATATGCGCACAATGACTTCGTTCCTACATTAGGGGAGAGAGCTGGACATGTACTGTACCACTAGAACATTAGATATTCATGCGGTTTGGGCTTAGTACAGAACCCAAAGTAGGTACCCGTTCTTCTTTGCATAGTCCGCGCCATTATACACGGCATTAGACGCTAAGCCGCAGGCGATATTTATGAAGTTTTTACGGGCAACGGTGAATTTTTGCAGTTCACTCGCCATTCCTCTCTACCGTATTTTACGAGTAAATCGTGCTTCTATAGAATTTTTCAGATATGAATTTCGCCAGAATTTTCATCATAACTTTTACCTGCACAATTTTTTCACGACGAATCCCAATGCGGGACTTTGAACTGCAGCCAGCCGATTAAAAGCCGAAATACAATGAACTTGGATACTACTGTTCTGCGGCGTGATCGCGTACCACGCGATTCCCAATAGCCGTTACAGCTTCTTTGTTGCTCTTTTCTATTTTTTTTTGCTTTACTTCAGGTTCATTCGAGCAGACCAACCACTACTCAAGGAACTTAAAGTGCATTGCGAGCCGTGAAAAAAAAATAAGGCAATTATATTTCAGCCGGTATTATAAATCCGTATTGGGTGGCGCCACCTGGTGGCTGTCCAGTGTAACAGGAAATTCTGTTGAAAGCCGCCACCGCCAATGTATCAACTAATTAAATAACCTTACAAAGTAATATACTAATAGAATAATATTTTTTCCTCTGCGAGTGAGGACGTTTCATCTGAATTGCCAGTGGATATTATTCAACCGAATAAAATGGCTGCCATGCACTTCCTATCAGGAACATATACGACAGGATTCAGTTTGCTTCATTGGCACCACTATGCATTCTCTACCACTTGCGTTACTTGAAACCTAATCAAGCTTCATTCCAATTTCAAACTCCTTCGAGCCTCGACCAATAGCTAGCTCCCTTCTCGCATAATATTATACACAGTCGAGTTTAACCTAATTCCACTGGCAATTGTGGCACGTCGGAATACCGAGACTTACAACTATCAAAACCAAATCCAACTAACCAATCACCAATTTTCATATCCCCTTGCCAAGTACATAAACTTTATGCTTGTAAGATTTCTAAAAGATTATCCGTCCCGCTTTTGATCTGCATGCAGTGAATATAATGTAAATTGCAAGATACAGATATACTTGCCATGTTAATTCGTCGACGTTTGAACGGTAATAATTCACGAATTTTTTTATAAAACAAGTATTTCACATTAAAATTAACTACCGCAAATGAAGACACTTCGAATTATTATATTTTTTCAACCTTTTACAACAATATTCAAACAATACAGGGGTACGAAAATTTAATTTATGCACTTTTGCTCTTCAGCTTCGTTCAACGATGATATGTAGCAAATATTTTGGAGAATCGCATTATGCTATTAATTCGTAAAAAGATTTTTAAAAAAAATACTAGAGGAAAGGTGTCTGAGACTGCATACATTTTCCCGTGCTGTACCGTATACATGCATATATGAGAAACATTGGTACCTCCTCAAGCAAACCTACGCATGGACGTACATATAGGTATGCAAAATTAGTCCGCACATATATCAGATCAGAATACATATATACGTACAACATAGCTATATGTATATACAACTTTGGAGATACCAAAGCACGCTCAGATACATACTATTGGAAATATATATCTTAGACATTTCAAAATGGTCACAGACTATCTGTACACAGGCAAAATACCAGAAATGTAAGGGCGATTCTTCATTTCCGTGAAAATGTGTATTTTGTACGTCGAGCACGTATCGGACGTGACTTTCGCGAGGGGACACAGAAAAAAAATATTAGCGACGAGGGTGACAAAATTCTAATCTAACCTTAACTGATGTTACATCACGTGAAGTACGTATATTTCTGTAGCCCCGTACACGTATGTCCTATAACTTAATGCTCGGTTCACGTAACGCGAGCGCGCACTACGCCCAAGTGTATTAATGGGTAACGCTGTGTAATGGGAATATTGGCAGAACACATTCAACCTATCGGAATCGACCCATTAATCCTAACAGGTTAACGACTAATCCCGATAATCCACACATAATGCACGGCCGCTGGGAACCCAGTCAATGATAATTATTCAAGCCTAAGTTGTCACGTATACTCGTTGTAGCTGACTGTGGCAGCTGACAAAGTTTCCAGAATGACATACGAATTTCCTGGACAAAAAAAAAAGGAGTCAACATGCCCAGGCTTTTTTTCTCTCATTTCCTGGCAATTTCTAGTGTGCCTGGCTTTTAGCTTCTACGCGCGAGATACGACGGACTGGAGTACAGGCAAGGTACGTATATAATACCGACTTCAAGAGAAATACCATACGCTACAACGTAAATGGCTTCGGGGCGAATGCGGTGAAATAAGCACAGAGCTATATCCTTTTGTTGTACGACATGTATTATGCGTCCCCGTTTATACCGAAGCTCATTTTCTCGAGCTTAGAGAAACGAGCACGATGTAAAGTAGCGAAGCAGTGCTAAGAGCGAAGAGTCTATAAGACCGATGAGAACAGGAGTAGCTCTTCATTTGGATTTAAGGGAAGGTGAAGTTAACCATTGTCTTCGACTTAGTTTCGCCTTCAAACAAATATACCGAGTGACTTGAGGGAGAGAAGCGAGATAGTAGATGTAGACTGAACAAGTGGGAGAAAGAGAAAATCACCTTGTATAAGTACTAACAGGAAAGGCGTAAAAACCCTTTTCAATTATCGCGAGTAAATATTTTCTTAGGTTAGGAAATCAAGCCTTTTGGATCCACGAAAAGTAAAGAGGGTACATTCTTATTTCCCCGGTGAGTCCTCCAGTGAGTCTCGAGTGACCCTTTGGAAAGTTCGCGACTGCGAGTAATGTACGCGGTGGAGAAGGGGGGTGGGGAAGGGTAGTACCCTAAGACCTTGTTAAGAGCTCGTCCTGCCCTTTTCAAGGTAGCGACTCGACCAATTCCTCCCTGCTGACCAACGTTTACTGGCCGACTAGCTTGGCTGGTTCACCTACCATAGGAACGGAATAACTTTGTGCCTTGCGTGCAATGAAAGCCCCCTAGTGTCAGGTTTACAAGGATCCATATATTACAGTTCGCTTAAACGTCAGTCAATCTAGCATCGTGAACCAGGGGCTGGAAGCTTAACTGATGGCCCTGAATTCAATAGACGGGTCTGATAACGAGGTATGCCAAAAAGGTGAAAGCCTCGGGTGGTATCCCCGGCGTGTAACAGTGATTCTCACGTAGACTTAGCTGCTGAGCATTAAATGCGCTATTATAAATTTACATGGGTGCCAAGAGACTCACCTTTTCTTCGATCTTTCCTGTTGCCATCACAACGATATCCTCGGCCGACTTTACCACTGTCGAAGCCGCTTGCTCTTTTCTCGACATATGGCCCCGGAACGACGCCTGGATCTTCGTCGCTGCGTCGCAGAGTTCTGCAGCACAGAGAAACACAATGCACGTCCCTTTAGAAGCGAAAAGGGAAGAGAATTTCTTTTTGGCATCGCGCGACTCCCGGAAACGCCAGCCGAGACGTCCTTCGTGAAATTCCCTTGGCTCGTTCGACTGAGTTTCCACCGGTGCGATAGTGATCTGCATAAATTTTAAGTTCGCGGCGCTTCGTACCGCCAATGGCGGCATCCAGGAATGATAGCGATTACATTATGCACGAGGAGAGAAATGAAGGAAGTGTAAGGGGGAGGGCTGGTTAAAAAATATATATTTCCGACGATAAAATAGATACACGACAAGATCGATATTTAATTATGGACTATTTGGGTATTAAATATTCGCGGGGGTCGATTCGCATTTTTTTTCCCCTCTTCCTTTCTTTACTTTCTCTCTCCCCTTACGCGCGTCACTCGACGTTCGCCTCCCTCGCTCCCGCGCGAGAACCCGACGCTCAACGATTTATTTCATTTCCGCGACGTCTGCCGTCTAACGGGGTTTTCGGGTGAAATATATTTTTCAAATATATCCGTCGATATTATTGAGCTTCTCGCATCTGCTGTTCATCGAATCGCGGATAACTGTAGTATGTATAAAAGCGGACTACCGTACATTGCGTTGGGGCTGACCGCGTGCGAAATAAATTTTTCTGATTCCAGAGCACGACGACTCTCGTCTCGGCCATTTTTCCAGCAGAGAGAAGTTGCGCGAAGAGAAATTGTTCCGAACATTTTGTTCCAACAGTGACGAGGGTCTTACACGTTGTCTCCCTACTTTACGAGGGGGGAAAAGAAAGGGAAAAAAATATTAGGGAAAAACGAGGATCCGTCAAGTTGTCGAACGGTACTTTTTTTGTTTGTCATGATAAAATCAAAAACCCTTCGACGGTCGTCGTGAAAAGACTCGACTGAAACTTTTCTTCGAGTTCGAAGATAATATTTTGAGTTAATGTAAAAAGTTAATTCTTCAAGCGGAACGAACGATTCTTGCGGTAATGTTTAGTCCTATTCTGAAAAACTTTTTCTTTTCGTATACCGGTGCTATATTGGTTATCGTAAATAAAGCGACGTCCCACGTGCCGATCCATTGGGAAATTAAGTTATATATATGTCTGTAGGCTTTCAGGAAAATAGCATCACGCGGGTGGCAAATAAATATAAACTGTAATCTGCAGGAATGTCCGGCCGAAGCAAGATTATAAATTGACAGCTGTCATAGGGTCGCTTTCGTTTAGCGTAATTTCAAAATATTTTACTGCTAAATGCGAACCGTTTTCCGATATGCATTTGGCAAATTGCCAATTTTACGGAACGTTTGGAAAGGAGAGAATTCTTTAAAATTTTCGACTCTTTCATACTTGACGCGAGTGCAAGAGAAACAGACTTATGGATATCTTGATGTGAAAGAAACAGATAAAGAGAGAGAGATACTGGTGACACGAATCGCGAGTAAGAACATAACTTTGCGCGCAGTAGCAAATACTTACACGCACGCTCTATTACTTTGCACATAGTACCTACTATACCAACACTATAAAAATAATATCCAAAATTTGTCTCAATTTTGCGTAGAAGTCAAATACGCGAAAACCATTATCCAAAATGACACTAGTAGGTTACATCAACTGTATGTGTGTGCGTGCACGCGCGCGTCAGAATAACTCTGCCCACGCAATCCATTTTCCTTGAAAGTTTCGTATATTGGCAAATGAGAACTTTCTATAACGCGTGTATGACACAACAAAATTATCTACATAAATATATAAGAAACCACGTAAACAATGTATCGGTGCGTTGTAACATAGTTTTCGAAAATATAATAGCAGCTCGTTGAAAGAATATATGGCTCGTAAGACGGGTAAGACTGTCCATTAGTTAAATCATCAAGAAAATTCGGGTTCCATTATAAGAGAAGAAAAGACCAGTACAATCGTATAGTTATCGCGATTCGAATATATTGTATCTGCATTAAAAGTCCGTAGAAAGCAGTACAAACAGAGGAAGTCGTAAAGTTTTCGACGCAAGTACAGCAAGCGTAACGTATAACGATTTCCCGAAGGAACGAAAAGACACGAGCGATTGGACAAAATATTTGGAGCATCTACAATTTTATTGTATCCGTATATCTGTACGCAATGGTCCATAGAGTAACAATATTCTGGCATGTCTATTTGAACGGGACAAATGAACTTTTTTTTTCCGATTAGCCGTCCCGATACACCGAGAGCATAATAAATACGTGAACTCACCCTTATCGTCGGAACGGAATTCCTCCTGGAGTTGCTCCTTCGTTGGTTCCTGGTCTGATGTAGCCTCCGTCTGCTTTGTCGACACTTCCGTTTCTTTCATACTCTTCCTGGTGTGGTGGCCCCGAAACGCTGCTTGTATTCTGGTCGCTGCCTCGTCTTTGCCCTTCTCGATCTCCGTCTCAGACTCTAGTTGCTTCTGTCCACTTTCCTTCGTGCTTCCCTTAGATTCCGCAGCGCCACTGTCGTTTGACTTTGGATTATCTATAGCATAGACAAAAGGGTTCTTTAAATTATCCTGAGGATCGGTCGTAGTTTTTTTTTTCATTAAAATATTTTTCATACTGTCAATGACATTTTTCCAAATATCTAAGGACATTGCATGTTTCTTTAGTCAAAGTGAAATTTCGACCAAAGGAACAAGCCGAACGAGACTCTTTATATAAAGAAGGATGAGACATTCCTGTGCAATAGCAAGAACATATATATGTGTGTGTATATATATATATATATCTTCAGCTAGATATATTACATACTTCGTATGACTACAAAGGCCGTAAATTTAATAGGAGGGTGCGATATATCATGTGTAAAAAAAGTATAAAGGCTTATATAGACAGATGAAACGTATTTCGGTAATCGCACAAAAAATTAAGAACTTTTTTTAATACTAAAATAAAAAAAAATCAATCTGCTCTCTTAATAAGAGTGCTCCATCTGGCCTGATGCTTTTTATATTACCCAGTTACAGGGGGACTATTAACAATCGGGTTAATGGTCTGCGAGCTTGTCAGATTCCTGTCAATCAATCAAGGTTTCGATGTAGCCGGGAAATTGGTGCAAATCGTTAAACTTTATTGACTGAGGAATTAGAAGAATAGAACAAAGGCAACAGAAGGGTATCAAAGGGATGAACAATGACTTACTCTAAATTCGAATGCAAGATCACGTTTACGTTATGCAGCGAATCCAACCGGTATTAATAATGCGAATTAGGCGGCTCGGTCGAGATAAAAAAATACTAATTCCGCCCTTTCGGACTAGGGACTAGGTTACGTAATTCACGAAGCAGCACTTCTTCCACTACGAAGGGTAAGATCCCCCGAGGAATAAAACCTGGGCAATTTCTCAAGAGAATTTCGATGGTTAGTCTTGGCCATTGCGTAACTCCTACAAAAATCTACCCTCAAAGATCTAATTACTAGCCCAGGGTTATAGCAGTACAGTTACATATATACGGGAAAAAGATAAGAGTGATACCCACGTATACTGTACAGGGTACGTGTTGGTAACACTGCAAAATGAAAAGATGCCTAAAGGGAATGAGAAAACTTACACGAGGAAGGATAGATTTAAATGCTGGCTAAAGATAATCTTCTTAAATGACTGACCGCGGCAAGTATAAAATACAACTGGCTCTAGAAACTCGGCTTCAGCACAAGAGAAGATTCGAGGCCCCGATTAAACTTTGTTAGCAAGGAATCGCGAGGATTTCAAGATTTCTGTTTGCCGATTAGAACCCAGCGCGCAAAGCACTTTCTGCTTTCAGGAATCGTCGAGGCAGTACGAGCTACAGGATTTTGCCGAGAGCGGCGCTGGCGTCGGATTCGTCGAAACTTATTTTTTTATCCTTACTCTCTTTCAAGGATCGCTCGAGTTTGTACAAATATTTGAAAAAGGTCTGGAGCACGGTTCTCGCGTCAGCAAAGAACGAGGATGGACGAGTGGCGAAAGGAAGTTGACCCAGACTCGAAAAAGAAAAAGAACCACCTTAAGGAATTGAGTATAGTCAGTGCATATACATTTTTAATGCTAACTTCAAGGTTTCTTACTGTTAAGTTTGCCTTGTGTGACGATCGACCTTCGTGAAATCGATCGTTCGCGTGAGGATAGATTTGGCTGCAGGACGTTCTCACAATTTCTATGTAACGACAAGCGACTTGTTACCATGTACCTGACCAGTCTAATGTCACCACTATCAATTTATCGGAATAACTGTTATCACCGATAACAGGAGGAAATGAATTTATCGATACGCGTACTGTAATCGATACTGGTAATGGTTTAAATCAGTTCAAGCTATTTTTAATTTCTGGATTGGTTCCTCTCGTCACTCACATTTACAAAAAAGTACACAACCAATCGTATCATGGAAAAGCGGACGATCGATGATCCGTGCACGTTTACAATAGCTTCGGGAATAAAAGCCTATGTATCGGAAATGTCATCGATAAAAATGTATTATACGTCATCATAGATACTTGACATATATTCCCCGCGATATTGTTTTTCCAAATTAATTATTAAAGACGATACGTTCCTAAACGAAACTTCACTTGTCCCAAGAACCCATCCCAGAGACATGATTCATCTGGTGACTGGACCCATTACGTAATGCCAAATACACAATTAAATTACGTGAAAAATTCATGAATAAATTCCATTGCTCAAGTACATTGCTCGCTCAATAAAGTTTATTTTTATAAACTAAAATATATATTCGAAAGTATAATTTACTCGTATCCTTGTATACCGATATATCCGGCAGGAACTCCAAATTCAGGATAAACCGAATACACTAATATTCGACTGATAACATAGGACAATAAAATAGCGTAGGAATGAAGACACCTAATCGCTCCCAGACCTAGAATTTATTAGGAGAAAAAAGCTAACGTCACGTGCACGTTAACCATCAGATCGACAAGAAATTATTGCCGACGTGATGGTCCTCTCTCCTCGTTTTTTATACCTGCAGACTGAGCATAGACGTCCATTCCGACCTCTTCGTAATTCATAGCCCGCTTGTTAACCTTTCTACGTGAGGTTACGAATGTGCAGGGGGATTGGCCAATGTCCGTCATTACGACACTTTTAAATTGACCCGCTCGAATTGTACAATTTTTTCTCAGAGGAATATTTTCCTCGATTTTTCCCTGATGGTACATGTAACCTGTACAACTTGTATGCTGACGTCAAGAAATAAACGTCATTAGGCTATCACATTAAAGTACGTCTCAAAGATATTCTACGTATTGTAGATACATTTGAATATCGATCCAGCAAGAAATAATGAAATTGTCTAGGCTCACGGTGTATGATCGAAATCCTCGAAAATTTAATGGCTAAATTGTACGAGCGTTTTGACCAGAATCAATCGAAATATTTAGTGGTATTTGCTTATTCGATGGGAACCACGTTCATGTAGCTACATAACCTATACGAGTTTCGCGTATATTAGGTGAGACTAAATTCGACGACTGGCAACGCCGAATCGATTGTCAAATAATTGAGTTCCGCAACCGGAAACGCAGGTGAATGAAGAAATTCGTTGAATATTCGCTCAAAGAATTTTTCAGGCAATAAATACAGCGACTCGTAGCCCTCTCGTGGCGAGATCCTCAACTTGGTATTACCAACCACTACGATTCTCAGTCCCTCGGCAATCTGCAATAGAACCTTAAGGTCGGTATGTCGTACAAGTACTTCCAAAGTATTAAAAAAAGATGACTTCCGGCATCCATTAAATAATTTAAAGACGATCGACCGTCGCGTCTTATAAAGCCTTGGTAATATACGTCAGAATTGAATATTAACGAGCCGAGATTACGCATGTCGTTAATCTTACAACAAAAGAGCCCTGCCACGCTCTAACGTACATTATCACACAATATCCCGCGTATCATATACATATACATTGTAGCGCTTGTACGATAACGCCTAACTCAATGTACCATAACCTCAAATAATTCTGTAACGTCAACCATTTTTTATCATCCCCTTACTCCATCGAGCAAATTAATGACAAATTTTTTATACACCTATTCTCTCCTTATACTTCGGATCGAAAAGGGTTGAAAACATTAATCCGTGCTAGTTTTAGCGAATTCACAAAATGCCGCTCAAATTTTGTAAAAGGAGAACCCTTAGCACTTTTTTTCAATTAATATTGATATTGGTATAAGCAATGTGACTAATTACAGACGAAACTCGAAGTCCCAGGGGAATCGATCGTTCAACTCCCTCAGGGAGTTTAATGACATCGGTACCAACACAAATACGTATAACAGCAGGAGATTTTCTTCAATCTCAACCCCCGTCTGTTAACGTAACCCAATGACCCTCCGATTCGTTTATATTAAAGACGAAGTTAATTTAGAGCAATTTATTAGATTAGAGATTATCTTGGTCAGCTTTCTTATCGATAAGGCCGCAATCCAATTTAAGTGTAAACGCATTTGACGCCGATCCAATTAGTAAGGAAGTAAAGTATTTGATATTGATGAGGAGGAAGGAAAATGAGAATTGATCAAAAATAAATAAAAAAAAAATGTAAGCAGGCACGTTAGGCTCTTAAGATTTTTGCCCGATACTACGATTTTTTTCTACTTAACCAGCGAAGGATTTAAAAAAAACGTCACGTCCTTTTTGTTCACGATTATTTTCCGACCCTCGAAAGATCCTTCACTTTTTTTTTAAATTGTACGACCTACGTAATTACCTCGAATGGTAAGCAAACTGCTTTCTTTTTCTTAATTAACGTAATGGTCGTTCCTACTAGGACAGTTTAGTTTTATGGTTCTAGGAAACTCTAATATACTACCCTTAACTTCGATTTCACGACTCGCTACCTACTTGGGCATTACTAGTATACGAGTATTAAGAACTGACCAATCTTGTCAAGGAAAGTTTATGACGACACACGGTTTCCTATTCAAGGAATTTCGTACCATTTTATATAAAATTTTTTTCGGCTCTACTTCCTTTTTTTCAGTAAATTACAAGAAACGATTATGGAAAATTTAACGAAATAGAACAGATGACAGATGTCATTTCCACGTGGGACTAATAAACACTTCACTTAATTATTCAAACGTCTACAATTTTGTATTCTAGCGACAGAAATGCAAAAATCGTAGTTACATAGGCCGCTTGTATTAATTTTATTGTGACTATGATAAATTTAAACAATATACATGTAATACAGCAACTTCCTATCGGCGCAAGCTTCCATACTAGTTTTGCATTTTCTTGGCTTTCCATAAATCAACAAATAAAACTCTCTTATTCTGCACCGTTTGCTCTCTAACTAGTATTAAAGGTACAAAACTCAGTTACCTTGTACTTTGCCTTTCATATTACTCCCTCCCTTTATTCCTTTTTTTATTTTCACATTATTCGAATACGCACTACTACCTTTCGTGAGAACGAATATTTCGTGATACACTCCATCCACGATTTCCGACCACCTTTTATTAGCCAGTCCTCGGACATTTATGATCTTGAAAATTAAAAAAAAATTTATTTTTCCCATCTCCTTATCGGTCGTTACTTGTCAGAATCATAATACAGATAAGCCAATTTTACGTTGTCAGGCAAAATTCTCCCTACAGGGAAGCATCTGAATTCCATTCGACTGCTTACGTGGGATCAAAATGGCTGCGTGCGAAAAAGGGACGTTATTGTTAGATAAGAAGGGTTCGTGTGTGATAAATATTCGAAGGCAGCAGTAGAAAAATGTATGGTTGTCCTCAACCCATTTTTCTTAAACAACCTGAACACATGTTATGTTTCGCCATAAAACTGACAGTAATGCTAATACTTCTTAACTATATATCCTGTGTACCATGTGTATCGAATTTTCTATCGTTACATTAAATACAAGAAACTTGCATCGTAAGAATTTCAAAATTTGTTACCTAGGACGAAAATTTGGTAAAAACACTCGCGAGCACAATAAATATCGTTGAACCGATTGAACGTTAAAATTAAAACCATCTCAACCAAGATCAAGAGTCTGTTCGCAATTTTTCCCAGCAATTTCCTTAATCCAACCAGACGACCATCCTCATCGATCAAATCGATCTCATCTCTCTCCACCCATCAATCAACTCACGAAAAATACCAATATTCCATTTCAGCTCACAACAATTTTCCTAAAAAAAATCTCCCGCACTATTAATCACAAATGCAGTTTACACTGACGTCGTACAAAAAAAATAATACCTCCCCACAAATATTATTCCCAATCACTTAGCAATGCGCATACAAATTGGATTACTCCGATATCACAAAACTCATCCGGCAATCGAAAGTCGTTCGTAACACCAATCAACACCCTCATCGAAATCTAAAAAAAGAGTAAAAAAAACATTTTGCCAATACAAAATTTCACTGCCCCCCCCCCCCCCCAGACACGATACTCTGCCATTCAAAACCTATGAATACTACCAACCACGATAAAATGGACGCTCCTATCATAAAGCGTCAACGATCAATTAATATTCCAGGACGAAACGCCCAGTATCAATACCACCATCGTATCTTTTGATAAGCCCGTCAAAAGTATTAACACACACACATATGTATATATATATATATATATATATATATTCAAATTCGAATGCGAACTACCCTCAACGGATTGCCTTCGAGTAACCCAGGGGATTGATCCATCGGGGACGACGTTTTTCGAAATGAGGTTATTCCCACCATCGAACGTATCCATCGTATCGACATATGTAGTCGACTCACCTCGAATCTTATCCGCGATATCCTAAACACCTGATGGTACCTCCAACGTGTAACTGGCACGTCGCTGCCGCCTTCAGCCCCTTTTATAACCGCGTCCCTCAACGACCCTGTGCGCACGCCACGCAGTCTCGGTGTGGCCGGTATAGTATAGACCCAGGAAGCTTGAAAGCTTGAGGTGCACTAGCTTCACGGGAGAGAACCTAAAGTGCGAAGCCGTTTCAAAGCTCCAACCCTCTTCCTTCCAGTTTCTCATTTTCTTTTCGTTCCCTTACTCTCATTCTCTCTTTTAGATATATATATATATATTTATATCATATACATATATAACCCACGATCTTCCATGTCGCTCCGATCTCACGTGACATCACTCCGCAAACGAGGCCGATAATGGCCGCGCCTTCCCATTCGGAAGTTACGAACCGAATCGTTACACTACCACGGATACATATGACCGGGAAAATTTGAATCGATAGACATTACTGTGGAACGAATGATTAATTAAATATTCTTTAAATATTGAATAACTCGAGAACAGTTAGTTTTCAGAATTATAACAGTGAGTTCGTTTAACTGTGTATACTGTAAATGCATTTTGGGCGGCGTTCCAGGAGTTTTCGAATTATTCGTGAACGGGACTGTTCGAGTTGGCAATTCGCGGCATCGTTTCCACCGCGTATTCACAAATTCCATGTAGGTTTATCTACGAGGGAAATGCTGGAGGGAAAATGTAGTAGCAGGAGTGTCCGTACGACCGCGGAATTTACGGATGTCGCGTTGGTGTGAAAAAAATTTCGTGTTCTTGTTCTTGGAATTTAATAAAAGAATTGCAGGATCCTTACTTTTTTTTTCTTCGCTTTGAATAAGCCAACCGATTCTTTGTTTGCCATTGCTGGTCGGGCGTGGTTGTCACGTGACTTAATAGGAAGACAACATGGATACCTTCT
This sequence comes from Trachelus iudaicus, assembly GCA_030142595.1. NCBI lineage: Eukaryota > Metazoa > Arthropoda > Insecta > Hymenoptera > Cephidae > Trachelus > Trachelus iudaicus. The sequence goes on along the minus strand of JARQTH010000282.1, from coordinate 2,006,776 downwards.
AAGTTCCCTATGAAGAGATTGTGAAAAAGAACTCACACTCTTTTAGCTAACGAAAACCGAGCGAATTTCTTTGTTTATCGATCCTACCTTTACAGATATCAAAAGTTACAAGAACGATAGCACGGTTACCAAGGAAATATCGTTAACACTTTTTTTTCTTATACCATGGACAGAGATATCGTCGTCATAAGACAACTCAAGAAAAGCTTTGGTAGCGATAACTCGTTGCTATAATTATTTCTAATAATACCAAGTGTATACCACGTACGAATAAAGCCGGATGAGGAGCGAATGGTCAACGGGATAATCCTGCCTCGTTATTATGCTGGGTATTATATTTTATACAAGAGAATGAGTCTGGTAATAATTTAGGGTCAAAGCGAAAAGTCCTTAGAATGATATCGAAAGATATTGCGAATTTGTAGAAGGTTTAAATTATATATAAAATATTTATTACAAATAGATATGCATACTGATATACCAATATCTTTATATGAAATATATACACGTAAAGGATTGAACTTTTGCTATTGTTCGGCGATTGATAAATGGTAAAGCTGGATTATTCTTTTTTTCTAAAGGTTGAACCAGGCTGTTGGATGTCGATTGGTAACAAAATTGACTTACTGGTAAGAGGGATTATGAAAGAATTTCATATTACGTGTCAGTGAAGTATGATGTAATGCAATTATTCGTTTCAATGCTTTGAAGAAAAAAACTCCTTTCACGCGTAAGTCCAATTAACAACGAAGCCAGTACACGTGAAAGAGTTGAAAAGCTTGTTCGGAAGCCGTGCAATTATCCAAGTTACACATTCGCCCCGCCAATCTAGCTATGTCAATATTGTCGCAAGCTCTGGCCTCCCGTGAGCAACGGTCGTGCATCTACCGCCATCTACCGGAAATTTTGGCGGAATGTTCTTCGACTTTGGTTTCCTGCGTCGGTAAAATCGGGTGCGACTTAAGAGAACTCGAAAGATTTTACTTTGTTACCTACAGAGAGTAATACAAACCATCAAGAACCAGGCAGTATGAAAGAATGACGGCAGCACGTCACCAACTTGAAAAACGAGCCGCGTAAACTTGCGACAAGTTTTTGTTCAACTAGCAACAAAGCACTCGCTTCGCTCGCGTTATACCTATATTTTGTATCGTACCTATCGTACCTTTAGGTTAGAATTGAACGCAAGTGCGGGCGCTTCGTTCTGTGTTCCTCTTTCGCGAGCCGCCAGCATGACTATCTCTGTCGATCGTGACCGCCCATCGAAACGACGGAAAAGCGTTGACGGGAAGTGATCTTGCATGTGTCTTTTATGCAAGGACAATTTGACACTAATCTTTTAATCAACACGATCATATAACTTCTAAAGCTAATATAATGGCTATCTCAACTAATCTCATCAATGAAAATATTACTGGTCAAATGAATATTTATGCTACACAATACCAGCGTGTATTGATCCACAGGATAAACAACGTATCAATGAACCGCATTGGATATGCAAATGCAAACAAGTAAACAGATCTGAAGTCCTTTGAAAAATTATCAATCGAATTCATCTTTTAATACTATCGTCGTACAATTAATACATTATTCGTTATACTCGCGAGGGAGTATTTATACATGTGTTTAAAAAAAAATAGAGCAATGTTCAAAAGAGTCTCTACTTTCTCTGTAAGAGTACCGTGAAGAGTAATTCAATTAAAAGGAATAATAATTGTAGTAAAAGAAAGCTGCCTTTTCGTGCCTCTTTTTCCAAGCAGTGTGCCACTTAAGCTCGACCGGTATTAAAGCGCCCTTTCTCAGCAGGGGTGCCGCGTATCGCACTTCTGCAAATTCCTCCTAATCTCAACAATACCGAGGGTTAGGGGTTAAGAGCATTCACCTGAAAATACGTGGAAACAACACTAGCACAGCTCTATGCCGTCGTGGGAAGATCAATAAGCAAATAGCTCCACACAACAGCCAACTCTCTGAAGTCCAACACATAGCCAGCCGAAACTTAACCGGACACACGTTACTCAGCAAGCGTGTAAGGGTTGCAAAAAGAGCCGACGACTTGACAGGATTATTTTCGGCAAATTTATCCACGTGAACTTAAGACTCCATATACACATAAGATTTACGATGGCGAAACACAAACTCCAATGCTTCGAATTCCTATCCAACTATACGTACTTAACTGTTGTACCTACAGTCTTGTCACTGTCATTCGACTAACAGTAATCTGAAGAGAAAACGAACTAGTTTCATTGAAAATCTTCAATGTTTTTGCATCCCACTGTGTTCATGCAACATGTACTTTTTTATCGATTTTCCTTGCGCTGTATTCAACTTATCCATTTTCGCTGATGGGAACGATGCAAGTTCAGTTTTACGCAATATTGCAATTTCAAATCGGCTAAATTATTGAAAGAGGTCATTTTTTTCTTTTCTCAATATATAACAAAATATTTTTTGACAAAAGCTCACGAATTTGAGAATTCAAATTGGATAATTTATAAATGTTTGATACTTTGTCGCACCCTGAAATGTTTGAGTGTACCAAACTGTAGCTCAAAGACTCATCATGAATCTTACTAAATATTTATATAATTTATGAGCAACTGTCACACTCAAAATTCTTGATTCGTTTGGAGAAAATATAATCTGGCGAAACCTATTCTGATGTTTCGAATTTCCTACGAGTTTTAACTGATACCTATGGTACTTGACCCTAGAAAAGATACGTATTGCCTAGCTACTATTACATTTTTAATCCTCTGGGGTTCTGTCGGACCCCTATATTCTTTCCAAAGTTAATTCTAAATATCGCACGATGAAATAATAAGTCCAGACACTTATCCACCTAAATTATTATAAACAATGAATGAAATTAAAATCTATAAGAACAGACAGTCCCTTTATCAATGCTCAACATAAAAAAGCCTCAAAACCTTCAACAATTTCAACAATCAAATTTACACGAATCCTCGCAAAACATATTTAGGTACGATTCCTATACAAATTAGAATTAATAGAAATGTACCCATGAAGAGTCAATTAAATTATTCGAAAACACGCAACAAATAGTCATATGTCGCGTGACGTAGTTCAATTAGAAAAACCGTGAGATGTTCACAATAATTCAATGCCATTCGTTGACGCGTTCAGAAAAAGAGGAACGAACACGAGTACCTAACCTATATATACTTGTAAAACTTGAATAAACTTGTAAATGAATATTGGGGAATAAAGCCCCCTCCCCCCGTCCACCAAAAAATATTTAAAAAATACCTTAATAAATGTGCACGTGAAAATTTAACAGCTCGCTTATTTCTCTGAATACAATTGTACATACACGTGTCGTCCGTCTAAAGGCGTCCATATTGGAATTGCATTTCCACTACAGACTGTCTCATCTAATAATAGAAAAGTAACAATCTATTTGATAACGACTATCCATTGAAAACAAAGAAATTATCTGACGCAGTCGGATCAGAAGTGTAAAAGCAAACTAATTGTAGGCATAATTTAGTCTCGTCGTTGCTTCCCGACGGCCTCAATATTTACCGAATCATTTTCTCGATCGATAATCCACGTATCTACGCTGGAATACCGGCTTTCAGTTACAAACTCGACTTGCTGGTCAATGACCCCAAAGAAATTCTAAGGTCTATCCAGTAAAAATATACCTAAAAATTAACCCTTCATCAAATTCGCACAAAGATAAGTCACTGTATTATTCCATTCGACCTACAATCACTGTTACTTTCAGTATAGGAATCCAGAACCGAATTGACAGTGTATATGATTTAAAGATACGTGCCAAGTACGAGGAGCAAGGCGGTAACAGTACAACAGAGAATATTTTTATAGGACTCATAACGATACCAACCTATATGCCATGATATTATGAAGGAGGTCAACAAGAAGGAAAGTCTAAATGATTTTACGATACGTACCAAATATGAGGAACAAGGCGATAATGATACAATAGAATATTTATATAGGATTTATAAGCATACCGACCTATCTGCCATGATGTCGTGAAGGAGGTCAACTTTGCACGCAATCTTTCCGAGATATGTACTGACTGTGTAAATATATATATATATATATATACTCTCAAATTAACGTACTTAAATACAATATGGCCTTTACACGAAAGAAATTCCTATATCACTAAGAATCAATGCTAATCGTTACAGCGAATTGGGATGTTTCGAAGTCATCAAGGCTAAGTATCTCAGTGCTTTCGTTAAGTGAACGGGAATCTATCTCCCGGGAGAATAGACCATTTGATTAAGTTCTTCGAGATATCTTGATTCTGTGACTCCAATCGATGCCTTGTAGGGCCTTTTGTTTCGGCAAGTAGTAACAGACACGCGTACAGTGACCTCGTAGTTTCTTATTTAACGCCGATTCTGCGCGACGGCGTCCGACTAAATAAATCTATTGCGAGTCCCTTGTGATCGTGTACAGTATTGCTCAGGGTACGCGTATTACGGAAATATGAATCGTACTTGTATCCTCTTCGATAAATCTCGTTAATGTAACGATCACGACGAATTAGTGGATATCCATTGCTGATTGGTACCTATCCCAAGCTCGACACGCAACCTATAGTCGGTTCGAGTTCGGTGTGGTTTTTTGACAGTTGGCTAATAATGCAAAGCATTAAGCAAATCACACGTGGTTTTACATAAGTTAAAGTGAATATATCCTAAAATAGGAAAAGAAATATGATTAGTTCAAAACCATGTGTATTCGTTTTTGTAACAAAATCTTTTGGCAATGACACCCTGTGCCTTGCAGAGACCTCATTGTTTTTGAGATGTCAAAAAAAAGCACATCCAACTCGTGGACCAACTACATTCGCTTATGTACATTGTATTTTCAATCGATCCCTGCGGTATGGCAACTATGGTAATTTGGGGAAAAATGTCGCCAAATATTATTACAGTAAACGAGAAAAGGTTCGATCACGTTAGGGTGCGACGTTTTGAAAAAATGACCTAGCCATTTTGTTATACAGTACTTTCCCATAGCCTTTATGTGACTCAAGCGTGCACACAATCACGATATGCAATCTAGGAATACATTGGCGTCAATGTGGACGAACATATACTATTGTATGTACATTTGTTAAGTTAGGTTTGAATATATGTATGTTCTTCCAGTTTGGGTAGCGAACGCGAAAATTATTCATTGGCAATAAAAGGTCATTCTAGAACTCGTTCCGATTTGGCTGAGAATACTTAAAAAGAAAGCCTTTAACACATCTATGATGTATTCAAATGTTAGGATATAATAGTCAAGGGATATGCAGAATAATAAAATAAATGTCTGTGCTACTTTATGGCTGTCGGTTTAAACAATTATTATTTGAAAAATAATCATTTCCACGTACAAATTTGACGCAATTTTTTATCCCCATTGTTCTTCCCTGCTCGTCACATAAGTTGACTTATTAAAAGATGAAAATTCACGGCAAATGGAGTTCCTTGTTGGTTGAGTATCTTTTAGGGAATTTGTTTTCAATTATTAATGTCACTGCGTATATCCCACGTATGAATCTAGCATTAATTTTCTGACAGTGGATTTATGATAGTTTTGTACAGTTTGCGTAAAACGAAATTAAAAAAAAATTTCTCTTCCTTTTTTCACCTGTTAAAAATCAAAAACTTTCGCTTTCGAAATTAAATTGTACAACTCTCGGCCAAGAGAATACACTTTTCAGTTCGACCTACAATCCATTAAGCCCTATTACCAAGGGTACTTATTTCCGGATATCAATCAATATTAAGCATCAGAAAGTGTAGGAACGTGCCTGGAATGTGGTCCTTCATTCAGAACTCTTTTTGGAATTGAAGAGGACAAGCATGAAGAAGAGACACGAAAAAAAAAAAGTAAAAGGGACAGTTAATACTAATACCAGTAAATAGAAATGGCGTCACACTTCTCCATTTGTATCAATAAGTGAAGGTCGTCGTGCAATTCCAGGTGAAACAAGAGACACGAGATCGTGTACACTGAAAGACCAAAAAAATGTATGTAAACTACCAAAGCAATAAATCGTTACGTGAATTTTACTTTAAGCATAACTGAACGGCATCATGCGATGGAATGATGTAACTGTCACATAAAAATATGAAAGTATAGAGTGAAAGAGAATAAAGTACATATTCACTCACCGACATTCTTAGCTTCCTCCTTCGCTCCTTCAGCCACAGGCTGCACGCTTTCGTTGCTGATACTGCATCCCATCTTGTTCAGCGACTCTTTATCCTGTTTGTCCGCCTTCGTGGAAATGAGTAAACGCTTTTATATGGCCGATTATTAATTGCAATTAATCTAGGAACAGTCTCTTATTAACATCGGTTTTATATCACCAGGAATACAAGAGCGAACACGCGTTCGCGACAACTATATATGTATATGGTCGCCGGTTGTCGAGGCAAATATATTCGCGGATAGAAAAAGTATCGCCTTTATGGACGTTAGGAAATTCGCATGGAAAAAATCACAGGCCGTTATGGAGTCGCACCTTTACGCGATAAAACTCCTTGGCGTGTTACGGGTGCCCTACTACTTTCCTTGGAAAATATATATATATTTCCTTCTTCAATCTCTGTTCTATATAACTATGTAACCCTCCTCGCGTTGTATCTCCGGTTTGTTCTCCCTTATTGTTTCTTCTTTCTTTCACTGGTTGCTACGCGTAATTGTGCGCTTTTATGCATGGACGTTTTTGAATTAAATTCGTCTCGTTAATGAGCCTTGTGCTTTAGACTGTTTAACACCTATAACACTACTAACGATTCATATGAAAGACTATTGGCTAGGCTAATCTACGACGATCAACGAGGAGGAGGTCCCGTCGACGTCGCGGGGCGTACTGACTACCGGCGACCCTGCCCTTGCGTCGCGACTATTGAAATATAGCTATACTGGAAGACGTTCGCTGTATTCGGAGGTACAGTCTGTCCACGAGTTCGATGTGTTTTTTGGGCAGATTGAAAACAATGAAGTCTCTAGAAAAGCATTTGTGTCACGGCCTTTGTTTGGCACAAAGTATGCATATACAGGGTCTTAGATTAAATATGTTTCGTTTTTCGATTGTACCACATATTTACGTTATTTTATGGAAAACTACATGTCATTTGGTTAGGAATGCGTTGCTTAGAACTGTCAAAAACCACACCAAACTCATGGATCAACTATAATCTCGCGAGGGCGCTACTATCTCACACACACTCTGTAGTAGGTTGTCCTTTTCGAATTGAATTACGCATGTGGTGTACAGACCCACCAAAAATATTGCTCCGCCATTTTGGTGCCGACAAATCATTTTAGTACGACACTGCACGTCGTAGAAATTTGAATTAAATGAAATTTCATTTGTGCATAATTTTGGAGGATGGGCAATGTCCAGACAGTCCTCCCTAATCCTCCCTTTACGCAATATTTTTTTTATCAGCATTAACATTTTGATAGACTATACAGCGTACAATAGAGACAACATACTACGTTGGCTTGTTTTCGCGCTATCTTTCTCTACGTGGATCCTTCGACTGCCGCACACGTTCCACTATACTTCGTGGTCGCGACGCCGTACATGGATATATGCGTATTGGGGCGACCACTTCAGTCGGCTCGAGCAGCGGCGGCTGTAAACGGATCGAAACTCTTGGTTGAGGAGCGCCTCGACTGATGATATAATTCTTTTTGCGGATGACATTTATTTTATATTAAATATATTTATTTTTGTGGAAGGAATTGTTTTTATTGGAAAAATATAATGGATTTTTAAATATAATTCCTTATGTGCATACAATTATTTTTTACCCTTTTATAACCACTCCCATACTTTCGATACGTTATTCCAGTGTTTGCGCAACATGTACACTTTTTTGACTCTAGTTGTCATTTACTTTTCTGCTCATGCTTCTCGTACCAACTGTCATAACTGACAGTTCACCGAAGCACAATTTATCTGTATTTACTCCACGTGGCACGTGATATTGATCAATACTCCGAGAAACGGTCACTTTGGATTGATATTGTTCCTTTTTTTATTTTCAAATATGGAGTTTTTATGCATATAATCGATTGTCTTCCTTTTTTTTTTATTGATTCTAAAGCTTTTATAAGCTATTGGTAAATGAAAATTTTAGTAAGGAACAATCCTTTGGGCTTAACTAAAAATTCATGATGATTAAACGTTGTAATAATAATAAGTTAACAGGCGACCAGTTTATCCCGGTCTCCGTTGCTTATTTGATATGCATGCATATATAATGAAATTCATTAGCGCAATGCGTATTGTAAATCGTCATATTTATAAAATATATCAATAAGGTAAAGGTTTCAAATACCCTTCTGAAAGTAGAATATGAAATTGGTGTTTTAATTAACATACGGTTAGTTCCGTGATATTTAATTATTGAGAAATGCAGCGATTATGTATATCTCATAAACTTTTACATTAAGAGAAAATAATTAAAGGAGAAACATGATTAGTGGAAGTGAACTTTTATGATTGACAATAAAAATTGCATTAGGTACACGTCATAGTAACTTAATATTTTTTTAGCACTGCTTTAACTATTCCACATTGTTTTACATGTCAGACGTGCTCCATTTATAAGCTTCTTCTTGCAAAGCTTTACGTGCATTTTGAGCGTCAAACCATTTCTTCTCGTAACCGTTACTCCTATCGACTCCATCCCATCGATGACCTGGTTTAATGCCAAACCGATTGGGCATAAAGGTACCTTCGTATCTTGGTTTTTCTAAAAGAAAAAAAATCCAAAAAATTTGTAGCCATGGATGCAGTGAAGTGTATATTGCTTTCAAGAGAGTCCAATTGATTTTTAAATGGCAGCTGCATTTTACCTGGTTTTCGTTTTCCTTCTTTTATTTGTTTTTGTTTTATGTACTCTAACATAGGATCGCCTTCTCTATCTTGCTCCCTAAGTTCCTTATCTAAGTCAGCATCATCCGCGTACCTTGCCAGAGGCTTACTCATCTCGTACAAATCTCTTTTTAATTTTTCTTCTCGGTCCTCCACTTGTTTCAAGCTGGAAAGAAATAGTTTTATTTCATAGTTAATCTTACATAAGTTAACATGCTAACTGTATTAAATGAAAGTTACTTATTAAGATAACGAGTGCAATTTAATAAATTATTTTTTCCTTATGATTAATTACCCTTTTCCCCATTTGGCATATTTCTCATCCAATTCATCTTGAACTTTTTGTTTTTCACGCTTTTCAGCTGCTTCTGCAGCCAAATCTCGCTTCCGTCCTGTTTTACGGTCACGGAGAACAGCAGCTTGCCCCACGCCACTAACGTCTGCGCTCAACTGAAAGAATTGTTAATAAATAGTATTTAGAGAATTGGTGTATAATCAAAATAGTCTTAATTATATACCTTACCTTGCTGAATATTTCAGCCTCGCGTTTCTTGTGTGCATCAGTTTCTTCCCTCAATGCTCTGGCATTTTGTAATCCTGCCGTTTTACCATCTAGAGTTTTTTTCATTCGTCTGTTCTGATCCTTTGGGTTATCTGGAGTTCTAGATCTTCTCCTGGGCTCATCATCCCATCGCGATGTTGATTTTCTTGGAGGTGTTTCCGATCTTCTATGGGATTTTCTAGGTGAATTCATATCACTGTCCATGTTGTGTTTATTTCTGTGTTTATCCATCCTTCTTCTATGACCATCTTTACTATATTTACTGTCAGATGATTCAGTATTTCGAGAATCATACTTGGATCTTCTAGGAGGACTCAGGTCTGAATGATAATCTTTATCGTGTTTAGAATTCGATTTTTGTCTTTCTCTTCTAATAGAACTGTGATCAATGTTATTGCTGTTTCGTCGATTTCTTGGGGGACTTAAATCAGAATCGGAGTCTTCACGATTTTGTTTCTTTCTAGGGGGACTCAGGTCGGAATCATAATTCTTACTGAATTTTGAATGATCTTTTGATTTTCTCCCAGATCCACGATCTGAACTATTGTTACTTTGACATTTTCTGGGTGGACTAATATCCGAATCTGATTCCTTTGAATGTTTCTTCTTCCTAGGTGGACTCAAGTCTGATTCGTAGTCTTTACTTCGTTTGGAATGTTTTCTTGATTTTCTGGCAGGACTGTGCTCAACGTTATTGTTATTTTGCCTGTTTCTAGGTGGACTTAAATCTGAATCAGAGTTATTTTTATTCTCTTTTCTTCTAGGAGGACTACAGTCTGAGTCATAGGTGTTTTTACTTTTTATGGAGGGAGCTGAACTCACGCTGTTCTTAGTTCTTGACAATTTATCGCTTTTCCTGTTACTATCAGGAACAGAATCATCTGCATCCCTTACATTATTTTCACTACTTGTTACAGTTATATCGCCATCCCCATCATCAGCTATTATTTTCCACCTTCTCTTGTCTGAGAAATCAACAGGTCCACGTTCGTCGATTATGCCAACAATTTGTGGCGCGTCTTCAGTATGGTTGAGGATATCAAACTCTCCATCTTCAATTGGCCTCAAGTTTTTCAGGTCTACATCATCGTCAATGATCTTTACTCTGTAAAATACATCTCAAACTGTGTAAAATAATGAAACAAATGATCCTGTCTCAGCTATTAAAAATAGTTAACGTTACATAGTGCATCTAAAATGTTCAACACAGTCTTAGATAGCAAGGACGACTGTCTTTTATTCTAATGCTCATCCTCAGAATAACGTTTTCACGTTTTCATAATACACACAAGGAGACACATATACACAAAACGTTCTTTAAACGATTTCATAAAGTTAGTTAACGATCCCAGCACTCTTACAGGCCCAAGTAGTTGTATCAAATATAATCAATTTAACCTAAAACAACAAGGGACCGTTGTAGGCAATAGGGCAGAAAAGACAGAAATTTTGAAAGCTCTACTTACGTTTTCACCCCGACTTTCGCATGTTTCTTCTTCTTGTCTTTCTTCTTTTTTTTCATTTCAGCGTCAAAAGACAAATATTTTTTTAAATATTCCTTCTGATCAACCTTTCCAGAAGCCATCTTTGCAGCCACTTCTAGGTCATGACTGATCATGACCGACCATTGCGTACGTACGCACTTTATTACCATTCATCGGTTCAACAGCTAATTATTCAACTCGATGTAACCGTCGGGAAGTTAGCGCGGGAAAATAAAAATTTATATGTTTATAATGCCTAAGATATTGCTCCTTAAATGCTTCTTGTGTTTCCCTAATTTCTTCGCTGCTACTATGCAATGATTAATAAATATTCGTTAAAACAGAAGCTTTTTATTTTTATTGAAATTTCAAATAATCAAACAGATTTTCATATGATTTTCTTGATGAATTGATTGCTCTCAATTTGCAAAGCTGCGTTCGAAGATCGGCCGGGAGTGCTGCGAGCATCGTTGCTTCGGTTCATTTATGAACATACTTATGACTGATACGTTCCAATGACTACATTTCCAAGCCATAGAACTTATACTCCTGAAAGAGAAATGCTGTTTTAAAATGGCTCTAACATATTGAGACAGAGATATATTTCGCTCTTACTTCGTAACGTCCAGTTCCCCTCACTGTGCAAATGCGCAATTTTACTGACCTACAATCTAATGTTAACCCAACCAATCTAATGCAAAACGCGAGTTACATGAAGACTGGAGGAATTCGATTGGAGGCAGCCGGTGTATGCGTAGTACGCGCGTGCGCAATGAGAGCAACTAACGTTATGAACGAAGAGAGAGAGAGATATATATCTCTACCACACATGTTGGGGCCACTTTCCACTCATTGGTAGAGTAGGCTATTCTACTTCTAGGACAGTAAGTTCTGTGGAAAGATCTTTACTAACCTTCAGATCAATCCAAACAAAAATAATGACCATGCATTTATTCTCCAGCGCAGTAATAACTGTTGCGCTGCGGAATCAAAAACGGCGCCCGAGCGAAAACTTTCCCTTGTCGTGTTCCATTTACGACCCTTTGTTCGATTCCCTGTTTCTGAACAACTTATCATGAGAAATTAAAAATATACGAAAATTAAACGATCACAGATTCATACAGTTGCTCATCACAAGCGCAAGATTTTTTTATAAATTAACATAAATAACAAGATGGAGTAATTTCCAATTTTTGAATATTTTTTGACATCTGCAAAGATAAGGTTTCAAGATTACTTATTTTAAATACATTTATTTAGACAAATACAATACATTTTCAATTTTCATTTTTAGTCGCTTAGGAATAACTGTTTAAAGACAATCGAATTTAACGTCAAATTTTGTGGCATAAATTACGTTATTTAACTAACATTCTTTGTATGGTGCTCAGTAAGACTTGATAATTCCTTCTCTTTACAGAATTCTCTTAAAATTGCACCAAAGTTCTCGCCATTTATACGATATATGTAATAAGAATTCTTCTAACACCCAAATAAACATAAAAACTGTAATGTAACAGATTGAAATTCATTCATACAAGAGCATCATTCCTATTATGCTCCACCTATATATGTATATTGAATGTTATATTATGCCATATGACACTGCAACGTACATTCCCTTGCATTCACACGTCCACTCGACCTGAATGAAAAGGCACGTAAAACCTAAAAATAGAGCTACCTCATTTCCTCCCTCTAATCAAAATTGCAAATACACACAATTAAATAAAGACACAAAGACACAGAATCTAACACGATTACACGGAATAGAGACATTCAAAGGTTAATAATTTCTTATGCTATACAATATCTTTATGAAAATAGATATAAGCTTTTTGGAATATTTGGTGTTCAATACCATTCAAATCAAATACAAATCACTAGCTAGCAAAATTGTTTTTATCATTCAATGCCAGAAGGGGAAGCTCCAAGTCACATATCCTGTACGAAAGACATTCCCTCCATTCAATAAAATTAAATCTATCACTACGTTGCATATAAAAGAAGTGCAACGCAAACTTAAATTCCAACTTAAGTGATGTTATCAAAATCATTAGAGTGCGATTGTTAATCGGAATACGCGAATACTTATGAAATATCATGCCTGAAAGAAAAAACTAAGTTTCAAGGCCCTGACATGTAGGTACATTTAGGTGTCATGTTCAGGTGCAAATCAAACATTTTCAAAACGGCATAATGTTATCTCACAATATCTTCATTTCTTTTCTTATCTATAATTGGCAATACCAATCATGATATACTCCACACTACTTCAACCGCTGCCATTCATGGATCACAGATCTGGACTAGCTGTATCTACGCGCACTACGAGCAGCTATTGTTAAATAAAATTAATCTAATGTTATCGTTGCGACACGTGCACATTTTGACAGACTCTGTAATTAATGTAAGTGATCATTTCAAATTAACGGGATAGAAAATTTGTATGTGGATACAAATTAAACCTCCTAGTCTTGATTTGTATGATTGGTAATAGTTTTTTTTATAGAAATTGTTATAACGCAATCGTTATACAACTCTAAAGAACTTTTTTAAAATAATATTCTGCACTGACTAATCGTATAAAGAGCTTACAGAAAGATGCGGTAGTTATTAATTTGAAGTACAACCAACGACTTGAACCGGATTAAATATAAATACATCTGGAACTTTAAGAAATATGTTGTAAGTGCATTTTGTGTGAAACAACACTTACGTGTGAAATTTAAGTAAATGAAATACTGCTCACTGTATGATTAAATAGAGTTGCAAGCAAAGGAATTATAATTTTTTTTAAATAAATTAAAATATATTCCTTTGCACTTGGGTGTCCTCTTTACTTTTTAATCCGTCAGACTGCAAATTTACTTTTTATATGACACACTTTTTATACGAGGGTGTCCTCTCTCAAATTTACTGATTGAATAATGTCTCGTACTACTGACCCGAGAAACAAAAACTACGTGATTAATTCATAAATACGTACGTTGTCAAAGTAGTATAAAATATATTATAATTCATTAAAATCCCTTAAGTACCTTAATTTACTTAACCATTAAGAATCCATGCACGTTGACAATGAACTTATCAAAATTATCCCTAAATCGCAGCCTTTGAACACGTTCGGTATTTAATTCTATATTTGCAGTTAATTCTGTGAATGCTGCTGCTAGCCTTTCCGCTACTTGCGAATCTGTTTGAGAGGCTAATAAATTTTGTACGAGTTGTTGGTATTGTTCTTGATAACAACATATGAGATAATATAACGGTATACTCGTATTCGATATGTGATCCGAATTGATTTGGCGAGATAAAATCAGATTCATTAGTAACTGAAAAAGTATATTAAAATTAGTTAAGTACTTTTTTCTCAGAATAATAATTATTTTATATTATTTATAACCAGCGGACACGTGTAATAATATAATATAGAAAAATACTCACGTTCATAAAGGGCGCCATTAGCTGATTTCTGGGATGGCCTTTCTCGGCAGCAGAATATATATGCTTGGCCATTACTTGTATGATATCGCAACAAAGTAACGTGATGTCGTGTCCAAATGAAAAAAGCCCTAATTCTACAGAGGCTAATAATTGTTTCAGTAATTCCTCAGGTAAACTACAGACTTTTTCCGGATAAATCTCACAAACGAACGTGATCATTTTGAAATATCTATAATATATTGATTACCAGTAATGAAACATCACAAAAATGATTATTACCAGATAATTATCTTTTCTTTCTTATACTTACTGTAAACATAGCGATGGGAACTTCAATAAGTCTATAGTCATCATTGGCATGACAATATTTAAGCCATATAAAAATACGTCAGCAGGAGTGACTGGTTGATCTTGCCCAGATCTGGTCTCCCAATGACTCAAATCAAATATATCTTTGCTTAATAGATTAGTCAAAAGTTGCATAAGCAAGAGAATATCTTGGAAAGTATCTTCTTCGGCTGTTATGTCAAGAGTCAAACGATTCGTATTGCAACGAGCATAAGTCTGTACTGTACGTAAACATGCCTCGTAAATACGAATGCTTTCAGCCTAAAATAATATTTATACAATAAAGAAATTATAAACGTAATTCCATTCTGAAAAATTTAATTAAATATTACATTCCATAATATATTACCTCTGATAAGAAGCACAGCATTCCTCTGGTACTCTCACAGAGTAATTCCAAAATCAATTGTACCAAGTCCTGATAGTTATGATATAACGAAAGTAAATTTGGTAGTTCATTTAATAAAGGAATAGTGCGCTGAAACACGGACTCCACAGTTGGACCTTGCACGCCTAGAGCAACTCCTGCGAAGCAATTAATTTTATTTAGAATATTAAGCAATAGTTATAATAAAGACAAAGATGAAGAATCGTAGTTTACCAACGAACGAATCCAGAATATCTCTAATGTCAATTCTGATACTAGGCTCATGATACGACCTGCTAAAGGTCTCGTTAGAAACTATTTGTTTAAATCGATTTTCTAAAGGTTGCAATGTCTGCGACCAATATTGCCGTTCATTATTTGGATCTTGTACAGCAGCTCCAACTTGAACTATTGCACGCATAAGGCCTCTCTTGGCCGCCTGTGGTAAATCAGATCTTTCCTTTGTGGCCATTTCAACTAAGCGACCAAGCCGTTCAGACTTTAGCACGCAAGCAGCTCTGCGATAATAAATATTTTCATGAAAAGAATTGTCCTGATTTGAGTGCCGAGAATTACATAAATTAATTTCATCAGGCTTACTTGGGTTGTGATTCAATCAGGGCCACCAATAGTTGCACAGTCTCTTTCACTAGCGCCGGCTCATCTTTACAAGAAGTAATGTTGCATTCTACTTTCTCCAGAAGAAAATTTACAGTCCATAACGCACCTGGACTATCTTCTCCGAAGGCTTGTAACAGAATCGTACTGATCTCCGAGTAATAAGTTTCGATTGGTAAAAGATAACTTAGCGACCATCTATGTAGAAACCATACAATTGTAATACTCAATTCTGGACTTAATAAACTTTCCATATCAGCTGACATCGCTATCTTTTCGACCTCACAAAGACGAAAAACAGCTGCGACTAAACGAATTATGTGATCTGCTGATTGTTCGGCACCGTTTATATCCGAAAGATTATTTTGTGGCGATGCCAGAAGTTGCAATGTGATATTTACATCAACATGCCCCTGTTGCACCTAACAAAAAAGGAATGCATAGTACAATACATACAAGTAAATAAGATACAAATCCTACATACCTGATCCATACTGTATCGCATTAAATCTGATGGTATCTGAGCCACTTCCCCTTCAGATTCCATACAAAGGACATGACCAGCTAAGAGTACGAGCCAATGCAGATCCTCAAACAATTTTGACATCTCCCTATAAGTCAACATTTGTATTTCTACTGGCTGTCCTACCAATCTGTTAAATTGATCGCGTAATTGGTTTGTTCGATCCTCGAGTAAACGTGCTAGTAAAGGTAAAGAATGACTTGGAACTTGTCGGCCGAAATTACCTGCGAATATTAATAAAACAACGTTCTTAGACTTATTTAGAGAGTTACATAGTATGACGTAGAGCAATAAGGTACTGCGCAACTAGAAACATTCTAAGAATGTCCAAAGAAATCTCACCAATAATTTGCAGTTGTTCTTTAAATCTGATTCTATCATTTTCGTCAGCAATGTCGAGCGCGTCCATTGTCACCTGTATCTGTGCATCTGGTGCCGAATCACCTCTAGTGCCATCAGGAGCTGATAAATGACACTTAAGATAAGTATTAAACATTTGAGCCGAACTTTGTTTACAAAATTCAGAAGGAAACAAGTGCGCCTCAGATAAAATAGAAATCCATGTTTCTAACATTCGTTCGAAAGCTTCCATATATAAGCAATCATCAACACTCATCTGTAAAAAAGTGCAATAAAATCCTTATATTTATATATTATGTAGTATAGTCAGCAATGGCAGTATATGTGAAGTTTGTAGTAAAAAAGAGGAAAACATACGCATTCTTCTTGAGCAGCACCTTCAGTAAATAGACAGGTCAATCTGGTCATCTGTTCCATAAATGATCTCAGCAGATCCTCCGGTAATGAAGTGAATGTTACGCCAAAGAAAGTAGTGAGTTTTCTAATCATGTTAGCAATACCAATAGCTTCTTGATCAATAATCTCAATATTGGATACGAGTTTCAAGAAATTTTGCATATAGGCAGTCAAATATTGCAGCTTGACTCCTCTGGACATCACCACTCCTCCATTCAGACTGCCGAGTTGTACTAGACAGTTCCGCGCGTGATGAGCCAATTGTGGATTAGTACGTACTTTCCAGTAAAGAGTGAAAAATAACTCCAGAATTGCAGGATCAAGAATAACGTCACGCCACATTGGACTGAGGCGAAGAGCAGGACTACTGTCTGATTCGTAAACTGCTTCAAAGACACCGATTAACCTTTTGGGTAGTGTATTGGAATTAAGGAATATAACTTCTGATAAATAAAAATATGCAAATTGTTGCATAGAATAATAGACACGTTTTTAGTATAAGAAAGGATATAGTTTGCATATATGAAGCCCCAAACAAGAACACCTTCAGTAATAGACAGTAAATGTTTGATAAGAGGCAATGTTGCTTCTTGAATATCTCCTTTAGTCAGTTCTCCAAGAGCACCAACACAGAACTTAAATATTCTTTTTAAATCTGAAAGCTCAAACTGTTTTTTGGCCTTAAAATGTATCTCCCATGTTAGACCGACATCTGAAGATTTTACGGTTGTTGCGTACTCTTGCATTAATGCTGATATTATGCTGCATCCTAAAAGTTGCTATAACAAATGTATTAGTTATAGTACACAGTCCTATCTAATAATATGCATGCAATGTAAACTTGTTTTCATGCATCTTTATAACATGTATAGTTACCCTTGGTAAATCACCACTCATTATTAATCCTTCGACTTCATTCAATATTTGTCTTCTTTCTTCACCCAGATCTTCAACACTTCCTCTTTTGACCATAATTGCAATGACTTGCAATATTCTTTCTCTGACAAAAGGTGCCAATGTAGGTTTGCTTATGATATAATGCAGAAGATATTGTCTTAAGGATGCAATATCTCCTTGTGGTAACATGGACCATTCTCTTACTAAAGCTGTTTTTATCAGGCCGGCTGACTCGAAAAGAACATAATCCATGCTGCTGGTTTCTAATATTTCCCGACATAGTTGATAAGGTGATTTTGTTTTGCGAAAATTCAAAAAAACACCCTCCGCAGATTGCCTTTGTTCAGCAGTCACAAGATTTGGTGGTGCCTGAAAATGCAAAATAAAAGTTTTACCAAAATCATTTATCTCAAAGTTTTCATGAATAAGCTGTTTTCACAATTATTTTTAAACTATATATCCATTAATACATTATTAAACAAAGTATACTTTAACTTTTCACCATATACAATCGATCGTTTAATACAGATCTACATATAACATACAAATTATTGTGCCTTACAAATTATAGAATATAGTATTATATATATTTTAAATAACAGTTATACAGACAGTTTTAACATCACTTGTTCTTTATTCCTAATCGAAACGATTGTTTAACCAATCAAGAAATATTTGTATATTTTATTATTAAAAACAAACAAAATTCTATAGTA
This sequence comes from Trachelus iudaicus, assembly GCA_030142595.1. Classification (NCBI taxonomy): domain Eukaryota; kingdom Metazoa; phylum Arthropoda; class Insecta; order Hymenoptera; family Cephidae; genus Trachelus; species Trachelus iudaicus. Next base: position 1,988,159 of record JARQTH010000282.1, on the reverse strand, counting down.
CAATAACAACATAACCCTGTCTAAAGTGAACGATTAAAAAGACACAATATAGAAAGCTAAAATTCACTGTTTTCAATACATGTACGTGAACTAGACGTACTTCTCTAGTCAATACGAAAAATAAAAGTTAATCAATATTATTCTTACTAAAATAATTTGTGCAGCAACCTCCAATTCTTGTAACACTTGATTCGCCATTTTCGTAAATAAATTCCGTTTCGCTATCAGATTGGCTGAAGGCTTACAAGCAGTGGATAAATAGATGGCAGTACGATTGATGGCCTCCATATGTTTTTAAGTCGAAAGACAAAATCGTGTTTTGTATTTATGTTTCCGATAAACTACATTTAAATCTGCTAACAATTATTAATAATAACATGACCATGTCCAGTTAATATTAAAGGTTCCTATAACAAAGATGAATAACACCCTCTAATGAATATTTATTACAATACTTATAAGCATTGTATTTTCAGATTGCAATTATCCAAAAGTGGGAAATACCTTTGAAATGAAACGAGTTAAAGTGAAGCAAAGCTGTCCAAATCCACTCTTCGAATGTTGGTTGCAAGAATGGAAAGATGAAGCAGCAAATAAAGGATCCGACATGCAATATTGCTTTTCCAAAGCACTGAATACTTTGAAAAAATATCCATTGCCTTTAGATTCTGGAAAAGATTGTATTATATTACAGCATTTTGGAACTAAATTATGTTCTATGCTTGATAGAAAGCTCAAAGAATACAGAGAACAAAGCACGAAATCTTTTAACAATGTCATTAAATATGTTGAAAATGACATTGATGTTGATAAGTCTACAAAACAAAATACTAAAAAGAAAAGTGATACCAGTGTTATTGCAGGAAAGCATGTATCACCTGAATCATTGAATAAGCAGTATGTGCCAGCATGGAGATCGGGTGGTTATGCTATATTGTTAACACTGTACAATAAAACAAAAGAGTCTGATTACATAGGTATTAGAAACAATCTCTTGAAAGCTGACAATATAGATGGACATAATTATTATTATATTGTTTTATAAATAGGGTACATGTGTAAGAAAAGTATAGAGGAGGATGCTCAAGTCTTATGTGATAAGTCCTTCGAAAGGCCAGATCCTGGTTCACATTATACAGCATGGTCATCAATGTCTACTTTAATTAAAAAGGGTTTAATTATTAAATTCAGTAATCCTGCAAAGTAAGATGATAATATTTTCATTTTTTGGATAAAAATATAATTGTTCAAAGTTTTATGTTTTATTTTAGGTATAAGCTCACTGATCAAGGATTAGTTCTTGCCATGAGATTATCAGAAGTGGATAAATATGAATCACAATCTGTTTCTTCCCATAATGAAGGAAACAGTACTGTAACAAAAGTTTCAAAAGTTAAAGTACATTCAATGTCACTTAGTGATTCAGATAATCCTGATGACTTAGAAAATGTTTACACTAACTTGAAAGAATTGGATTCGCCAAATTTATCACCTGAGATAAACACAAAATCATTGACATGTTTAGAAAGTAGAACAACTAATGATTATTGCAATGATGCAATTGATGTTTTGGAAATAGAAAGTTCACCTGAACACTTATCAGAATCTCTAGAACCGTTTGTTTACACAAATACAAAATCTAGCAATGAATGTGCCCTAGCAAATCATTTGCAAATGAATGACAAAATTACTAGTAATAAAATGAATAAAAGTAAAGAAACAGAAAGAAATGCAATATTACAAATTGAGAATATTGTTACACAGTCACAATCATCTCCGACCTCAAGTTTAATGGAGGGTTCTTGGAATTGTGAACCAAATACATTTGACATTATACTGTTAGTAGATACACAAGAAACTGCTGGGTAAGTAACAATGAATCAGAAATACAATATTATGTAACAACCATGTAATCTGTTTCACTATAAATTGTTTATTGTTTACTAGTGGTAAAACAAAGCCCAAAGATGACGCTACTATTGCAGAACTTTCTCAGACTAAAGTATTATTCGAAATACGACATTTAAAAGTTGGTGATTTCACGTGGATTGCTAGGTGCAGGAAGACCAACAATGAATTAATATTACCATATATAGTAGAAAGAAAAAGAATTGACGATTTGAGTTCTAGCATCAGAGATGGAAGATTTCACGAGCAAAAGGTATTGCTATCGTTATTTCTTTTTGAGAATACATATAATCCATAACAAATTCATTGTATCACAGTTCCGGCTTAAGCAATCGGGCATTGAAAATCTGATATACATGGTTGAAAGTCATGGTAGCAATAAACATACAGTGATACCATTAACTACATTGTTACAAGCTGCAGTCAATTCAATGGTACAAGAAGGGTTTACTGTTAAATATACAAATAGTCATCGGGATTCAATGTTGTATTTAGCCACACTGACGAGAATGTTAACACAAACTTACGAGGTAACATTTTTTAATTATGATAATGGTCTTCGAAGACATGTTACTAAATAGGAAACGTATGCATTATTTCTGTTCTAGAAGAAACACTTAATATGCTGTAAAAAGGAGAATGTAGTTGCAAATAATATCATGAGTAGAACAATAGCACTTATGGATTTTAACCTGTTCAATAAATCTGCATCAAAGACAAAGGTAAGAGAGATTCACTTACATTTATAAGGACAATAAATGTACTTATTGCTTTTTCTTTTTAGAATTTCAAAGTTAAACAAATGTTGATTCGGCAATTGCTGCAATTAAAAGGGCTATCAGTTGAAAAAGCATTGGCTATAGTAGAAAAATATCCTACACCAAGAATATTATCAGAGTCTTTGAATAATGAACAAAATGACGGAGATAAATTATTGGCATCGATAGAATGTGGATCCATGAAAAGGCAATTGGGACCTACCATTAGTAGAACAGTTTATCAACTTTATACAAAGAGAACATTAAGTTAAACCATATTGGGTATGTTCATACACGTGAATGTATATACGCTTATACTTGAAAGTTAATATTGCCACTTGTAAAAAAAGATACATTATAAAGTTTACCTTAATCTATATTAACTATTACTAGGTATTATTAAAAGAAAAATATTATATCAAGTTTTATTTATTTTATCTCGTTTGTACATTTCTTAATTTAAATTATTAAATTTGTAATATTTACATAATAATCAATAACATATAAAAATACTAGAGTTCCGATTATAGTTACTATACAATAAGTGTTACGACTGATACAGAATCTAGAAAAACATATAACGGGAGGCAAGTAAGAGTGAAACTCTGAAAGTTGCGAGTTTCAACTGTAATAAAAAGTACGACATATTTTGTGACAACTTGTAAAATCAGAAGAATCATTTTATCAATATATAGTATGGACAGTTTGAAGTTGCACTTTTACTTCGTTAACTCAGCATGTATTGTATCATGACTGGATAAAAATATTAAACGACATTATGGTTTGACAGTATCAGAATTACTTTTTGTGAAGGTAGTAATTGTATTATGTAAATAGGGACCTGTATTCTGAGCGAATATCTCTGATCCCTCAAGTTGAGGTTGTTCAGATGAATTTTGTTTTTGGCCAGATATACTTTGCAGATATCGTGCAATATCTGTGGGTTGTTCAACATCGGAATTGTCCGTACATTTTGAAGAAACAAAAGCATTTTCTATTTGACGCGCAGTTTGAACTTGCTCTTCATCACTATTTGATTTTTGAGATTGTACAGATTTTCCCTGCACAAGGCTAGTTGAGCTCAGCATAACAGAAACTTGTTCTGGTAATGGACAACCAATAAGCAAAAGTTCATTTGCATTATAATTATTACTCAGCAACTGTGACAATTGTGTAAAAGCAGCCACTATATTATTTTTAATTGGTCTAAATAGAATACACTCTGTCTCTCGATTAGCCAAATATAATTGCATAGATTGTTGGATACCCGGAAGTTTAAACTTTATGAGACGTAATGCTTCACTAACAGTAGCTGCTATTTCCTCCGTATTGCCAAATGATTTTTGTCGTATTGAACTCGTACCATCTGAATTGACATACAATTTTGCCTTTTCAAGAAATTTCACGAGCGGTTCTATTAAAAGATACGTGGCATGTTGAATAAGCCTTTGACATGTATATTTTAATTTAGCATCAACATATTTTCTAGAATCGATCAGTTGCTCTTTCATTTGAGGAGCACCTTCCAGAAGGAATTCGAGCAATGCATTATTTGAGAGCGTAAATAATCGGGAACGTTTTTCCAATAAGCCAAATGCTGCCGTTTTGACTTTTGAAAAGTCTAGACTGTATTCTTTAATAGTAAAGTCTACCTGAAATGGTGCTATCTGCTCTCGAAGGATTAACAAATGTTTGACTTGAAATAGCTCAGCATCTAATTGAGTCGATCTTGATTGAATCTTTTGTTTAGCACTTTCGATACTCTGCACGCAAATTGATATTGCTTCTTGGCTCAAAGATTGGAAAACCGGTCTATCTACACAACGATAGAGCCTTGATAAACAGACTAATGTACGGCGAACAGTAGGATACCACATTCCATGTAAATCTGCTGGAGAATTACCAATATGGGATTTTTGATTAATTGGATCCATTGCTATATGACTTCTGGATATCGGTTCAAAAGTACTATTTTCGCTGGATGATAGTGAAATTCGTTTTAATCTGATTTGATGACTCTCCTCTCTTAAAGACTCGGCTATATCTTCCATCATCTTTAATTTTTCTGGATACGCTAAATCTCCCGCCGAGGGATTATAATTTAAAATATCTGACTGCAAATATAAATGTGCTCGAAAAACAAGTCTTTCTTGTACATCGTGCAATAGTTGTAAGCAAATGTTTCCAAAGCCTTGCAAAGGTTCCGAGTTATTTTGAACGTGTTCGTCCAACATTTCAATTCTCAGTATACAACAAATTTCGGCTAACGTTTCCAAATGATTTATGTGTATTATGAAAGGTCTTAGTGTATCATAGAGTGAAGTACATAGTCCTTCCAAGTATGCTGTTAATCCGCTAGAAGGTTTAGAGAAAAATTGATAAAACAAGCGGTGCTCATCGATTGATGCATGTAACAGTAATGCACACGAATGCCTAACAAGACTGCAGTGATCACCGTTATATTTTTCTTTTACTTTTTGCAATGCCTTTTGTACACTAGGACCTAGTACTAATCCCCGTTGGCTTAAATAGTATTGATGACATTCTAATAATAAACTATCATATTCTTGTCTTTTATAAGACTTTGCTTCTATCTGCTCAATAATTAGTTTAACTTTTGGTAGGATTGTTTGAAATCTACCATAGAACAGAGCCAATGCTGCATCTGTGTTTTCCATTTTCATATTTCCAGTTTCTTTTGGATTTAAAATACTCTCGGTGGCATTAGAAAGTAAATTAAAGATATAATGCTGCATTAGAGTTATAGCTTTTGACTGGCAATGCCTATACTTAACTAAGTATGTATTGCTTTCTTTAAATGTTGGATTATTTTGCACAAAGTCCATATTTATATCCAGTTGATTTAACAAGTTGAAGAAGATTTCACTATTTACAGATATTGTTGGTGCTTCCAACTTCTCCATAATGGGATCAACTTCTTTGAAGTATTTAACATGATCAGATATACTGTCAATGAATGAATTCAGTTTCTCCTGATCTGAGATAAGTTGTTCACTGGCATCATGAAGAGATGTTGTCTTGCTGGAAACTGTGGTATACTGCTTGGATAATGTAGAAAAATCCTCCAAGGCATTTTCAATTTTTAAACATAGGTCATGACATTCTTGACGACGGCTCTTTAGCTGTTCTAGATAAGCCACATACTTTGTATCTTCAGCAGACATGTACCGTTCTTCAAGACCTGTGTAGCACTGCAGTAGTTCTTGATACGTCTCAATTCTCTTCACATCTGTCTGATTTCCATCGGACTCTTGTGATAATGTTTCTGGTAGACGTTGATGAGTAACGACGTCGAGAGAAGAAACTTCCTCTTGCAGACTCACTAACCACTCTTTTTGACAATCTGTCAAAGGTGCCAAAGGATCTTCTGGCACATCCCATTTTATTAGGTTATCCGGAATGCTCTTTGATTTAGCCATTTTCGTACATTTGCAAAATATGTACTAGGTACCCAAATGTTTGGAGATTGGTTAATTTGTACAAAGAATTAAAAACTGACACTATTCATAAATATCAATGGTATTGTACAACATTCATTTGAAAACTGCAAGACTTTGCTAATGACACCCGGCCATCTTTGCCACTGTTTGCCACGAAGACGCAAGATCGAAGGAGTTATAATAATAATAATTATGATAATAATTTAAAGGTTATGTACATAGTCAGTAATCGGTCATGGCACTTGAAAGATATTACGCTTCTTCATTATAAATATAAATATTTACAGTGAAATTGGCAAGAACTAATGTTTGTAGTTGATAGCGCAATAAATTTTTATGAGCTTACAAATTAAGTTCAATATTTTTTGACTTGTGATAATAGTAAATAACAATTTTGAGGTTACGCGTTTCTTTACTGAATAACATATTTTAACGATACAAAAGCTTCATTATTTAAACAGCTTAGTTATAATTTTATTCCTACTATTGTTAGTGAAAAAAAGTTTAATCTGAAGTGACACCTGTAAATATGACTATGGATTGTTACTTCATCTGACTCCTCCAGCCCCTTATTTATATCATGAAGAGAAGACAAAGAAGACCTGTTTTAGATATTAATGGGGAGCAATCTGACTCTCCTAGAAGACGCTGGCAAAGTAAATATCATTGATCCAATGTCTTTACATATGATTTACAATGAAACTTGCAAGACAATATTTTCTAGTGCATATGTCTACAAATGAGTCATCTTGACTTTTTCTTTCAGACAAGTATCAACAAATTGCTGTTGATCACCCTGAACAAAATGGTTTACCTAGTAATCCATTAGTAAATTTATTGGGACAATATAATTCTGATAGTGAAACAGAAGACACGAAGCAAGATTCTAATAAATTAGATGACCAAGTTAATGATTTTTTCAAGGTAGTACACATGAATTAAAATGGAATAAACTCAATCTATTAAAAAGTTTATCTTGAAAGGCATAATTCATCTTTTAGGAGATCCAACTTATTGCTCCGGAGCAGCCAAAACCCAATATGATGGATAAATTTGATGGAATTAAATCAACCCCACAGAAACTTGTATCAAATACAAATCGACAACAGACATGTCAGTGGATGAGATATAACTTACTATTTATTCTTCTATTTACATTATATTTGCTTAATAAGAAAAGCTATATATTTTATTTGTATGAGCATATTGTTTAATATTATTTCAGTATGGCAAGAATGCTTTGATGAGTCTACGGGTTATCCCTATTACTGGCACACTGAAACTAATGAAGTTACATGGGAAATGCCAGCAGAGATGAGATTATTAAGAGAAAATACTCAAGAATCGACAACGCGTGTCTCGCATGCGATGCAATGGGCCAATTTTTCATCGAATACATGTATTAGTTTTTTATTTCTTATTAGACATAAGTTTTTAAAACATCGTATTACATTTCATATATTTGATTATACAATTTATTAATCACACAGATCCACAACCGCAAACCAATATTCCTGAAGGAATGATACCTAAGGAAGTTGTCGCCAGAAACAGAAACAGACAAGTTGGTTCTCAACGCGATCAGCCACAAAAATTACACATTGAACAAGAATCGCCAACAAAAAGTGGTTTGAAGGACAATGATTTGGATGATGGGTACGATTTGTATAATTAGGATCCAAAAATTTAATAGAATATCAGTATAATAACGAATTCATATTTTATCTCCGCAACAGGAAAATTGAGATGATAACCTCTTTTGGAAATGATGAAAGTGAATCAGATGAAAGCGACGGTGAATCTAAAACTCGTGAGAACTCGAAAGAAACGGTTTCTATGAAAGTGCGTCCAAAACCAGCAAGCGTGAATACACATCTAATTTCTAATAAGAAAATTGAAGATGTTTCCAAAAACATGAAAATTGGACCTGCTCTTCCACCAGGTATTGTGCCAATGGTGCATGGCCCTGAAAATGTCAGCTTAAAAGTAAGAAGAGATAATGCCAGACAAAGCCGATCTGAAAGCAATGATGAGAGCGAAGTGAAGCATTCTGAAACACATAATGTTCAGAATTTAGTATCGAATGAGGATTCTATGAAAACATCTATAAAGTCCGAAATTAGGGAAACAGATATATCTCAATATTTAAAAAGTCAAGGGAAAGTTTCGCAAAGTGATGTTTTGCAATATGCAGAAGCTCCGAAAAAAGATAAATCTGTTAATAGCGTAAATTTTCATGCTGATATTGACACAACTATGGAATTGGAAGAAAAAACAAACAATACAAGCTCGTTGGTAAAGTCAGAAATAAAGGTACCTGTTACACCTGAAAAAGAAATTAAGTTTTCCTTAGTAGCTGGCTACAGCGACGACTCCGATGTTGAGGAAGAAATTTCTCCTAAAAAATCAACAATTACTCCGCTGTTCCCTAGTGTGGAATATCAGCAAGATAAGAGTATCCCAACTACATCGAGTGAAAATTCCTGTAGTAATGATGGTGTAACAAAGAAGATAGAAACTAAACAGAGTGAAACAGGAAACGTTTGCATTTATGAATATAAAAACGAAAGTACTGAAAAGTTATTAAAAGAAAGCGAAGAATCGCAGGAACTGAATCTGGAATTGGATATTGGCGCAGTAGACAATTTAGAATCCGAAGAAGCTCATCTTGCGAAAACAGAATCAGACCTTCCAAAACCAAACAAATTTTTGGAAAATTTAGAAACACCAGCTAAGGCTTTCCAAAGGAAAAAGCGTATAGCGTTTGATGGTATGTTTATTTTTAAAATTAAAGTACTGTATTTAACTCAAAATTATTTCTCAATAGTTATTTTATCACTTTTATTATTATTTTTCAGTTACACCCAATAAGACCAAACCATTGGATGCACAAAACGCAGCAACGAGTAAACCAGAAGCAATAAGCACACCCTTTCTGACACTAATATCTACTGACAATGACCGCCATGGTTTAGGGTTCCAAAAAGAATTACGTAGCGTGGACCATCATGAATTGATTGAAACAAGTAATGAGCAGCAAGAAAAATCGAACAATTCCACAACTAAAAGTGGAATCAGCTTTGTCAAAGGAGAAACCATAAATGTGAAAGCGGAAGAAAGTGAAAAAAATAAGGAAACATCCGAACGTAACAAACAAAATCTCAAGTGCTTGACCGAAACCATCATGGAAAAATTGAAATTCTTATCAGAAGGAAGTCATGCTGCGTCTGCAGTGCAGGTTATGGCCATACAACTGCAGGTGGATAATATTTATATTAGAAATACTTTAATGTGAAAGTATATTAAAACATAATTTTATATTTGTCTTAAAGACATTGCTTGGCGCTTGGGAAGGTGGAGACCTGAAAGAAAACTACCTACATAACTGGCTGACCGGTACGAGTCGCGAATTGGGTCGATTAGAACAAGCAGCAGCACCCTCAGGATGGGACTGCCAGTGGGATAGGTACAGTATCCCGCACAAACAAACATTCAAACTTGATTATACTCTAAATATACTCATTTGTTATTTACGACATCGTCCTATACTTGTAATGCTTCCTCGTCTCTCGTGTTAACTGCAATATGGATTTACGCAAATATCGAGTGACGACTGAAGAGTTTACTGCGGCGTATTCAAATGGCTGGCAGTTTATAATTATTTAGTAGTAAATTGAATGAACTGTATTGTTCAAAACTTGTTCAATTCAGAAGCACGAGCATTGCACAGTGATACTATTCTTCTTAATGACAACTGCTACACGTATCTATTCAAATATTTTTTGATACAAATCAGCAGGCAAACAAGTAACATTTTAATATTATTTTGATCTGTTCACAAACGTATTTCATGTGGTAGCACTATATCTCACTTATAACTTGATTCTTGTATTGTTCTCTTGTCCGACTAGCTACTAATGCTGGTATCATTAAAATGTTATGAGATTGTAATGTATAATACGCTGAAAAGATATCGTATGCACTTGATATCATAGTTTCTATACAACGACAAGAGGAGGTTGGTATTGTATGTTTTAAATTATAGATTTTGTGATTTTCGTGATTTATGCTTTATCTTGCTGTTATAGGTCTTCGAGAAGTGAACATGATTTCAGTGGAAGGTGCAGGACCGTCCAAGAGTAACAGGACATTTTGCTTCTTTTGAAATTAAAAAAAAAATATAAAGAAACACACTATTCTAACATTTATCTGGATACATTGTAAAGCCTTAGATCGTGTTTTACAACATTAGCCAAACTAATAACAATAACATTTTCAAATTCCAATATTCCTTTTTTTTTCACTGGTGAACAAAATATAAAAATGCTATCTCCTATCAAACAGTGATTGCATTCATTATGGATAAAATCATTTAACTGATGTTTGCACTTTATATAATTGCACAAAGATTTTTAACTTTTCAAATATCATTTAACATCCGATAGAGCACAGTAGTCTTTTTTATTTTCTACATAACATCTAATGGTCAATTTTGAAACCTATCAATTAAGTATATAATTTCCTATTAACAGGATTAATATTTTATTTATTTAATAAGAATTCTTAAGGATCGGCGGAATGTTCTGTTCGTGGAACACATCCAAGGACATCGTATTGTATTTTATAGCGAATGGTCAAGAACTTATCCGTTATATAATGAGTATTTTGATTTGTGAAATAGATTTTTTAATAAAAGAAACTTCGCAGGTATCCTGATGAACTGTAACGCAGGTAGGGGTATTAATGGATTACGTTCACTAATTCTAAAAGAAATAGACCAGTCGGTCAGAGAGAATGGTGCAGACAGATGTTGAAAACATTACACTCTACCCAATATTCTCATTACTTTCGTTTTTTTTGGGGGGGATGTTTCTAGATCGCATAAACGCTACTATTATCGGAACTCTACAAGCGGAGAGACTCAGTGGACCTATCCGGAAGCTGATGTAATTGGTGGAACCGAAGAGATGGATCTGTGTACGACGCCTCCTCCACAAGACCAAGAGGAACCAGCTATCATAGGTATGTTCATGAATTATCTACATAAATACATGATACAACATATACAATGCAAAATGATGTACAATTCTAATTGTTCGATATTTAGAACAAGTCCAAACCGATGCTCAAGGGGCCAAGAAAGATTTAGTGGTGTTAGCATCTGAAAGAGATGAAAAATCAGTATCAATGGAACAAGACAAGAACGGGGAAGTCCCTCCAAAAAGTTCAAAAGATTTGGAAGTTCCTCCGCCACCACAAATCTCTAGTCCTAGTCCACCACCACCGCCAAGAATATTCGCCGAGGATTTAAAGAAAGGCAAAAAACGACGAGGCAGTATCAGCGAGAAGACTCCGGATATAAAGAAGAACAGAATAGATGCAGGTAAATTCATTTGATCCTCTAAAAAAGAAATTTGGTAAACCTAATATTATGTATTAGCCATTTCGTGCGATTATCCCACTGGAAGCAATTACGATATATTATCCGCCTTCCTGGATAAACCACAATGTACCCATGTTGTTTTTTCTGCAGAGATAGCACCGACATCTGACATAAGACAGTCAGTCAATCCACCCTTACCACCATCACCGCCTAAACCATCACAGCCACCATTGCCTCCATATTCACCTTTAGTGCAAAATCCTCCAAATAGCGAACCATTGCCGCCAGGTGTAGATGCACCAGACATCACATATCCAATGGCAAATTCTGCGCTCGACCCAACCGTATTGTATACGGCTGCTACACAACAAACAAACCCAATTTATGCAGCTACTATTGGAGACACAGCTGTACCAATTATAGACCATCATGCTGCTATTATGCAAGGGCAACTTATGCATTATCCAGCGTACCATCAACATTTACATAATGTAAGTCTATTCAGTTGGATGTATGACTTACACTATTTTAATAAAGAAATGTTTCTATGATATGATTTAATTAAAATAGCAGGCTATCATAGCAGCAGCAAACAGACTCAGTGGTCAGGAAGCCGTTCAATTTGTGGTGGCGGACTATACGCAAGTGTATACAAATAGTCAGATAATTGCAAAGCCGCCTATTAAAACACAGAGGGAATCTTTGGGTTCTGCATTAGATTCATTTTACAGTGATATTGCATCTATTGAGAAAACGAATATAGAACAGGAACAAGAAATACCAGAGGTGGTGGCACCAGTAGAATCGGTGCCGTCACCTTCACAACCACAAGTGGCAATCGAAACGCCACAAATAATAATACCTGTTGATTCTTTAATTAGAGAAAAGAAAAAGAAAAAGGTACGTTGGGACATTTGTCTTACAATAAACTGAAAGAGGCGGCTGATAGCTACAACTTTACTTACTAAATTAATATTATATATTATAATTAACCTAAGTTTGTTACTCACAAATATGTAGTTACAATTATTTAATAGCTCTTTCAATTTTAAAGAAAATGTATACGATTAACATGAATGGCTGTTTTGTAATATCATTTAAAGATCGGCCGCTAGTTTCAGCTTGTTATATTTTGCGTATTTTCTAATACTTTTTGTGTGCACAGAATTATGCTTCCTATGATGTTATTTCAGGCTAAAATTGGCGTCAGTAAAAAGCAGAAAGAAATGTCCAGTATGGTTGCAAAATGGCAGAAAGCGCAACAGCATTTCGAAGATGGAAATTGAATTGAAAAAAAATCAATGATCTTGTAATGTTATTTGAAGATCTGTAATACACTTTAACGCAGTGTATAATCTTCTTAGCTGTTGAACTAATGAATTTGAGAACATTGAACATGTACTATATTCTTTAGAATTATAAATAAAAATTTTATATACCAATACCCTATTTTTATTAGCGGGTTTCAACTATACCTCCACTACTGTCGCAATAATTAACTCCACAGTAGATATTGGGAATAAATATACAACGTGAAATCAATAAAAGAAATTTATTGACATGTAATGATAGTAAAGTAGTATAATTCAGGCTACAAGAGCACTGGCGGTTGAACTCTCGTACTTCCAGTTGGGTGGAAGGGAGCCCTTTGTTTTGTAATAACGGGCGAGTCTGTGAATTCTAGATTCAACTAGAATCAAGCGGAATTTACTATCCTTATCCTTACGATTCCGCTCCAAGTGTTTCCTGATGGCAACAGCCTTTTTGATCAGGTAGTATAGGTCCTCAGGTAGATCTGGAGCAAGACCCATACTCTTCACAATGCGCAGAATTTTGTTTCCAGTACGAAAACGAACTTGTGCTACTCCATGAGAATCACGAAGGATGACACCTGAGAATAAAATCATAAGAGCATAAGATTTTGAGAAATATAATTGCATACGTTATGAAGATGCTAAAGTTTGTGAATATTGATTTGTCAATGGCTACCTATAATGAGATCAAGATCTATACTTGAAATCACCTCAAAAGCCAATGTTGCAATTTACTTTAGCAAGCTTCTAGGAAGGGATAAGATTAAATTAAATCGAACCTCAGCTGGTAGCTTGCAACTCTTATTTTTACATTTTGACATAGAATTATAAAACTATGAAGTAACTCAAATTCATGTAAATATGTAAAAATAAAAACATTTTGTTATCTCTTCTAAACGTTTTACAAAAACAAAATATACCTATTTGGGATGGAGTATGACCCTTCTTGGCTAGTTTGTAAATAAGTTCTTTGCAGTCCTCAGGAGTAAGTTTCAACCAGCTCGGCACACTACGTCTGTATGGCAAAGCTGACTGGGAAATACCCTTTCTGAAAATAAAAAAAGTATTTTATAATTTAATGTAATTATTTTATGTAGATTAAAGTATTTAATTAGTATTTATTAGCTATTAAAACTACAAATCATCTGCTTGTGTCATAAAAACTTTGTTATACTGGTGTATGTAGAAATGTTGATTCTACTATATATATAGTGTCTAACACGCCCGTTTACTAATAGGGTTAGAACAGGTATGCCTTGTACAAGCATGTTGAAACTGTCAACTAAAGATTTCTATTAGATATTACAGTTAATATATTATCTCTAAGTTAAAATCTGGTATTACAATAAACATGAAATAATCACGGTATTCGATATTTCTTGGTCTAAACGAAGCATTAAAAGTAAGATAGTGGCTAAAAAAGAGAGACCAACACATGGCCCGGAAGTTGGATTTTAGTATTGGATTTTTTGACGCGTTTCGTGGTATATACTATGGTTATTTATATGTATATCTTCGACCTTAATAATATTTAATAAATCCGCATATATCCGTCTTATATTAATTAAGATAAATATAAAAATTAGTATTTTGTTACCCAGGAGCGTGCATACGACCCATGATGGCAGATTTTTCACGACCAAAAGACACTTACGCCCGGGCGGATTGAAGAAGAACTAACGAAACGACTCCGCAACGCGTCGCTTTGTGACGTCAGAATCGGTCGTATAACGACAGAAAAAGCGGGGCTGAGCGGGGTACCTGTATCTTATGCATGCAGACAAATACTAACATGAGTTAGTAGCGCTAAAAATTATGATTACGAGAATAAATAACCTGTTCGAGACACCATCCCCGAGTTCTATTTTTTATATTTAATTGCAGAGTTCGGAATAGGAATGATTATTCTATGAATAACTCGTTATTATTAAGACAATATATTTGCACTTTTATAAGGTTCAGAAGTAGTTTAATTGTCAAGTTAATAATACTTTAAATCTATGCACACACAAAATATGGTAAATGCCGTGTTTTTATAAGAAATGTAATAAATGGCGCCGGTAGCCATTTGAAAGACTGTTTTACGAGTAGCTCTTTGTGTAGGCCTTAAATTCATTATGTGGAATGTATATATTTAAAGATCTGTAATCTAAAGGAGGATGGGTAATGATTAGAACAATTAATTCATTACAGTTACAATAAATGTTGCTTAGTTGTGCATAAAACAATTCAATATGGCTTCGGTTATGCTCAGTGGCATTGGTGGCCATCTTGAAACAAGAACTAGCGCAACATCGCAACGGCGTTGCGATCCAAGATGTCCGCAATTTTGCGTTAGGAAGCGTACTTTTGGCTGTCAATATTTCGAAAGTTTGACGCCGTAGAAAAAACCTAAAGCCGACTAGGTATACGTATAAACAATTTACTTGTTCATAAAATAAAGGTGGCGTGCTATGATACCTATGAGAAGTGTACATTCTCGTTATACATGGTGGTACTTATGTGACGGTGTGTTTCGTGTTTGTGACTATCACGCAAACTGAAAGTCGAAATTGGGGAAAAATAAGCAAACTATGTTGATATTGTCTGAACCATAGGTAGATCCAAATATTTTTATACAAATGCACACGCTTCACTCGTAAATAAAATTTAGGCGATGAAAATGTAGGATTTCCTCGCGTCTCTTGAAACTTAACCCAATGTGTCGAATGTGATATTGTCCTCTAATATGAAATATTGTAATTTTTGATCATTTCGTGGTTTCAAGTTTCATTAATGAGAAGGTTTACTTCTTTATTTACATTTGCATGTTTCGATGGTGGATCGTGATAGTGAATTTCTAAATTTAAATACCATGTAACAGATAACCATTTTCGAATTTCTTGATTTAACCGGTATTATAAAAATTGTATATTGTATTATATGGATATTGCATTTTTCATGTTTTCATAAATCATTTGTTGTAAGATTTTTTTTATCACTCCCGCTTAAAATAACCAGCTTGATTAATACAAATTATTACTTTGGATTAGGTTTCCTTGACTAATATTTTAAGTTTATTTAGATTATGTTCAATGCGTGTCTAGTAATATTTAAATTCTTTATCATAATGTAAATTCAAGCATCAGTTTTTATACTTGATCTTAGTGTATTTAGCCATACTCGTTTTAAGAGATCTTGGAAACTTAGTAGAGCTTTAAATAATATTGCTATGATATATTTAAAATATACATGAATCGGTAATGTTACAACAGATATTGTGCTTGTGTAGCTGAAATCAACATAGATGTAGAGGGTTCAGGTCCACTGCAACTTAGCAAAATGTCAAGTGATAGCGATCGGGTACCAAAGCCATCCAAGCGCCGAAGAATAATAATACCAGACAGTGAAAGTAGCAACGAATCCATTGTGTTCCAGACCCATCGCAGACGTAAAGTATATGTAGGTATAAGTGAAATCGTTTACCCAAACTTAAACAATATTTAAGAGAAACTTGTAAATAAAATTGTATTAGTGATATTCTATGCAGAATTTATTAATAATACATCTGCCATTAATTACTTTCTAGAGGGTTGTTAGTGAAGCTGAAAGCAGCGAGGAAGATAGTGATGTTCCAAGGCCTGTAATCAGGAGAAAAAATTATGTATGTTTAAAAGTATATGCTTGAGATTAGAAACAAACTTATTAAAAGAATACTTCAATTCATATAAAAATATAAGAACTACTAACGCGTAATCTTGCATTTTTGTTACAGAAGCTTGTCAGTGACGATGATAGAAGTTATGATAGCAGTGCTTCAGAAGCAGGTGAGTTGCCTAATCACATATTCACCATCCTCTTTTTTATTCATTTAAAGTCATAAATACAATGACACGATACAATACGTTTTACGGTATAGCTGAGAGTGAAACTAGTTCAGAGTGGCAATCTGATTGGGATAGTATGGATGAATTAGAAGAAGAAAACGAAGCGAGCCCTTTGAAATCTAAACTAAAAAGAAAGAGGATCAAACCAAGCGACAACACCGAATTGGCCACGACATCAGTCGCCGGTTTCGAATCGGATAGCAGTGATGGACAATCGGAAAAGTGTCCGATTTGTTTATTGTCTTTCAAAAAACAACAACTTGGAACACCCTCTTCCTGTGATCATTGTTTCTGCTTGGATTGCCTCATAGAATGGAGCAAAAATATCAACACGTGTCCTGTAGATCGTCAAGCTTTTACGGTGATTCACGTAAAAAGTAAACTTGATGGCAAAGTACGTATTTAACGACCTAAATTGATATCATGTTTAACAATAATATTCCACGCATAATCCATTCTTCTTTATGTAATCAATCATTACTTTTTCTGCTACCTAGAACACATGTTGTACCTAATATAATAATATTTACCCAACAAAAGAAATAATTTCTTGCAGAACATATGTTTTACATAATCGCACACATGAACTCTGCTCTAGGTATTGAAACACTTACCGATCGAAGTCAAACCACGAGTAGAAGATCAAATTCAAGAAGATCCCACTTATTGCGAAATTTGCCAGCAGTGTGATCGGGAAGATCGTATGTTGCTATGCGACGGATGCGATTTGGGTTATCATCTAGAATGTCTAACACCGCAAATGGACCAAGTTCCAATGGACGAATGGTACTGCCCTGAGTGTTCTCAAAATAGTCAAAATGATGCTGAGATGGTAAGAAATAAAACATAAAACCGATTGTATATCCTATATCAAATACAGAGTAAACGAATCTCAAGATTCGCCTACATCCTCTGGAAGTGAAGCAGCATCAAAGATCTACATCATATATCATTGATACGAGTAGATGTGTACTCTGTTTCAGGTTGAAATAGACCTCGACGAAATACCGGATCTCATGGAGGAGGCACGTCGACTCGGTGTATCTTATGGACGTACTCGTACCGGTCATCCTCACGAGAATGGTCCTTCAACAATTCCCCGTGTTATACCGCGTACACGACAAACGGAACGTGTCCGCGCAAATATCCGTGCCGATCGCACTCGCGCACGTGAAGTTCAAGATCGTGAAGTACGTGAACGCGCGCTGGTATTAGATCCCGATCAGCCGTCGACTTCCTCGGGGATCGACTCGATCGGCCGTAACAGTCCTAGTCATTCGCGCGACAGTAATAGAAGTTCTACGGAAACGAGGGTTGCTCCATCCGTGTCCTCATCTACTTCGTTGCGCGCCGGCACTAGAACGAAGCGCGGTGTAAAGCAAAAGAAAACAAAAAAGCAAAAAGTTAAAAGTAGAGGCAAAACAGTAGTTCGCCAAGTGCGCATTACCGAGATCAATGACGACGGCGAGGAGGAAGAAATCGTCACGTACGTGAAAGTGGCGGTGAAATCAGCCTCGTCGTCGAGACGCAAACAAAAGAAGAAGGGCTCAAAAAAGCCGCGCAAGGTACATTACCACTGAGTTCATCACCGGTAGAGAACTAACTTGCACACCCTACTATAAAGTCCTTTTTAAACTGCCACATGCCAAACAAATATCACTATAAATTTTTAAAGCAGTCTTACATATCTTTATAATATTAGTGCCAATTCAATGTATCCATGAGAACACATGCGTGGTTTTACTTTTTTTTAAACTGATTATCAAAAATAACGTTTAAATTGTTTTCTCGACATGTATTTATCCCGTTCCTTCTTTGTGTGAATAAAAATCATTTGTCAGTAGATGCATTTGGCTTTTCCTTTCTCATTGCAATTCATCATTCGTTTCATATCGTATTAATAGTTATATTGTTCTTACATCCTTCTGCTAACAATTGGTGCTTGTTTCTTCTTCATTCATGAAATACTTCATACTTTTCATTATATCGCATTTATTTTAGACTGCGTATCTGTCACTGAATGATGCTCAAATTCGTCCTTTTTAAATTCTTCGTATATACCAGGTGTTAAAATCACATTACATTAGTTCGATAAGATAAGAATTTTAGTTAATAATTTTTTAATTATAATTCATAGTCTGATAAATTTGACCATTTTTCTTCACGCTATAGATGAATATTCTTCTTCGATTTCTTACGTCATATATATTTTTACACTTTATGTATATCTAATGCCTGTATGTATTTATTTACAGACGCGAAAAAACAGACGCCGTGCGCGCACTGCCTCTTCGGTGTCAATCCAAACTGTAAAAAAACGTTTGGCAAAGACACTAGGCATGCACAAACCACTTCGAGATGTTCCGCTACTCGTGCCCACAATGAAGAATATTCTACCAATCTCTGGTCGATCTGCCCTCGTCAATTCCAGATATCAATCAGGAATTTCGCAAGTCAACCTTTTTGGAAACAACCTCAGTTTAGACTACAGCCCGCCTGGGTAAGTGAAACTTTTAATCGTCCTTACTCTCAACTTTTATTAATTTACTTGCCGGCGTGCAGATTTAAGGAAAATGATCAATTACGTACCTCTAATGATAGTAATTATAACAATTTTGAAGATTTGTCAATTACAATCAAGACAGCAGATGCACTTTGCAAGTGAATTAATCCTACAATGCAACTTAGATGCAGAAATTAATAGTAAAGAAGTTTTGGAAATTATGATAATTTTTATCATATAAATAAGATTCTTCAACATTATTAATGCTTTGCCTTGAGATAGTTTCTTTTTAATAATGCCAAATTTTTTGCCAGCATTATTCGTATCGTTTAGTTAATAACTTCATGTTTTCTGTATAAATTATTTTGTATAAATTGGAGACATTATTTATATTAATAAACAACTGTTTGATATTTTTAAGTTTTGGTATATAAATATCAAATGTATTGATAGCGCGACAACTCATTCTTTTTGCATATATTATTCTGCATCTAAGCAGTGCAAGTATACATCATTTTATATTATTTGTGTAAAATGTATGTACAAAATGTACATAGTGAAATCATTATACAACTTGAATTCACAATAATTCCTATTGCATTCGTTATATTCGAAATCGTATGTATGATTGTATTTTAAATAGTTCAGCATGCTCTTACTTTTATAAGCGAAAAGTTATTTCAATTTCAGGGATTAATATTTATCGTGTATATTAGAGTAGAGTTAGGTAGGTTACAAACGTGATATCAAACTTATGATCAATCCCTTATAAAACTCACCATCAAAATCGTACGAACAAATTAAATAATCTAAATGAATCTGAAAATGCGCACAATACACATTGTTCTGGTTTACATACTAAGATTTATGTTAATTACCTCTATATTTTCTTCAGATCTTATGTTTTACTATTACACGCATACAGAGACATTATCCCAATGATATTTGATGTACATTAAAACTTCATAAATCGAAGGAATATCCACTGCTATAAGCTTTGATCTTATTCCAAACGAAGTTCCTTTCAATAAAACTTGCGTATTCACAAAAGCTTTCGATATTTCTCAATTAAAGAGATCGTATGAAATTTTAATTGATCTTTAAAATAACCTGGGATTTTGTCTGTGAATACAGTGATATTTTAAGATGCAACTAGTTACTTGGATGCATCTGAGAAGCATGAAAACAATTTGTTTTTTAATTAGGTCCGACGAAGAATTCGATAGCGCTGTTGGGAATGGCCCAATAGTTAGTGCACAGCCACGGTCGGCAGTATCTGCGACCAGACGACGAATTGAAAGGCTGAAAGGAATCGCCAACCCGCTTGATCGTACAGACCAGCCAGGTGTTATCGATTTGGTTGGGAGTATCATTAGTAGTCAGGAGCTCTGGCATTCGAAGATGTCGGATATGACTCTAAGGGCGGATGGTACGTTGCTTGTAAAGAATGAGAACAAAGAAAACAAGCACAGCATCAATAACAATGAGAGTCCTATCAAGGAGAAGAAGGAAATTATCCAGGAAAAGGAAATCACCCCAAAAAGCGAAAGACCTCTAGACTTAACAAATGTCAATCCCAGCGACATAATTCAGGCTCCTATGTACAACAATTCTCGAGGCGGCGGAAACAGAGGAAACTTTCGTGGAGGCTATCGAGATGGTGGCCACCACAGCCACGGCGGACAAGGATACGGTGGAAGAGATTCATACGCAGGCGGTGGAAGACACAGTTACGGGGGTCCTGGACCCAGGGATAATTTTGGTGGCCGAGATTTTGGCCCGCCTGTCAATTATAATCCAAACTTCGAACACCGTGGACCACCACCATTCAGTGGTAGCCCTCCATTTAGAAATCGTAATCCTCAACATTTTCGTAACGAGCGACCACGTCTTCCTCCTACCGATCGACCTCCATTCCCTCTCATGGATGGAGCAGAAAGACTTCCTTTTCATTATCCTGAACGCTTTCCAAGACCTAGGGGACCTTTGAATGTACCTGGTCCACCGATGGGAATGATGCCAAATCCCTCTGTACCAATGGGCATCCGACCGCCACCAATTCAAAATAATTTACTCCCTAATTATCATGATGATTTCTCGAGAAACTTTTCTGATGATCAGAGAGAATCATTTAGCTCACACGTCACTCCTGAATCGGTGGGACCACCCCCAAATCCGCAGGATGAAGAGGAATGTGATATTTATTGTGATATCGAGACACCTAACAAATCGGATAGTGATGCTCGTGAGGAGAGTCAAAATGACAGCCCTATTGCCTTGTTACCACCACCGGAGCCACCGTCTGGTTTACTTGATTTTGAAGGAAACTCAGCAAGCGAAAAGGACAACGATAGCGATCAAGAATTAGTTATTGACGACACTCCGAAAGAAGATACCTCTAAAGAATTGAAAAGTGATGACAAGTATGATCCGTTTGCAGCTGATAGCGACAGCAACGAGAGCTCCCATGGTAACAAGGCACCCATTGATAAACCTGAAACTTGTTCGGATAATAATGACATACCGATACCTTTGGAACCTCCGCCATTGCCTGTAAACTTTCCAGCCCTGAATGTTGTCAATCAAGCTGTAAAACAAGCCATTGAGGAAAATATCAAACCTGTTGTTCGCCTTACAGCCTATGACGATGACGAAGATGAAGATTCCCAAGCTGATTGTCCAAATTTTTCAATTTATTCTTCAGAGACGATGGATGTAGTTCGACATACGGAGCAAGAATTGTCTCAACAGATAGGACCTCTACAGCCTCCACCTTTGCCGCCGGATATGCCGGACGATGATGACATTATTGTAGGAGATGTTCAACCTTGCGACTTGGCTGATATTCCTGAACCTTCTGATCCTTATGTCGAAGCATTACAAAAGGAGAGACAAACACTCAGCAGGATACCACCTAAAAAAATATCTCACGACAGCAGAGGAAAAATCACTTTCAAGATTGGGAATAAATTGAAGCTCAATAACAAATTAAGTAATTTATATGACGAACTTGATGAAAATATTGAGAGTACGATTGAGCAAGAGAAGCAAATGGAAGACAAAATGTCAAGAGATGCTAAACAAAATAATAAAAAACCAATCGATTCTGATCTTGAGAAGTCAGAAAAAGCGCTAATCGAAATAAGCACAGATAAAGATAAAAGCGGCACGCAAAATAAAAGTGAGACATCCAATGAAAGTGATAATAAATCGGACGAAGAGGATGAAGAGAAATTACAAGATCTGGAGAAACAACTTAAGGAAAAGGAAAGAAAGTTGCGTGAAATAGAACAGCAAGAAGAAATGGAGAAGCAGATGGATAACCAATCGCCTTTGCAGGATAGGAAAGCTTTTCTTGAAGAAGAATTGGAAAATAAAATGTCATCGAAGATGAAGAACGATAACAAGCGTAACAACTCTTCGCTGACAGATAGCAGTCAGAATAATAATGCAGACTCTTCCCTCGAAAAAGATACAACTTCGAAAGAATGCTCTTCGACTAAGAGTAAATGTATTGTATCTACGATAGATTTAACTGAAAAAAGTTCAGACACTATTATTTCAATTGCGGATACAATCCAAATGTCGCCTAAGAATACTGACAATGATGCGACATGTGCAGATCATCGTTCAGATGAAAATCGTGAGAGCGATGAAGCTCGAACCAGTCCTAGTGAATGTGGTTCTGGCACTAGAGAACCGGATAATTGGGATCAATTTTCAAGTTCTAAGGGACATTTTCGTAACAAGTCTAAATCCCCCATTAAATTTGCTAATGAGGAAAGTGACTTTGCGGAAGGTTCACGAAGGCTTAGCGACAGCGAAGATAAAAGCAGTGAAAAGGGCAGTAGAGCTAAGACTGCTAGTGAAAGTGAAGATTTAGACAATTCTGATCCAATTCGAGAAAAGGGAAGTTCCAGTTTTGATGCAGATGACGATTCTGAAAATTTTCCACTAGAAAAAGATAAGACGGATATTTGTACGGACCTTAAACGTAATATAGAGCCCAGCGCTTGGGAATCCGATGGTGCTTACACTCCTTGCAAGGATGAATTACCAGTGAAGGGACAAGATTTACCTCCAGAATCTTCATCTCCATTTGAAAGTGGTTTGGAACCCATTACACCAACGAAAGATAAAGTGACTGATGATTTAGATGGATGCAGAACACCAGCCGGATATGCTGGTTTAGGTACAGAAGCCATATCTGAGACAGATGAGCCCATGAATTTCGAGGATGAATTGGCATTATTAACTATGCGAAAGGAGAAGGAAATGGAAGAGGGTGAGATAATGGACGAGAGTAAATCGAATAAGAAAGCACTTGATAAAGTCACGGAGAAAGAGGATGATAGTAAAAAGAAAAAGAAAAAAGATAAAAAGGAGAAGGGTAAGGATACTGATAAAAATAAAGAGAATATTGCAACAGAGAATCAAGTCGCATGGAAGAAAATTTCGAAGAGCACGAAGGAAAGGCAATATCGTGACAAGGATAGACGCTCAAAATCAAAAGAGAAGGAAAAGGAGAAAGAGAAAGAGAAAGAAAAGGAAAAACAAAAAAAGAAACCGAAGGAAGTAGTTAAGAAAAAAGAGAAGAGGAAAGAATTGCCAAGATACGATGTTAGAAAAATTGTCGCCGAAAAACCTCCAAGACCAAGGAAGGATGAGTACGGTCGTGACATCAGAGAAGACTCGAGAAGTAGATCTAAGAGTAGAAGCCTTTCACATAGGAGATCAACCCCCAGAGATCGTAGAAGTCGTTCATATTCGAGAATGCGATCGCGAAGTCGATCTCGCTCCAGAGTACGTAGATCTTGGTCCAGAGACCGGCAATCACACTCCAGACCGTGTAGATCATTGTCACGAAGAAGATCAATATCTCGATTGAGACGGAAGTCACCTAGAAGAAGATCAAGCTCTAAACGTAGATCTTTGTCTAGAAAGCGATCTGTATCTAGGAGACGATCGAGGTCTTTATCGCGAAGAAGAAGATCACTCTCACCGCGACGTAGGTCCGGTAGAAGATCACTTTCACGGAAGCGAAGAACAAGATCCAGATCTCGAGAAAAGAGAAAAGACAAGTCAAAGAAACGCAAATCCAGGAGTCGATCAAGAAATCGTAAGAATTCACGATCAAAGAGTCCGAAGAGGGCATCTTCAAGATCACGGGAAAAGAAACACACGAAGAGGAAACACGTGAGCAGATCAAGATCCAAAGAAAGGTCATCTTCTAGAGAAAGAGATCGTAATAGAAATTGGGATCAAGTAAACGAGAAACCAGTGGAGCGTGAACGAAATTTATCGAGAGAAAGAGAAGAGCGTAGATCATGGAGTGCCCAATGGACTCCATCATGGTCTAGATCAAGATCAAAATCTCCCTCAGCTGCTCAACATGATGAAATTGCTTCCCACACCTGGTCGCCACCACCAGTACTTGATAATGTGGCAGTACCTCCTAAAAATTTGACTGTCATTCTCACGAATAAAGAAGCCATCAAAAAGAAGAAGAAAGAAAAGCGAAAAGAGAGCAAAAAATCAAGGGAGACTGAGAAACGAAAGAAAAATAAAAGAAATCGTACCCCACCACCTTCGAAGGAGGTTTTCGCCAGTGGAGATAATATCTTAGTTAGCGTGTGCTTCAATAAAGACAATGAAACGAATCAGCCAGAATTACCTGAAATCCCAGAAACATTACCGCTTCTGGTACCAACGAAGCGCAAGAGAAGAGAACCAGTGCACGTGGAACCCCCGAAAAGGCCGAAGAAAGACAAAACGAAGGACAAGAGATCTAAATCTCCCAAAGCGAAAAAAGAGAAAAAGAAAAAATCTAAAGCTGCCGAAATTGCCGCAACGAAGAAACCTGTGGCAGTCATAGATCTAGATCAATCTCCATTCAGAGAACAAACTCCGTCACCACGTGATGTCATTGTCTTGAGTGACGACGACGACAAGCAAGTTCAAGAAAGTGCTACCCCCGAACAACGTCCTTCTTCACAAGCAACGCCGCAACACGAGCAATTTGTATCCCAAGGTCCTAAAACACCACCGGAGCCACAAGTTAAGTTTTCAATAACCAAACAAACGAGCAACTTAAGAACTTCCATGATTAATCCTCTTCACGAGGAGGAAGAAGAAGAAGAGGAAGAGATAGACGAAAGAGCAGAAGAAGAATTAGAGATGAGAGCTCAAGAGGAATTAGAATTGCGGTTAAAAGTCGGTCCCAATACACCCCCTGAACCACCATCTTCACCACCTACCTCTCCCGATGTCTATGATCCCTTTGACCCCACAAAATCTAGATCACCAACCCCAGTCGCCAGCCAAGAAGCCACTCCCACCGATGAAAGAGATAGAAGTCAACGTAATTCACCAAGAAAACACGATGCAACTGATACGCCATTGATACCGAGCGAACCGGCTCAGCAACTAGACCAACCAAATCAGGAGAAACAAGTTGAGAAACCAAAGATTATATCGATGGTCACGATTAAGAGAGCATCCCCTAAAAGAGACTCGTCACCTGCAGCAGATAATCAGACTGAAGCTTCACAACCGGCTGACAGTCCATCAAAATCACAACCGAATCAGCAAAACGCTCAGTCGGCAGCTAACCCTTTTGCAACTATTAATCCTGTATTGGCAACTGTTGCTGCTGCTGTACAAAGAAGTACTATTTTTGCAACAAGTACTCCCATTACTGGACAAAGAAATCTATTGCAGGTAAGCAATTGACGCTGACCAATTAGGAATCGTTAACTTCACTGTGTTAGAATATACTCAAATATAATTACTAATGTAGATATAATCTGCTCTCTGGTTCATTACTGCTAAAAACACAGTGAAGTGTTACGTATTCCTGAAACAGCTCAACTCTATCTAAATTTATACTAAGAAAACTCACGAATATTAATATTTTTTTTCAGCCAAATCGTATATCACCAAGTAATCAAACAAAACAGCGCACGAATGACAGACCACAACTTCCTAACTTATTTACTAATCCTGCCAAATCTACGCCAGTGCGTAGTTCGAAGTCTACTCAGAATAAAAGTAATTCATCTATGGGTCAAAATGGTAGCGATACGACACTTGAAACCACGAATGATCCTGTGGACATGTCTTCACCTTATTCTCCGGGCTCGAGTCTCAGTGATGGAATTTTTGACCCACCAAGCCCTGGGAACTATAATAGTCCATCAGCGCCGGCCGCAAGTACTAATAAGAATAGTACATCTAAAACGAGCAAACCTATGGAGAAGAAAGATGCATTTGATGCATTGTTTGGCACGTCACCAGCAGTAAAAACAATGGGCAAGGGTAGATCCAAAAAAGTTTCTGATAAGGATAAACGAAAAAAATGTACGTAGATCATGTGAATGGTACATATATCATGGAAAGGAATGTATTTTAAGTTTGGTTGTAATGGATCCTCTTTTAATTGCAGCTACAAATCCAAAAGTTGGCGTTCGTATGGACGAAAATCAGCTTCAGATCTTAGATGACCTTCCCAGTTCTGCTGTAGAAATGCAAGTTAAGGATAAGGTGGGTTTTTCATATAAAAATTAAATTTGATAGATCTCAAATGTAACTTCTTATGCTTTCCGTTTTCAGTTCCTGAAAAAATTGAATCGTCAGGAAAGAGTTGTGGAGGAAGTAAAGTTAGTTCTGAAACCACATTATACTAAGAAGCACGTCACGAAGGAGGAATACAAAGATATTATGCGCAAAGCTGTACCTAAGGTATGCTATTTTGTTATTACTAAAAAATGCATCGTTAATGCATCGAACAAATAATGAACACCCTTTCTTTAATTTTTAATTGAATTTTAAACTGCTCCGTTTTACATCTCTTATTGCTAAATTGTTTATCATGTACTATATCTGTATCTTCTTTTCCAGATATGTCATAATAAAACAGGTGAAATCAATCCGAAAAAAATAGCACAGCTTATAGAAGCCTATGTTAAAAAATGTCGAGGTGGTAAAAAGAAGACGCCTGGAGCTTCTACAAACACTACAGCAAAGGTTTCGAAGCCGGCGTAAGTTTGTTAATATTTTTTCTTCTTCTAAATGTATCATATATGAATATTATTATGCAGGTATAACTTCGTTATAATATACAAAATGAACTCAAAGATCTATTTCAATATCATTCTCATTCATGATACAGAATTTAGCTTCTTATGAAATAACCTAAACGCCAATGTTTATTTTTATTGTTGTATTAATCAAAAAGATTCTCGTTACTGACTGAGAGCACATTGGGATAAATATCTGGTACTTTGATTCATAAATACCAAATAGTGTTTTCATTTTATTACATCTTTTGCAGGAAAACCCTCTGGAGTTGATCATAAGTTGGGAACGCTAGAGTGTTAGATTATACTTTGGTGGTAGAAATCTCTTTAAACCTCGATTGAATCGAACTTGTCGTTTGGGTGGTAAGTGCCCTACAACTCTAAATATCTTCCCACCAACGACCGAACAATGTGTATTGTGTGTACATACTTAACTAATTGATTGAATTCAAGCGCAATATTTTTATTTATCAAAGTAATAACTTACGCAAAGTAATTAAGGTTCATATATTATTAATTAATATTATTGTTAATTTTATTGCATGGACATACAGTTAAGGGCGATTATGCTTAATATTAGGAAATTTATGAAAATCTGTACACCAAACATACCGTAAACAGGGAGGAAACGCTCAATCAATTCTCTTAGCAGACATAGCAAATAAAATGCACTTGGTGTGCAATTTCATTTAGTCTGTTTTCAACTGTATGGCTTCCTTTCACAAGATCTTTTTATGTTGTGACAGTTCATCAACTTAGTTATCGAAAATTATAATATTGTCGATACTGTAAGATTTGAACTTTTGTAATTACTTTCATTGCTTGAGCGGAGAATAATTTCTAGAAAATATCAAAAGGTTTTTATGAGATCTTTTTCTGATAGTTTCCTTTACTCCTCCCACTCGTTGAATCAGTATAGATTATTTTCGCAGAAAACTTAGTACGTGAAGCCTACTGTATCAAATTCGTGCTATTACTTATGTATTACGTTTTTTTTTTTTTTTTTTTTCTTTATTATGTGATGCACGAGCGTTTTTGCGCAACAATTGTTTATTATAATCACCACTATACGTTTATTAAACTTTATCAATGTGTCGTATTACGTTTACAGGCATGTCATCACTTTGAGGTAATAGCAAATTTATTTATAAAATGTACTCTAGCGATGTGACAAGTTGTAAGCATATATTATAATCATAAAACCGAGTTATTGTTTACGTATCAATTTAAATACAACTCAGAACAAATAATTATAGATTTAATACTCTTTCGAATATGAGAATATAAAGAATTTCATACAGCAGATAACCGTGAAGTTTTGTTGCAAAGTATAACATATAAACGAGTAAATGCCATTCTGTTTATGAGACAGTTGTTTCATCGGATAAAAATGTGCGTGCGTTATTCAACCATGTAATAAAAAGCAGTGTAAATTATAATGAACTACAGATTAAAAATAAATATTATTTAAAATAATATATGACTGTTACTCTGGATATAATCATAGCTCGTTCAACTACACAAATTTTGTATTAACTATTGAAACAGCTGTCTGCTAATTACTTTCATAATATACAGGTTCCACAACCGTATCTATGAAATGAAATATATCAATATGAATTTTCTAAATCAGATACGTTGAGGTAACTGTTTTACACTTTTTGATATTTGAGAACAGTTGTCCTTTTTATATATATCATCACGACCTCGAGGTATGATCTACAAATCATGTTCGCCACTGGACAAAAATTATGAAATAATATTTAATAATGTAATGCTATAAGTTTCTAATAATTTTAACATTCTGTAGCTATCTCGCGGTGCATGTTTATTTTGATACAGCGCAATTGGCATATACGTCTATCCTTTACGAAAGAGAATGTTTTACTTTTAAGGTGTTGTAAATAGTTCATGTGTACAAAAATTCGCATTGAAATACAGCGCTCTTGCAAAAATATGTTATAACCGATAGTATCAATCATACATACAATTGATTATACAGTTTCATTCAGTGCAATAGCACCGATTAAAGTTGGTTGTACCATAGAAATCAAATGGACAGGCTAACTTGAGATACTGCGTTTGGCCTGAGTGATCCTATAAAGATGATTTCACTATGTGAGCATTTTTTAAATGAAGCAAGTAATATGTGATGCATGCAAGGAATGTGCAACATAATCTGGATAATATAAAATTATAAGAATCATTTGGCACACTAAGTATTTGTATAAAATCTACTTCTTACATATTTCTCAACATGTTTCGACATGACAGACTCAACTACGATTCTGAAAAACAAATTTCATTAGTTCTGATGATCACTTTAAATTAGTGCTAATAATTTAAGAATTGTAGATAAAAATATATATGGACAATGATAGTTGTTTTGTATAGAACATGATTATACTCCAAGTTTTAACGTTTTTCTGTAATCTTATGTAAACTTCCATAATTAAAGTTTGATAAATTAATTGAAAGATTTTGAATGATTAAAACTGAACTTTTGGGTTTAGATTGGTATAATCCCAGCAGTTAAATATTGGTTTATTGAGTTACTTACACAAATCGAAACTGTTGATGAGTTGAAGCAGTTGAGAAATTGATTATGTGGGAATCATGTAAGGAATGAATAAGAAAAGTAGTGTACATACACAACATTCAAGTAAAGGATGAGGCTTCCTAGAAAAGGTAGTATAAAGGTTGAAGATCCCACAATTAGAGAATAATTTGATATGTAATATTTCCAATGGACTAAATAATTTATTAACAAAAGAACTGTACAAATGTTATGCTCCTCTTCAACAAAATATTATCGCTGTTTCATTTTAATAGTAAAAAATAACAAGATATCCATGAACTATGTATTATTTGACAAAAATCCAGCAGTCAAATTACAAAAAAAAAAACAGCATAATTATTAAGTGTGATAAAATTTGTGAAAATAAATTGTTATAATTAGTTTGCTGTATTACTTTTTAAAGAAAATGGAGAAAATCATAAATTATCATTATTTTGAAGCGTAGAAATTCCTTAAACGTTGTGTTTCTATTTGCATCTTCTCGTTCATTCCGTCGTATATGTTCACCAAATATTTTTAATATCAAATATCGATTATATACGTAATCAAAATAAACACTGTACAAACTGATACCGATACGGTAAAACTGGCAGGCTATGAAAAATAGCCATCTTTGTATAGTTTTAACTTAATTTAACAAAGACTCTAACCAGTCGTCATTTAAAGTTTGTGAGATATCCTGACTATTATTAACTAAATAACTATATGAATCTAAAAGGGAGTCTATATTAATATTAGGCGTTAATACTGAATTTCTATCAGGTGTTATGGCAGCTGTTGGTGGAATATTACTAACGGTTACGTGAATATTTGATTCTACTGGTATGCTACATTGAGATACGACTTGAAATTCATTAATAGGAACTATGGTGGAACATTTATCATCGTCGTTAGAAATAATATCAATGCTCTTTGAAACATTGACATCCGGAGTTTGGAAAATTTCATTTTTAGATGATAAATTATTGGCATCATTTGTATCAGCGTTTTCACTGTTGTTATTTTGCTTTAATTTTTTTCTAAGCTCATTAAAATTAAATTTTTCATACTTAATCCCATTAAGATTACTTCGTTTCGATTTTCTGTTAGACTTTTTCAGTATTTCATTAATCGATAAACGTTCGTCAGGATTATTTTCCGATGTTGAACTTCCGGCAATACTTTTACCAGGCAACTGAGTCTTCTCATCTACATTCTTAATAGTCCCATTTGGCTCTAATAATTCTGGCATTTCATAAGTTAATGTAATCGGTGGTAATCCGTCAAATTCCATAGTAGTCACTTGCAGAGCTGGTTTGACCTTACTACTTACAAAAACTTTACCATTATCTGAAGACTGATTGCTTAATTTCGTCGTACATTTATCTTTACTTATAGAAGAGATGTTATGCTCCGCCAATTGTGAACTAGAATTCATTAACGATTTCGGCATTTGCTTTGTTGTCTGTGATAGTACTTTAGAGGTAGAAGATGCATTGCTATTATTGTGTAATTCTGAAGTTTTCTCTAAGGATGCTGCATTACTCCCTGTTGTTGTAATACCTTCATTTTTCATTTTTCTACATACGACTTTCGTAATGTCCAAATTTATTTTTTCAACGCTCCGAATAGTGGGAACGCTTTTAATGTTAGTATTATTTTCTAGAGTAACATTCTTTTCATTAATTTTTGTAGTGTCAGACTGTAAGATGCTGTAGCAAACTGAATTAGTAGTGTCACTCATTTTTATGGTAGGTATACTGCGAGATGGTGAGCAACTTGCATTCATATGCGATTCATCCTCATAATTGGAAACTGATGATGTTTCAGATTCTCTCATAGGATATTGAGTAATATTAATCTCATCTTTTGTATTCACATTATTTTCATGACTAAAAAGATCATTTTCTTTAAGTTGATCTTGAATCACAGAATCTCCTAACATTCCACTGGTTTTAATTAATGATGTCCATTTTTTTGTAGTAGTCGATGATATACTTGATATTTTGCAATTGTCCTGCTTTTCTATATCATCCACATCAAATATACTTGTACATTTTGAGGAAGATATATCTGCTTTATTGGACAAATATGTATCTGTTGTATCAGGCATAAATTTCTTCATACTATTTTCAGATATTGTGTTGATACTCAAATCTTCAGTGAAATTTGTTGTCTTTATAATATGAATATCAGAATCAAGGATATCCTGATTTCCTGATATAGGAATACTAGTAGAGCATGAAATTTCAGAAGTTATTTGTTCTTTCAAAGTTGCTTCTGAACTCGGTGTTACTGGTGGAGTATAAAGTGACAGTTCTGTAGAAATTTTAACAGGTTCCTGAGTCTTTGGTATTGTAGTTGTACCATTATCCCAATTAAATGACCATACTTTACCAACTTTTCTTGAAACAAATTGGATATCATAATAGCCCCATGGCCAGATACACTGAAAAAACCAAGTTATAATATAAAACAAAACTTAATAACTACATTTAACAAATAACTTAGAATTTATTACTAACAAATTTGTTCTACATAACATTAAATAATTAAGAAGTTAATTAATGAAATATGAGATTCTTTATAATTGGATTCTTCATCTATAATATGCAAAGTGAATGTTAAGTAAAGCTTTAGATAAATAAATAATTATACTTCATACTAAGATTAAAAAGCAAAATTTTTAATTATAGGACAAAAAGTTATTACAAAATATTCATTTAGGTAACTCACATCTTCAGATTCGCACACCCACGAGGCCTCTTGCAGATTAAGTTGTAACAATCGAATCTTTTTCTTGAGCCCATTTTTTATACATAATGGACAATATTCTTGCATGCTATAAAACAACAAATTCCGGCGTGTATAAGATGAGGTTATATGTGCTTTCGTTATGTTTACGTATGCCGGTGTTACTTACTTTTCTTACGTGACAACTCGCTTCAGTTATACTCAATGTCGCACTTTATAAATTATATCATAAACATAATGAAAGTATTTTTTAAAAATGCAGCAACACACAAGAATCTTTAATTTTCCGGTTAGAAGAACACATAGCCGAACGATATTCAATGGTTGATATCTGCCGCCATGTGCATCGTACACTGACAAATCACTAGTAGATTGAAGTAGATCGTCAGATTTTGCAAGGATGGATTCTTAGACGAATGAATGAATAGCAGCTGGTAAAGGAAGCACTATTGGTCGTTAACTAGTTGGTATTTCTGATAAACCAATAGTGTGCATGTTACCACCGTTTCCACCAACTATACTTATTGTTGGACTTACGCAATTCGTAGGCTTCTATGGTGATTCACACATACGATATGTGATTTTGCATAATATTTCCAGGATTGTATTGAATATGCATTATGTATAGAACAAATGTTATTGAGCTTGATTAACAAAAACTGTATTTATAACCTAAAAAGCGGCCTTTAAGTTTTCCATATACATATCTCTTGCACATTTTGTACATACATATCAAGTACGTAGGTATATCTAATATTTTTGTGTGGTGACAGGCTACGTCTACTATACATTGTAATAATTAATTGCTTTTGAATTTAGAATTTATACGATAAAATATCTAACGTACATATAATACAAGCATAACCTTCGTACGTAAGTGCATTTTATGTACAAACATAGTATGACAATATTATTTATTTAGAAATCATAGAATACATTTACAAATGAGAATTGAAGAATATCTATTTCTTTATTGAAACAGTGACAAAATTTGCAAATTCAAAAGATGAATTATTTATGGCAGAGTTAAAAATGTACGTGTATATGTAGAAATATTTATTGTTCTAGGCCATGGAAGATTCCTCAGAAACAACAAGACTGTTAGAAAATTCATCGTTTTTAAACACAACAGACAATGAGGTAAAAATGAAAATGAAACAAGTATTAGGGAAAAAAATTTTTATTGGTCAATACATAGAAAGACGCTATGTGGAATCTCTGAAAACTTACAAGTATGTATCTTTTCAATTTCCTAATATAAATTGTGATATACTATTATTAATAATAACCTATATTTGTGATTAGAGATATAATTCTGATAAGCATGGAAGAGGATGAATTAATAAAAGCTTTAAAGGAAATTCATAAAATAGTTCAATCTCATTATGGTACATCTAAATGGTTAGGAATAAAGAGTAAGATTGTTATATTAAAATTCACTTATTGTACTTCACAATATATGCTTAAATGAAATAATTGTACCTATTTTTTTTTAATTACAACAATCAGGTGAAACCAAGGATGACACAGTAGTAGGGTATTCACTTTGGGTCGACTTGGAACAAATACCTTTGGGTAGACACTGGTTCCAAATACGTTCGATTAAATTTAAGGACAATATGATGTCCATAACAGTAAAGCATTTAAAACTATTCCAAGCAAATGAGAGCAAAGTTTTTCAGGATATGGAGTTTCCTGTGTTTAATTTAAAGGGAGTAAGTACACTACTAATTGTGTAAGATAATGTATCCATTTTCATACTCTATATTAACTATGTATCTTTTTGCAGATTTTAACATATAATAATATTTGCGAAGCTATAAAATTCAATTCGATCATGATAATGACAATAATAACGTTTGTTATAAATGCCCTATGGTATCTTAGTGACTACAGTTTAAAACTGACTCGTGAATTATCAATTTTAATACAAGCGTTAACTCCATTATTCTTAGGAATTATAGAGTTCTTAAGTAAATGTGTCGGCGGTTTATACTTGTTAATTCTAATGTTGTTTAGAGGAAATTCTGGTCCGCCGTTGCCTCGTAATACATTAGCAGTTGCATTTAATCGACAACGTGTTCCCAATATGCAAAGAAAACCCATACACTACAACTCATACAGAAGACAATATTAAATGTATGTTGCTATATTCATAGATGCACTCCCATGATATGAGTTATAATCATGTATAATTCCAATTTTATTAATAGATCCATATTTTTATAATCAAACGCAATTGAAAAACTTGTAACTTCAGTAACCGTTAGAGTTATTTATAATACAATTATTTTAATCACTAAATTTGTAGATTTCACAATTATTACAGTGGTTACAGTTTATTAAATATTGTTTATAATTTGTATAGATATTATGAGTTTAATGGCCGAGTAGCATATGATCTAAATTTCACGGATCTAATAATTCTCTTTTAATTTAGTTAATACATGTTGCAGTTTATCGTCTGCGCTATTTCTGCCTCTATTATGCAAAAATAAATATTAGAGACCAGTATTCAAACATATTCATGGTCATTAGCTGAAGGGCATAATTATATAACTGGTTACTGATCTATTTATTTTTTATTTATGGGGACATCATATATACAGTATTTACATAGTAGATTACGTTTAGTGTGTGCTAAATTTGCATGATATATTTCAACATGACTTTAGTATATTTACACGCTTGGATTTACTAAATGGTAAAAATTAACGTAATGCATCATCGTATTAAAAAAAAAAAAAGAAAAAAAATTGCAACGTCGATGTTCAAAGTCTTTTTAATTTCATAATACGTTGGAAAAAAATCGTTTGCAATAGCTTAGTCACAATGCACTGTTAATATGTATAAAGCGATAACAGTGCTTGTCGGATTAAAAAAATAGCTATTATGTGAAAGTGGTATACAGATATATTTTCTATAAAAATAATGCAGCTAAAATGATTTGTAATGTTGTAATACAAAACTTGTTATGGACTCATGAGATTGTTTTTCTGTCTTATTGAAAACAATATTGATATACATGTTATTTTTATTTGTATAACCTTAGCCTACATAGTTGTCAAAACATACAAATGAAAATGGAATAAATACAAAGCATTTAAATGCTTGTTAATTTTATAATCATATGGAAAGGAAACTACAGACTATTACTCGTGTATACAGCAACCATTTTTATTATGTGCTTCAAGAATATTACTTGCAGCAACTTAGGAATTAATACATATTTGTTTACATCCCTTTGAAAAGAAAAAGTAGATTCATTGTATAACATTACATCCAAATATTCACGGTATGTAATATAAGGAATGATAAATGATATTCCTTAGTTCTATCAATATTATCCAAATGCAAGAACAATAACAGTAGTACTAGATTCGTTCTTGTCCTTTGAATTTATGATTTTGTGATACCAATGACACCACAGGCCAAACGAGCACCTGCATTTCCTGTAGTCTTGGACAGCTCGTGTCCTCCCAAACCCAAATCATCAGGATCAGCATGAACCTATAATAGTTAATATGTATTTAAAAATTGATAGATTTTCCAAGAACATCAACACTCTAATTATTCAAATATACTATATATTCTTATTATTATTCTTACCACGATAGTTCTACCAATGATATTATTGGATCCTTGTAGTTGGATTACTTTATCTGTGATATTAACTTTAGCCACACCATTGTCTCCAGCCTCGATATTTCCCAAATCACCAACATGACGAACTGCAGCATCTGGTGCACCATGTTCCTTACCCAAAGGGTTAAAATGAGCTCCAGCACTTGTACAACCTTTAAATTGCAGTCAGGCATAAATAATAACCAGTTAGATATAGCAATTGACTATACAAATACATATATGATATTTTGAATAACTTTTTGTCTCATATACAAGATAATTATGCAAGTATGCATTGCT
The DNA here is from genome assembly GCA_030142595.1 of Trachelus iudaicus. Lineage (NCBI taxonomy): Eukaryota > Metazoa > Arthropoda > Insecta > Hymenoptera > Cephidae > Trachelus > Trachelus iudaicus. The sequence goes on along the minus strand of JARQTH010000282.1, from coordinate 1,951,654 downwards.
GCCTCACATAAATAAGATGATACTATCCGATTGAGTAATAGAGATAAGATTAGTATGTGTATGTATATGTACCATTGGTGTTGTCACCAAACTCGTGAACGTGGAAACCATGAAGACCTTTCTTGAGGCCAGATACTTCTCCTGTGACCTTGACAGGCTGAGATTCCTCCTTGAAAAGGAAAAAAAAAAAATATCTTCACATAATATAAATGTTCATAGGATGTATCCCTCGTAAAATATGTTAGTTACTCAGCAATATTTGATTATTACTATTTACCGTTTGCTCAAAAAAAAGGGTGCCTTTGACGGCTTCTCCTTGGAGAACGCAAACTGCCTTGACAGTCATGATGAAGTTCCTTTGCTACCGTTTTCAACGACAGAAGACGCTAGAATGACCGACCGGCTTCCTTCAAACTTAATGCTTAACCGTTGATGATGAGAAACACTTTTATTTCTGCTGAATCACTAACACTGAAGTGCCGTGTGAAATTATCGTGTTATAACTACTATCTCAACCAATGGAGAGTTTGTTATAATAAGAAATCTTTGCAGAATTTTATATTTAACGCAATGTCAAAGCTGTTAGAATACTAATGGTCGCAAATGTAATTTTCAGTTATTACTTCGAAGGACCGAGAAAGGTCGTCGCATATTATTTGTGTCCTTTTTCGCGAATTATATAATAAAGGTGCCTTTCCACTTTAGTTCAATGAGTCCAATTTGTCAGAAACTTGACAAGTCATTATTTCTTGTGAATATGCGGCATGAAGTTAATCTTTCGTAAGAAGCCGCAGTTTTTTTTTTATCAGTACGTTCTGTATTAATCAGTATTAATCGCTAATACGGCGAGCATGGTTCTGTCTCACTCAATTTCAACAAATAAAAACAGGGATACGCTAACGCACCGTAGTGCTAGCAGCGAATTTCAGAACATAGGCATAAATGAAGTATACTATTGGATGCGAAAAAATACCAACTAGCTAATAACCAATAGAATGTGTAGTTTTATCAGTCTGTTGTTTACCGTTCTTTAGTGCGACAAGTTCTTCGATGCACGAACGACACTTGTAATTGTTGCATTGAAGGAATTTGGCGGCACGTTGTATATATTTATTGTACACGTGCTTTTATATTGCAGAGTTTAGTTAAAGTAGATGAGAAAATGTTAACTACAAAAACATTTTTTCGGAAGACTAAGAGGGGGAATATTTTTAAGGTAATCGTATTTTGCAGTACCATGCATGTATTATTGGAATATTAATGAAATAATTAAAAAATTGATGTTCTGCACAGATTGTAAGGGAGCATTATCTTAGGGATGACATTTGGTGCGGATCTGAATTGTGTAATAAATGTTTACACAAAAATCGAGATGTTATTCTCAGCAATGAAAATCCTGGAGCAAAAAGCTCCTTATTTCCATTTCCACATTATCTTGTCCTGGATACTAATATCGTGCTTGATCAGGTATAAATTTAACATCTTGCACAGTGGTATTCTGTTTAATTATTGATTATAAGATATTAAGTGAATAATTATATTTGTAGATAAACATTCTTGAAGAGAATACCCTTTGCAATGTGATTATTGTTCAAACTGTATTGGAAGAAGTACGACATCGAAGTTCCACTGTATATAAAAAGTTAAAAGATATTATCGGCGATCCTAAAAGGAAGTTTTATATATTTATCAATGAACATCATAAGTAAGTTATTATTTATTTCATTTTGTTATATTTTTTTCATCCTTGACTTGATAATCTACTAATAATCTTATCAGAGAAACTTACATAGAACGTGAACCTGGTGAGAAAGTGAATGATCGCAATGATAGAGCTATTAGAGTAGCAACCAAATGGTATAACAAGCATTTAGGTTTTAACCAAACCAGAGAAGAAGATAAACACAATATAAAAGTGGTCTTATTAACTGATGATGCAAACAACAAAGAACTTGCTATAAAAGATGGATTGTATGCAGCAACTAGTAAGAGTTATATGTATTCTGTATATATTATAATTACAAGAGCATATTAGAATTAAGTTTGCAATATTCTAAATAATTCATATAATCTTTATAGTGCAAGAGTATGTTTCGTCTTTGGAGGGTGGAACCTTATTACTGGATAAACTATGTAAACAGAGTTATGTTCTACAAGGGGAAAACAAAGAGCCATTATTTCCATTACATCGTACACCAGCTGAACTGCATGAGGGTATCAAGAAAGGAAAGTTGCTACAGGGAACATTTTTTGCATCCAGAGAGAATTTTCTTGAAGGAAGCGTTAATGTGGAGAGCTTCGAGAAGTTTGTAAGTACTATCTTAAAATGAATTTTTACTATTATATTCACAACCATACGTTTAGTTAATATTTTTTTTTACTATTACAGGTCTTGGTACAAGGTCGTGTAGGTTTAAACAGAGCAGTAGATGGTGATATAGTAGCTTTGGAATTATTATCAGAAGATCAATGGTCAGCTCCGAGTGACATAGTTCTTCAAGATGAAGACGAAGATCCGGGCGACATTCTTGAGGAAGAAAAAGAGTTAATTAAACAAAAGTCTGTACCATCTACTGAGAAAACTCCCACTGGTATTATTGTTGGGATTATTAGGAGAAAGTGGCGCCAATATTGTGGTATATTACAACCAAGTTCTGTGAAAGGGGTATATATATATATATTTATATAATCATGTTTTTTTTGTATACTTCAAGAAAGTATAACTAACATTCGTTACGCTTGTTAGAATACTAGGCATCTATTCGTCCCAGCTGAGAGAAAAATTCCAAAAGTTAGAATAGAAACTAGACAATCTGAGACATTAAGCAAACAGAGGATAATTGTGGCAATAGATTCTTGGCCACGTAATTCTCGATATCCTCTTGGACATTTTGTACGCGCATTGGGTAATATAGGAGACAAAGAAACAGAAAATGAAGTCTTACTCTTGGAACATGATGTACCACACAGTAGGTTTTCGGATGCTGTGCTCAGCTTCCTTCCAAAACTACCTTGGGTCATTACTGAATCGGTGAGTATTTTGTATTGTCATCAATCATAAGATGCAGCAATGGCTACTTTCTATATATAGATCTTCATTTTGTAATATTTAAATTTTAAATAATCGTAATTGAGCAGACCTTATCACGGTTTTTCTAATGTGAAAAGTTCAATATTGGTCCCATCAACGCTTTCTGTCGTCGCACTGCTAGAACTATCATAAGGTGCCAGAGATGGGGGTGATGTTCTAAGGTCACCGAAAAGCGCCTGTAAAAAGTTAGTTTATAAAAAATAATATAATGACAAGTAGGGAAACGAACTAACTTGCAGAACAGTTTGCATTTCGCTATGAAATTCATTTCCTAGTGTATTGTGCAATCCATTATCGTTATTAATACTTGCCAAATGTACACCATTCACATTGCTTCTAGCTATTGCATTAGAGCTACTGCTGGCAGAACCTATGTCATGAATCAAGTTACTGCTATTGTTAATTATTGTTGGATAAACAGTGCCAACTAAACCGTGGGATATATCATTAAGAGTTAAATGCATTAATGGTAGGTCGTCAGTATTACTAGCAACAAGATATCTTCTTTCCAACATTTCTTCTCGTCTTTCATTTCTACAGAAAATAACGAAATAAGTCATCTCCCGTAATACTTTAAAAACATTAATTAAAAATTACCTGCGCCGTCTTTGCATCGATAAACGTTCTATGTGTTTGTTTCTTGAAAAATTCGATGGAACAGGAATAGAGGAAGGTGGTGCTAATGGCAAAGACAATAACGATGGCGGCATTGGCGGTGGTGGTGGAACTTTTGAAGAGTTTTCATGTGACACTTGAGTGAATGAAGAAAAAGGAAGAGGAATTGCTACTTTATCTTTGCACAGAGAATATTTTTCTTTGCTGCTTCGCGGCGCGATAGAGAATTTGTCCAGCTGTTCCAATTTTCGCGATACAAGATTTTCCAAATTCTCCAGTGCGAGCTGCTTACACTTTTCGAATGCAATAAAATAGGCCAATTTTTATATTGTTAGTCAATCCTTATAACATGAATCATACAACAACCTTTATGTCGGTTAACATTCCTTCCAGTAGATCTGATTTATTAGTGTTTCTTATACTCTCCCATCGTGAAAACATTACTTTGTCGTAAAGAGCAACGATACCTTCTATTTCGCGAATTTCTATATAGTAATAACAATAATCATATTCCTTCCAAGTTGTTAAATATAAAATTCACTGACTTACCATCGTCCCTCATTCGTTTTAAGGTTTTCTTCACGGTTACTTTTTCCTTCTTCACCAATTTTTGCTGCATCTTCAATTTCTCTATATTAACGAGAGCACTTTCCACATCTCGTAACATACTTTCCAATTCTTGCGCGTCAGAATTCAAACGCTTTTGAATTATACTAAAACATTCATTAGTATCAATTTAATAAAAAAGAATACTTCTACATGCAGATCTTAATATTAAAGTGGTAGGATACTTGATACTCACTTTGGATATTCATACGTGAAATAATTCAAATCACTGATACTCTTAATATAATTGATAAATTTTTGAAGTTGATTACAAAAAGGTGGAACGTTCGTTAACAAGACTCTTTGATCCAGAGGATTATCTTCTTCAAAACTAGAGAGACTCGTAACAGTACATATGCCTGTATCAGTTACTCTAGATGTTTCCATGGTATTAATGGTACTACTGCTAGTATTGGCCAAGCTCCACGTTACAGTACTCTATAATATTCTGTGTGTAAAAAAAAATTTCATTCAGGCTATCAGTGTGGAAACTGAAAACCTACCTGCGATCTACTTTTGATTATTCTGAGTCTGGATATTATGCGGTCGATAGGTCTTTCGGATGAACGTGTTTTGCTGTAATTAAAATGTTGATCCATATCATTATCAGATGAGTGTGAATTTCAGTTTGCCACGCTCGCAAACGTAGGACTATGCATTTTTAGTTATCACTTAAGCAAAGTAAATGTCTATTTTCAAAAAACAATTTAAACGAACAGTGAATTTCGCCATTGCTGACAAAACAAGAGAACTGTTTCCTTTTTAAATTCTTATTGTCAGATGTTATTTCAGCGAGTGCTTGTCAATACTAACATGTTTCATTTTTTTGCAGGATGTTGCGCAACGAGTTGATCTCAGACATTTGGACATTTGTTCAGTTGATCCGCCAGGATGTACGGATATTGATGATGCTCTTCATTGTAGAGATTTGGAAAATGGAAACTTGGAAGTGGGTGTGCATATAGCGGACGTTTCTCATTTTATTAGACCTGGAACTGCTTTGGATGACGAAGCTGCTTTAAGGGCGACTACAGTATACCTAGTGGATAAAAGAATTGATATGGTTCCAGGTGAAAAATTCATTTTTGCTAATCATTACTCGGATTGTTCAACTTATGTTGAAGCAATGGAACAATTATTTTTCTTTTTTTTTAATACAATGTATTACTATGAATTTCAGAGCTGCTTAGTTCAAATCTATGTTCGTTAAGAGGTAACGAGGAGAGATTTGCATTCACTTGCATTTGGGAGATGGATCACGACGCCAATGTTATTGACAAGAAGTTTTGTAAATCCATTATCCGTTCACGACAAGCAATGACGTATGAAGAAGCGCAATTAAAAATTGATGATAAAACACAGAAGGATGCTATTGCACTCTCTTTACGTGGATTGAATGAATTGGCTAAAAAGTTGAAGAAAAGACGCATGGATAATGGGTACGTAACAGAAACAATTAAATTAAATGTAAAGAAAATATATTTTTCAATGCAAATTAATATTCATATATTGACAGGGCGTTGGTTTTGGCGTCACCGGAAATTCGTTTCCAAGTAGATAGCGAAACACACGACCCAATTGACGTTGAGGCCAAAAAACTAAGAGAGACTAATGCCATGGTCGAGGAATTTATGTTACTTGCTAATATAACAGTGGCTCAAAAAATAGTTGCAGAATTTCCAGAATGTGCAATGCTGAGAAGACATCCTGAACCACCGCAAACTAATTTCGAGCCACTAATCAAAGCTGGTAAACATCAGGTAAGCGTTTGGAGTGTTTGCAGCTTGACTTTATGTAGCCTTCATGTATAATAACTAATCGGTGTTATGTATGCCAGGGATTTATTATAAACACAAACTCTGGTAAGGAGTTGGCCAAGTCGCTGGAGGAAGCACAAAAAGAAGACAATCCTTACTTTAATACGATGTTGAGAATATTAGCGACACGTTGTATGATGCAAGCTGTTTATTTTGTAAGTGGTATGTTACACCCCAACGAATTTTACCATTACGGATTAGCCTGTCCAATTTATACGCACTTCACTTCACCGATCAGAAGGTTTGTCGACGAAAATAATAACTATAAAAGACTGAGCTTATAACTGTAATTTAATCTATTTACCATTGATCTTAGATATGCCGATGTTATAGTCCATCGGCTTCTGGCAGTTAGTATTGGTGCAGATGCAACTTACCCTGACTTATTGGACAAAAAGAAAAATCATGCACTATGTCATAATTTGAATTATCGTAACCGAATGGCACAATATGCCGGTCGAGCATCGGTAGCCTTAAATACCCATGTACGTATTGGCACTAATTTCATGATCTAATGCAGGTTAAATTATAACAAAAATGTTTAATCATCCTATATTTGCATTCACAGTTGTTTTTCCGTGAAAAAGTACAAAACGAGGAAGGCTATATTCTTTTTGTACGTAAAAATGCACTGCAGATACTTATACCAAAGTACGGCTTAGAAGGGACACTGTATCTTAGTAAAAAGGGTGAAACACCGGCAGTGAATTTTATTTACGACGAAGAGGATCATTCACAAAAATGTGGGAATACTGTATTTCATTCATTCGATCCTGTTACAGTACAATTGAGTTTGGATAGATCGAACGTACAGCATGAAAAGTTGGTGTTCAAGTTGGTGAAACCAGAGGTGCGCACAATAGTTAACTAATAATTATAAATATTAAGAATGTTAATATACTTAATTGTATACAGAACTAAATAGTATGTCGCAATAGATTCCAGGTTTTAGTATCCCAGATCGGAGTGCAGAATCCGTCGAAGATCAGCAGACGACACCAAAAGTACGAGGAAAACGGAAATCGAATCAAAGTAAAACGCAATCTCGATCTTCTAAAAAAAAATGACAAAAGAAGAGGAAATAGTTTAAGAAAGTTGAATGATTTTCTAATCATTTTTATTCGTATTACTTGTCGTATGTCAACGATAGATTATTGTATGACATTTGTACAAAAGCCATCTTGGTACTAAATATATGGCACGATTTGTAATACCATGAATCCGTAAAATACCTTTGTGTATATGACGTGAGATATTTCTTTAATAAAGTAAAAACTATAATATTGTAGTTAATTATAGTTTACGCTAAATTTTGGTGATTTGGTGTAGCGACAATTAATTATAATTTTTTAACTTTTGAAATTTTACCATCAGTAACTATTCAATACGATGATCACGTAAATGTGCCTGCACGGTGTACGTGAATGTAATTATATTTATGCACCTTAAAATGATAAAATTACGATGTTTAACGTAAAAAATGGTTTTATACTTTCTGAATAGTATATATTAGACTGTAAAGTACAATTGAAATTGTATCGCACTGGCAATTTCTATTGATATTAAGATACGTAACGTAAATAATTTCACGATCTATAAGTCAGGCGCACTTTCTTCACTGAGGATCCGGTGCCATTTTCGCATATCCCAATTTCTGTAAAACCTGCTTTATTTCAGGATACACTCGAGGATCCTCGATAGTGCTTGGTATCTGAAACAATGAATTCAAAACGTTCTATGACTGTCTTCTGTATACGAAACAATTATATTCGTACTGACCTTAACTGCCTTTGAACGAGCTAAGTTTGCTATGGATTTTCTACAAGTTTTTCCTGACCGTGTTCTGGGCAGAGCTTTTACGGCACCAGCAATTTTAAAAGATGCTATTGGTCCAATCAGATCCCGAACTCTCGCTACAATTTCATGAGTTATTTCCTGTTCGTTCTTAGTAGCATCTATGGAATAGAAAAATAAGTATAGTACCACTATTTAAATAAGAGTTAAACATTGTTCTGGCAACGAACCATCTTTCATAACGTAAAGGCATAAGGGTATCTCTCCCTTTGTATGTTCCGGTACCCCCACAACGGCAGCATCAACAACATCAGGATGTCCTAGTATAACATCTTCTAGAGCAGAAGTAGATAATCGATGGCCTGCTACGTTAATGACATCGTCATCTCGCGCAGTGACATATACGTAACCGAACTCATCAATGTATCCAGCATCCATGGTATCGTAGTAACCCTGATTGAAAAGAAATAATTATATTCATTTATTATAATAAGTCTAATACTTATTATGTAGTAAGTGTTAGGAAGCAAAACGTACGGGATATTTAGAAAAGTAAATACTCTTGAATCTCTCAGGAGCTAAAAATAGTGTTGACATTGTACCAGGTGGTAAAGGTAACTTCACAGCAATTCTACCAAGTTCGTGAACTGACGCTTTGCTACCATCATCACGTAAAATTTCCACTGTGAAAGAAAGGAATTTCAAAATTCCTATTTAAAGGATATCAGGGACATTTAATTACCAAGGTAACCCGGAAATGGCATTCCTGTACTATATTTCGGTGGACTGATACTGTGACCCAGTCCTAGACAGTTAGCCGTTATCGCATGGCCTGTTTCCGTTTGCCACCAATGATTCAAGATTGGTACATTAAAAACTGTCTCAGCCCATGCCTTTGCTTCGTAATCGCAATGTTCTCCAGCTACAAATATTGTTTTTAATCTGCAAAGGCAAGAGATGCTCGACTGATACAACCATAAATATTTAATTTTTCAATCATCAAAGTCAATTTTATAATCATCAGTTACTCACGATTTGGTCGAGTATTTTTTCCCAAGTACTGTTTCAGGATCAGCACGTCTTATAACTCTGAAGGCAGTTGGTACAGTAAAAAGTGCATTGACCCTATGCTGATCTATGATTCTGAATAAAAGTGTATTCGGTAAGTAAAAAAACGTCAAAAAACCCTCTGAAGGATAAAATCAATATTTCATACCTAAAGTATTGTCCAGCATCCGGAGTTCTATCTGGCTTACCCTCGTACATAACACTAGTAATGCCATACAAAAGAGGACCGTAACAAATATAAGAGTGTCCTACTACCCATCCGAGATCGGAAGCCACCCACCATATTGAATTTTTATCCATTCCATAGATAGTTTTCATCGTCCAACACAGTGTGGAAATATGACCACCTATCGGTCTTTGAATTCCTTTCGGTTGATCTAATAAGTAAAGTTGAACTTAAAATTCAAAGTTCACACGCAATTTCGTTTCTTTATTGTCGATACGTATCATTCGAGGATTTTCAAAATATTCAGGTCTAATCTCGTTACAATATGAAGTTTGAATTTTGTATTTTTGACTTCAAAATTGTATTCAGTGACCCGAAAACCCCTCCAATAGCAAGTTTCAAGCAAATACGATTAATTTTTTAATATTGCATCACCATTTTTGTCCCAGCATTTTAAATTTGATATTTTCGCTTCGGATTCCTATTCGGTAACTTAAAAACCCCCTATTTCCGGTGTTCACCTTTCGAGCTACTTTAGCCTCATCACGATTACATTTACTCTATGAAAACAGAGACATTTGTAACATTTAATTTATTTACAGTGCCCTCTGTATTTACGAAATTATTATCATTCCTAATCATACAATAACAGTGATACCTTAAGAATTTTTGTGAATAAATGCCTAAAATACCTTGAAAACTGACTTTAAATCTTGAAAAAACCGAATTAAGAAAGGTGTATCATACATGATACGCTGTGCCTGAAAGAGTTAACATGAAATTTCACTGTATAAGAAATTACCCGTTGTTCCTGACGTGTATAAAATGTATAAGGGTTGATTGGCCTCGACAGGTACACACGGATGCGGCTCCGAACTATTCAAAACTTCATCCCAATCCATTTGATAATCCAACAATGGTGATTCCCATACGTTCCTCCTTTGATAAACGATGCAGCGTGGTTTCTTCACGGATATTAAACCCATAGCTTCGTTTACAATTGTAGTATACCTGCCATTGTGTACATGTGGAGCATGTTTACTGACTTTAAAAAAAAAACACAGACAAGATGGCGTTACCTACTTGACTACTTTAGACGGTTCAAGGCCGCAGCTGGCAGCAATTATTACTTTTGGCTCGGCATGATTTATCCTGCTGGCTAATTCTCTCGCGGCAAATCCTATAATATACAATCATTTCTTGATGCGTCGCATTAATCCGATCACAAGATATCGATTTTGAAAAAACATCTTTTAACTACTGTGTCATTACCTCCAAATACAACGGAGTGTATAGCGCCCAGTCTTGCCGTCGCTAAAATTGCCATTATGGTCTCTGGTATTAATGGCATGTATATCAACACTCTGTCACCTTTTCTTACGCCCATTTTTGCTAATCCTCCGCTAAGCAAGGATGTTTTTTCCAATAGTTCATTGTAGCTGATACGACGGATTGACAATGTGAGAGGACTGTCGTGTATAAGGGCTGTTTTTTCTCCATAACCAGCATTTACGTGACGATCTACCGCATTGTGACAAGCGTTTATCTCGCCACCTACGTACCTTTTAGATTATGGTCATTAGAATATATATAGTATCTTTCTCATTTCTGTTTTACTCGTACTTTATTATGTGCTAAATAGAAATATCTGTATGTCAAGGTGATACTGGGATTTACCATTTTGTGAAGGGTTCATTGGAATTATCTAGTACTTTCTCCCACGGTTTGCTCCATTCTACGCATTGCGCTACTTCGGCCCAGAATTCTTCCGGGTTTTCTATCGACCGCCTGAAAGCTTCTTCGTAAGGAAGACTTCGATAGCGATTTTTATTTAAAATGAAATCTGTAAACGGAAGAAAATAATCTTACAGTGTATATGATCTGGTTGATATATATTTTAATGACTATGGTCCAATAATTGTCGCAATTATCAAAGTTAATACATAATATTAGTAAGCGCTTAATATGGCGTATTTAGTAAATTATCAACCAATCATCGACTCATTCTTAACGTATTCATGACCATCGATGAGTACTGTGTATTTGTAACGTCTGTATAAATATTTGAAGAATTATTAATTTCTTCTTGATAATACACAATAAAGTTGATTTTCATTTGAATCGAGAATTAGAATTCTGGTTCAAAAAAGGTATTAAAAAATTTCAGAATTCGCTTGGCCACGTCTTATGAATATATACAAGAGTCGGATGATACAAAAAAATTTGTTGATCTGCGATGAATTATTCATCGTCCTTCTTCTCTAATATCATAGTAATTTTTGCACAAACCGTGTCGCTGCAATTGCGCCTACGTATTATCTAGTTATTGTGACTTTCTTATCCTAACACTTGATATAATACCACGAGCTCAAGGGGTGTAACTTAACTTTTACTATATGCTTCTAATTATTCAAACAAATTTGAAGAAGTTTTTAAATCTCATTAGATCATCATACATAATACAGGCATATATGCTGTGAACGTTATCACATACGTATCTCGATAATTTTCCGTACAACCTATGAAATTTCACCAGTCATAAATTTTTATTTAAAGAAATGCATTCGCTGGCAAATCTATTGACAAATCTATTGATAAGAAAAAAAAGACTAACCATTACCCCCATTATGCTTTTCAATCCTAGAGCGTACGATACTCGCTTCAAATTCCGTCTTTATCGAATCGTCCTCGTTGCTATCTAAAAAGTCACTTTTCACCTGATCGAGCATCGTCAACGATCCTAATTCGAATAATCGAAGGAGCGTTATACAGCGTAATGTCGATAACGCCTTCGCGTCCACAAAGAGGGGTCCATCCACAATTGCAAAGTCCGTCTGGTTCTGATTGTTGACGATATTTTTCACAAGTACGCACGAAGCATCACTATGGTAACACGAGGATCTGAGTGGAAGTAAGAAGAGTCGTATTTTTCCTTCCGTCGAAAAAAGAAAGAAAATAAAAATTCGTCTTCCTCTGGTACCACCGTACGTCGTCGTAATAGGAAAAGAAAGATTAATAGGATTACGCAAATAAACTTGTCGTAGTTATCTTTACACTTGCCAAGAGAAATTTTCTAAAACTTTACCGAACTCAAAAATTCTTTATTTCGATACTCGATCGATTGCTAGCTCAGAATATCTTATACTTTTCAATGAGTTTTGAATGAAACTCGAGAATTCATACGTGCGCTATGTCCATTGTAAAACTGAGAATGAACCGTCGCTCGCAAGTGAAACTATGTGTTTATGTAAAAGCGAGCAATACCCACATGACGTGCTTCCTTCCTGAGAGACCTTTGAACCCTGAAGAACAATGGGCATCGATTTAATCGATGCTGATCGTGGGGCACTCGGCGGTAGCACTGGTTGGAATGATTATGGTTGTGGAAACCAGTCGAGTACTTTGAATCGTCTGATATCAAAATTATGTTTCTTTAAAAGACATTTTTTGTAGAAATTACCAACTATAAACAATTTTATGTGGTTATAAGTTGATAAGGTCACGTCAACTGGATAAGGAGACTTGTATTTATTAGACTGATGCATTGAGGTGATCTGTAAAAGACTCAATTTACAACGGCGTCATAATTATTATAACTATCGAAGCGCGATTTAGATCACAAGGCCTGCAACAGAAATTTCGGTATAATATAGAACTGTGCTTAATGATCCCTTGAAACTTTTTATTTGTTCTTCATTCTATCCTATTGGTGCTTACACGGACCGTGGACGGACTGACTTTTGTACGAAATAACGTTACTAGGATTTACGACTAGATATTACGTGAAAGGATCTTTTTATTCGTACTGAAAGGAAACGAAAGTCGACAGCTAATAAAGTCTCCTGCTTTTAAGATGGCAGCAGCCATCCGTCTGTGCATCTTCTTTGATATGTGAACGCTGCATAAATCAACTTACCTGCATGCTGCACAAAAATAGTACGAGAAATACAAAGGGGTTTTGTTAAGGCAAGAAGACGAAGTAGCTGGGGAGTGGAAGAAAATTTAATTTACGAGAAAACTCAATTCTTGCGTGACTATCTGTCAATTCTTAAATATCCATGTACTATATAAAATCACATTATAGTCGTCTTATTAGTTTAGGAGTATTGCGTAATGTTGTTTCACGTTTTTGTTGTGACCAGTCGCTTACGTAACTGTTTGAGCCTTCACTTTGCTCTAATATTTTCACCATTTCGTTTCACGACTTTCGTAATTGCAATGTTGTTCGAAATTCAGCAATTCAAATTTTTGAACAAACCAATTAACGTCAATGTAGGACCGTAATACAGTCACAGCTTACGCACTAGTGGTCGCAAAATAATTGATTGAATACGATTTTTTCGAACCGGAAGTACTCCTTATATATATATATATATATATATATATATATATATAGCTACTGTCTGATCTACATCTGTAACATGATTTTTCCATTCAATTGGTTCACTGGTTCCTCCGTAATTTTGAATTCAGATATACGTTCGCGCCAACGCTCACGCTTACGCATACATATAACATTTTAGGGGATACCATTTATACAGGACACCCCTCACGATAATGCCTCAAAAATGTTTCTTGTATTCTCTATATATTTTCTATACTTTGAACAGCCTTACGAACTATCTAGTAGCGCGTATAATTCTTAAAAATGTCTTGATACCTAAAGCATAGCGGCATACGAAATACAGTACGTTCATCGCAAGGCCTTAAATTTCATTACGAATATCTCTCATCTCACTTTATTGAGAAGTCCAAGAGGATTCGAGCAGGATGATGTAGACTTAGTTTACTTGTATCACGGATAATCCACAAACGTTCCAAACTGACCGCAAGCCTATTCCGTGAACTTCCTGTTCTTCGAGGAAATATGCGAGTAGCCACGTTATTTACATCAGGCATAACTGTTACATCGTTGAATAGGTATTTTCAACATTGCAGATGTATGCACTGTTTACTGGGTGGCTAGTAAATTTTATGTACGACGTAATCGTAATATATTCACAGGTAGAGTGAACGCACTGCTTTTTTTTCTAATTTCAAACTGTACTATACAGAGGAGACAATATCGCTTCGTTAATCCGTGCGACACTCGTGAGTTTTGTAAGTTTTCCCGGTGAGAAATTATGGCAAAGCCCAGAGGAAGCTCTAGTGACGCCATTATATGAAAACTTGTATACATAGTTTTCCCCCGTCTACGTCTCCATCTCATTTTCTTCCAGCTGCAGTATGAAACTACTTACAACTTGCACAAGATTTTTCATACGCCAGTGGAGCCTAAAGGTAAACAACGAAGGAAATGTGAAACGGATGATGCAACATAATCCCTTATAGGTGTAGTGTATAAGAATTGATCAGTAAAATCTGATCCCACAATGATTCTTTGTTAGAACTATTTTTGGCTTTGTGCAAAAATAAGAACCTTCGGTCTTGTTTCTATTTTTAATACAAACGTAGTAGGTGTCTGCTCGTCGCTTTGTAAGACGATACGATTCTTTATGCTTTATAGTTACATTTTGCTTGTAACGCCTATCTAAGATTTCTGCCTTGTTCATGAATTTCTGAAGCATACATCTTATGTTATTTCTTCCAAGCGTGATAAACATTTGTTTCAATGTTCACGCGTCAGGTTTGCTATAAATCAAAGTTTTCAACGAACTTTTCATTCATACGTGGCAATGCAATAGGTTAATGAGTATCTATAGCAGCGATACTTTGTTGCTTGCTTGATATAATTCGATTCTGTATGCTTGATAGGTTACATCATGCTTGCAATGCCCATACAAAATTTCTGTCTTATTCATGAATTCCCGAAGCATATATTTAATGTTATTTCTTTCAAGCGTGATAAATATTTATTAAAATATTCATACGCAAGGTTCGCTACGTAAGACGTGGTGGGTTTCGATGGATTTTTCACGCGTGGAAATGCAATAGAATAACGAGCATGTATGGCAGTGATCATTTATTGGTCGCTCGATATTTTCCTTATGAATATTGTAATCATCGAGATTATTTTCAAGATTACTTCTGCTGCTTTCATATCTTAGAGAATTATTCTAATCGATGTAAATTTTTTATTAAAGAGATATACTCAAATAATTTATTTTATTTTCTATTTATTTTTTATTTTAACAATTAATAATTAAATTATTATTTAATAACATCGAAAATTAGCCTGAAATTGCAAATTAGCCTTAAAATCCACTGCAATTAAACGGCAGTCACATCTACATCGTAAAGTAAATACGTATTCAATCGAGGTTGTTTTTTTGTCATAAATTCACCATAAAAGCTATATAACGCATTGAAAAAGAGTCGGCATAATAAAAGTATAATTCCATTATCGTACCAGCAAGACAGTCATAGAGAAAATGAAAATTTCTCACAGCATTAGTGTTTTATTATGCAGTAGCGTTTCATTAACGATAAATAAAATGATATATTTATATAAGTGACATATAGTACATTATATACTTTAAACAATCAATATGCAGTAGAATGACGATTTTTCACTTAAATACAGATACTTTCACACAGAATGTTAAACCAATTACAATGGGTAACTTGTCCGACGCTTATCGATGCTACCTTTACGTGACTGGAAATTTTCGAATGTCTTCTAATGTCGAGCGTTCTTTGGAGAGCAGTTCCTTACGAGCTTAACAATTCTTTTAAACGTGTAAGTATTTCGAAATGATCGATTGACTTTTTTCTATTTCTCAAGTAGAGCGAACTTCAGTTAGGACAATCGTCCTGAATAAACCTGTATTAATCTACCTTTGCAAAAGTCTTTTGTATTCTATTTAATTAAAAATTTGTGCAATCATTTATATGCTAGCGATAAACATTATTATTATTTTTTATAAAGTTTAAATTACACTCACCTAAGTTTATCTGATATACATTTTGTAATGTTAGTTTTCTACACTTTGTATTATCATATCTGTCTTACCTATGCTCATGCGAAATCAGAATATTATTCGCTGGACGATGAATTATATTACGATAAATAAATTAAATTATCACGGATAATGCTGATATATAATCTTTAACATTATTTTCAGTACACAGGATTTCGATGTATAAAATTAAATCTTGCATGTACGCGTTAACAATGATATGGTGACTTCATCAACAGGAAATCACATTTTACAATTGTTTACCGATATGCTTGACTTTAATTGATTTTTGACACGTTTATCTAACATCCTCGGTCGGGTAGACGTATTATCTACACTCTTCCTATATCTTATTGACATAATACTCTGTTGAAAAGTTGGATCTTGGAGTGCATTAGGTATTTAAAAATAATTTGATATTTCATGGATGCAATCATTAAATGTATAATGCGATTATAAAAATCAAATTTTTAATAAAAATAATATACACTCAATAACTTTATACATTGTTACTCAAGAATATTGTACCAAGTAAAGTTCGCACGTCTATTTGATTTCTATAGTACAGGCAATTTCAAATTGTGAAATAACCTCTTAATAAGTTTGTATGTATGGAAAGGAACCAAAGAACTGTCATTTAAATAATGATTATATTTAAAAGTCAGTGGACGTAAATCTAATATATCTATATATATATATATATATACATATATGTATATGTATTTAATAAATCATCTTGGTAGTTATTAATTAGCCTAGCCGCGAGTTCACACCGATGAAAGATGATATTAATTGCGCAGTCAAGTTCATTGCTCGTGATTTCAAGAGGGTATATTCCAACGTGAGGTAACGTGAGTATGACGCCAGGTTATTAATATTTCCAATGAAATTATTCAGTATCTAGAACTTGTATTCCAATAATATTCTATGAGACCTTGTTATATTCAAAATTTAATAAACGTTAGTGTACAATAACACATAATTATTATTTTATTTCGAATTTCTTTGTTTCTTATCTGACACGTTTCAGTGATACATGCCACTATCGATTAATAGACATCTTTGTATTCTCTATTTTTATCTTGATTTACTTGATTTGCCCATTGTAGATTCACAAAATGTAAATCACGTCTTAAGTCTCTTGCGTGTAATTTCGCGCGGTTGACACGTATCACGTAGCTACGTTTCATTCCTGATGACAAGAAAAAGCGACGCAGCCTTACTGTGTACAGATTCTCAATTGTTCTTGAAAAAATGCACTTACTCTACATTATACTGTCTGCGTCTATATCACAATGTCGCGAAAACGAATTTCTGTAGTACTTTCCGTTCTGTTTAAATCCCATAAGAAGGCAACAGGATGAGCTTAGAAAGGTAAGATTAAAGTAGCAAATAAATTTTTTCTCTAAATTTATCAAATTCTTCTATGGTAAATAAGATAATCTTGGTGTACCTTGATGTAGGATAGTTACAAGTGTGAATTAGCGTAAACGTATTTATAATAAAATAGAAATCATGAAGCAAGCGTAATCCAATTTTAAACGTTATACATCAAAGTAATGCTGGAAATAACTTGAGGAAGAATCGATCAGGTAATACAAGGAAAGCATAATTCAAAATTATTTATGGTTAAGTTAAATCGAAGAATAATAACCTCTCGGGAAGATACGAATTTCGTTATGAAGCTTCTCCACAAGGTAATTCGAGTTTCATTATGAGAATATTAGAGAAATTTATAAAAATTTACTTACGTCTAAAGTCACTCTGTACCAAAAGAGTTTCACATTTTTCAGATAATCTTTAACTTATCCTGGCAACGGTTACTATCAAAGCAAAAATCTTTATCACAGCCAAAATAAAAGCCACATTACTTATCCGACTTTAATAAATATACACATGTTCGTGGGCTAAAATAGCAGCATAATGCTTTTACATAACTATGCTGGGGAATCCCCAAAATATGACGATTACCCAATTAACGGATATTATATTTCTCTATCCTGAAGGTTAAATCGCTCAACCATTTTTTTTTATTATCCTCGTTATGCGCATTTTTTTATTGTCTGGCAATTTTTGATAGCGATGTCTCCAGACACAATGGAAATTTTCATATAATTTCTCTCTCAACACAAACAAAAGATTTTCTGGAGTAATTAGTACCTTTTACCATCTTTATATCAATTCAGATAGTGTCGAATTTAGGATGGATCTAATTTACTTACGAAGGTAACTGGAGGTGCGTGAAAAACATTTCAAGAAGATTGACGTAATATCAGTAATATCGTGGAAATTTTAGACGCCTCTATATAAAGTACGGTATTCTTTGATCCGATCAAAAAACTACATCTAACATTCTCTACGACGTAATGACGATACGGTTGCTTTATTTTATCTTAACTTCTTCTTTCTTTTACCTGAAGCCACTTCATCTCAACTTGGTAACTTCTTTTCGTATTATCCTTGAACAATGGGATCAAAGCATTTACAAGGATTCTCAAACACCAGAAGAGATTCGATCATCCTACGACAAAATTAATTTCTTATAAAATCAGGCTGAGCTTCGTTCACTGTCAACATTTGGTTCCTTAAAAGAACGTAAGAAAAAAGAAACTAACGCTTCTGCAACGTTTTTTCCAAATTTGGCTAAGTATACAATGGAGATAGTCCCTGAGTCAAAAAATATATAAAATATATGCATATATTACTATTTTTTCATTAATCAAATTAATATCTTAGGATCGTTACACGATTACGCCCAATAATGCATTGTTATTTTCCATGAGAGTATAAGATGCACCTTATATCAGGATATATTGTTAAGAACAATAAAGTTTGCTAAGATTGAAATCGTTCGAGGAAGTTCTTCAAGAGAAAGGAAAAGAGTAACTATAGAGACGAATAGAATGATGAGGAGATGAAATAACTCGATACAAATAAAAGTGAAATTTTTTTCGAATAAGAAACTTAAATTTTTGTGAACAAACGATATATTGATTAAAGCGAGAGGGTACGTATTGAAAAAATTCTTATCAATTTTCAACTAACAGCGCTCCATTTCCGTTAGGGTAGAGATGACGAAGCAGTGCTCCTTAAATCTGAGGTACTGACGGGTTCATAAGAAGGTACGATATGGTCACGTCTTCGAAGCACCCTAGTAATATGACTGACGTAACAGTCATTTGGCCAAGGATTATCATATGATCAAAATTCCGAAACAAAAATTTGAATGACGCGAGGGGACAACTATGCATAGCTCTACGTTTCTATGGCGCCCCTTGGAACGCGCATGGCAGCCCCACGTTGCGTATTTAAGGGCTGATGGTTCGCGTTTCTCATCACTGTACCGCCATCCGCAGACCTGGATCACGGATAACACCCCACTGGAACCGGAAGTTATAACCACTTGAAATCCCTGGATCTCGAAGTTCGAAAAACCGGAAGAACAATATCGGTTCGAATAACGATTTGAAAAACTAAGCGATACAGGTCAGTTGAATGATTTAATATCGGCAGAAAAATCAAAGCAGGTATTGCGATTACGCTTCTTTTTTTTTCTTTCATTAATATCAAAAACTCTTTATACTTTCATTTTACAAATTTACACGAACATTTTTTCTTATTAGAAACAGATTGTCGCTGGATATTTTAAAATATAATTTAACAGTTTCCCTGAATATCCTAGACAGTCATTAAAATTATTTTGTTAATGCAAATTTCGAAAGTGCGAAATTTTTCTATAATAATACTTCGCTAAAAATTCATGAGTTTAAATATACACAGTGATCCCCCTCTAGCCCATATGTCACATATCACAAAACAAAATTTGATATTATGTACACACGTCCATCGATATAATCGAAATGAAATATCTCAGACATTCCAATATTATTTATTCAACAACCACCGTGTAGTTTAAAAAATTATTATTTTTCTTTACGACAAATTTGCAAGGGGTGATACAGTGTCTATAAAGCTAAGGATTCGTATTATTCTACCTTAAGGAACGAGGTTTTAAAAAAATTGAATAAGTCGTCCGCACCCTTGGGCAACCGTTTTCATCGGGTTAAATAGAATCACCAAACAGATTGTAACCACAGGCACACCCTCTTTACAAAAAGTTCACGACTGGTGCAACAAGTCCATCCTTAATTAAATAAAGTATACAGATTATATGATATTAATTTTATTTAATTGCATAGTGATCCGATAGTAATTTTTTGGAGAATAAAATAAGGGAAACTAATGTTAATTTATTCAGTGTCCTGTCAGTGTTCCTTTAGTAAGGAGGATTATTACGTTTACTCGCATTAGTCCATACTTACAATTAGTTTTATCGCAATAGATACTCATAACGGACCATTACCACTTTAGGCATGTATCTAATCATGTGTTATTGACATGGCTGCTGTCAATTTTCCATTAGGTATAATTGCGAATAATTTACACCATTCGTAGGTGCTCCTTTCAATACTGCGAAGCAGTTTGCCTAATTTTCATCCCATCTTTTCACCTTCGCTTTCTCACCGCATCTTTTTCTTTCTGAAAATCGTTTCCATTCTGAGAAAAATCGTTTTAACGCAATGTCCGCAAATTACTTGGTCTATTCCTGCCCTCGTTGAGACATACAGATGTAGGGTATTTTTTATTTTTACAAGGCAGATTGGGGATCCGCATTGAGTCTCCGATACAGTTTGTATTCCGGCAGTTTTTATGTTAGTTGATCTAATAGCAGATTTGAAAATATATAAGAATTAAATGTATAGTTTTTAAAAATCTATTTATGTTACGTGAAATTTGACATAGAATTTAGTCGATATTTAAAAATAAGGTAATGAAGTGTTTCCGAAAATTCATAAAAATTGAAAGGAGACAAATTAATTTTTTATTTATTTATGTAAACTGATCGTTTTGAATCGATTGTCTATAATTTAATTGGATACAGTTCGAAGCTTTTAATTTGAAGGGTTTAGACATTGACTAATGTTAATATTTATATATAAAGTCGGATACTAATTCCCGTTTTATAGATCGATCAAAACTTTTGCTCTTGCAGTACGGAAATTTATACAGACTTTATATACACTAGGAAAAGAATATAAAGTGTAGAATTTTATTTTAATGGTTTCTTTTCCGTCTTTGTACTGAGACTTGCGAGGTTATTTTTCCGGTTGAAGATTAAAGAGAGCCAAGATAAACCATGGAGCCTTAATGGTCACTCCGACATCATTCAGAGGACAAATTGTACTATGGATTGCACATTATACAGACGTGAAAGATGGTAGTCTACAAAAAGATTGCAATAATAAATTTCTTTTAATCTTTTTTACAAAAATAATTGTCAGACCGTATTTTTTCAAATTTTGTTTTCATAATTAAAACTCCAGAGTGCGGTTTGCAGCTGCTGCTCGCTTAGGCTACAATTCAAACGAGATTAATTTTTTTTTTACTATTTTACACATCAAGAATTTGAACTTTCTCAATTCTGACATGTCATCAACAGTAACACCGTTTACGCTTTATATGTATATATGCTAAATAAGTAGGCAACGTTTTTTTGACGCACGTCGCGATACGTACAGTTGATTACCATAATTTAAATACTTCAGATTTACACAGTAAGGCTGGTAGGTTAGGTAATACCATCATATATAGGTACCAATAGTATATCTAGAGTTATTCGAGAATAATACGTCAGCTGTAGATAGTTCTGCCAATGAGATCAAATAGACATTACTCCTATATAATACTGTATATAAAGTATATACGAGGTTATTTAGCATAATCGCACCCCCTGAACATGGTTTTACCATAAGACTCAAATGGGGACGCTAACTTCAGGTGGTGCGTTTCTACTGAATAATTCTGTATACTATAAATTTACTAAAATTGCATGAATATACTAAGATAGTTCGAAATGTCTAGAGTCAAGTTATTCCCTTCTTTAAAGTCTACGACAAGCTAAAAAGATAATGAAAAAAACAGGTTACTTTACAATCGGCAGAAGCATCTGAGCTTGCGTCATCATTACGTCATTGTCAGAAGGCTATGTTTCATGATGTTTCTTTCTTTGTTTCACCTTGTAAATTGAACCTAAATTGAGTTTCGTACGGCTCGTTGACAAAGTAATTTTACTACACAATCGGTGTAATTGTCACGCGAACGACAGGCAATTTTACTAGCGGGAAAAACTGGAAATACTTAACATGTAAATGGTTTTTGTATTGATGAACCCTTCACAGTAGGGCTTTGTCATTCTGTGCTTGATTGTCAGAAAAAAAAAAAACAAGTTCGATCAATCCATTTCTCTAGGGATATTTCTCACGTCACTGAAGACCCCATCATTGTCCTTCCTCATGTAAATGTCACTGAAGTTCATGAGCATAACGAGAGCGAAAACGAAATTTGAGAAAGCACGACACTTTTTCCTGAAAAGTAAAACTTTTATTGGAGAAAGTAACTTCTGTTCCTGAAGCAGGTGTCAAATTATGTTTTCACATCGTATAAGGATCTTGGAAGTGTCTAGGGAATTCTGTATTTTGTAATAAAGCCAAGACCTAAAATTGTAATACAAAGCTACTTTCAGGGTAGGATACGCATAGAATGATGAACATTTTTTTAAGCAAATAAAAAAAGAATGACTACCGTCAGAAATCAGATATTATAGAGAAATAATAGAAACTTAATATAGCTGTCTGAATTAATTTTTTTCTTCCTCTCAAAAGTACGTCTGCGGGAGATAGTCAAGAAGGGGTAGTTATGTGTTCTTAAAACTATTAAAATTTGTATGCCATAATCTTATGATAATTGTATGTTGTGTATCTGTATATGGTATACAAATCTTATGAAGTTTCTAATCATATACCAGTACCGTGTCTTTTGTTCCTTTTCTCGAGTGACGCCTGGAAATAAGCGTATAAGTCCACAAATAAAAATACAAAAATAACGATAATATCTCATTCGAGACATGCAATCAGAGATAGACACTTAACGAACGTACAAATAGATAATGTTAAAAAGAAGTCAAAATAGATCGGTACAATTTTTTCCTTTGAAAATGCGTTCGCACACGTCTATAACCACTAAAACGTTTTCGTTCTTTATTTAAAAAAATGCACGAGAAACCATTTTATTCGCAAGAAATTTTATATACAGTAAAATACGTCAAAATTCCCTCCGATACGGTCGACCAAACACGGTCAAATTGAATGGAATCATGCGCGCCGTCTGAAGGGACGTATTAGGGTGTGCGGTAGATTTTGGGGAGAAAAAACGAATTTTATTGCCAACCAGATAAATTTGTAAGAACAAACGAGTCGTGAAAGGTGAAAACAATAATCACGTTTCGCGACAGTCGTTATCTTTGTGCGTAACGGTGTTTCGTAAAAATCAAATTTTTACAAAAAATGGTGACATTGTTGCTGCATATGATGCAAACCTTCTACTTACGCAGTACGAGTACCAAAAGAGTCAATCCCGCGTCCGATTGTTTTTGTCAACAGAATTATAAAATTTTTTACAAGATTTTGTTGACAGCAACTTGTATTTTCAATCCTCATAAACTCCAACGTATTTTGGCTTAGTAATAAATCCAATAAATACTGTATGATTGAGTGCCGTATCATTGTAAATGTAACAGATTTCAAAACGACGTACCCGTATAAATTAAGAATGTCAGAATTATTTTATAAAACGCATTCCTCTAGTTATATCAGACGCAGTCTGAATTTTTTGTGTTTTAGGACAAAGCCCAATCTGGTAAAATACTAGAAATCGGAAACAATCGACAACGGAATTTCAATCCAATCTCGCAAAGTTCCTCCGGAACCAGATGCACGCAATCTCTCTCGTCTCCGGCGTTTAATAAAATCAGAATCTGCATAGTCGTTTCGAATACGTATAATATTAGAGACTTTCAATTTCCTACAGCACGTTCAATACGTTGTAAATCATAGTTATGCATACGCATTGGTGGAGATAAGCCACTTTATATAAAAATTATCGAGACTTCCGATTCCTTTGTAAATTATTTTATTATTGCCCGAGAAGAGTTTGCAGTATGAAGTTATATATTTTTTCTAGAAAAATATTTAAAATGCTTTTGAACACGTGTCATTTTGATAAGCCGACTTAGAAGGCATATTTAACGTATGCTATTAGTAATAGGTCAGACTTTTTTTCCAAATATCCGTTCTAAGCTTTTATCTGAATAAATTCTGATAATACGCCGTTAATGAGATTCATCAAAAGGAAAAAAGCATGTCCCTTTCATATTTCAAGTTCTTTAGCAAGTAATGCAAAGGAAAATTACAACACCTGTGAACATTCTTGTATCAAATCGCAATATGCTTGAAACAATATTTATTCACCCGTTTGTTTCACAGGCAACCGGTAAACGCAAACAACAATATGGTACTCTCGTTTAAATTCGTATTTAATGGAATTATATAATTTTCCCTGGAAACGACTCGTTTCAGAAAAACAGAAATGCAAGGTAGACAATCCTATCGAATCCAATTATTGAGAACATATGGACAGCTAGAGGTTTATCTAGATAGGAAATATTCCATGTATGTGGAATTAAAGTCCATTACGCTATCATATCGTAAATAAATATTTGACGCGATTGACGAAGGAGTAAAGCTCATTATTGACTTCATATATTTATATTGCATCATATATATGACTAGTAATTTTTTTAAACATTTTTTCACAAAATCATCATTAATCCTTTCAGAAATACGACTCTACCTCTACAATTCAGATGTACCCCATAGTATGTGTATGGTCAAACATATCAAAAAGTTTATAAATTAAACCTACATTTTTATTCATACCAATGGAAACACAGAAAGCGTAATATATTCGGTGAAAAAAAAGGTTGTTTTACCTATAGAGTGTTTAGCTTTCTACCAACTTGAAGTTAACGCAATAAGTCCCTAGTTCTTTGCCTGTTGAATAATTTATGTATGAAATACAAGAATTCCTTATATTATATGCAACGTGTGTTAATTTCGTACAAATTGCGAAAATAAAAAGCAGATGAAGATTTGTAAGAAATTTACATATTAGTGTATTAAAGATTGTAATAATGCATACTAATGTTTGCGACGGTTTCCAAAATCTTTCAGTGCCTCTTTGGGATACTTATCATCGCACAAGTATATCACATAAATTTGTAAAATTAATTGACTGTCACGTAGGTTTGATGTTGACTGAATAAGTTAGTGTACTCTTAAAATGTCGGAGGGTTGGTGGGACAGCAACAGGTTGCTTATCTGAGCACGTAGCCAGTTCAAGCCATTTTGAAGATTGCTGTTGATGTAAGACATATTTAAAAAAAAAAAAGATTCTGTCAGTATTCTTCCCATTTTTTTCCATTTTTATTCATAGTCCTCTAGTAAAATTCTAGTGAGGCTCTGACTCACTCAGAGTGCAATTCGTGGTAGTTCTAGATACGTATGCTGCATGATATAATAAATATATAATGATACATAAACCGGAAGTACCTTATCTGATCTGCCTCTTCAAATTTGTATTTCTTGTAGTATCAATATCGTTGCTACTGAGATTTATGATATATTTATGAATTAAGAGCTCTTCGGCTTTCTTGGTAGTTTATGAATAGGAGCTGTAGTGACTAACGCAGTCAATACTGGATGTAGAAAATATTTATTTTATTCAAGACAGAAAGACATATATCCGGTTTAATTCTAAGGCTTTTATAGCCTCTGCTATGAATATAAAAAAGATATCTCGGTATATGTCCAGGAGATTTTCTGGACCGTAACTTTTTATAGTACCTCAGTATAAAGAAATTATGAACTGAACTGTAATACATGAAATAATTTAAGAAGTAAATATAATCTCGAATATCAGAGATTTTAACTTTTATCTACATAAAATATGATTTCCCGTAGGACAATCGTGCTATAAGGCTGTTCACTGGACTATATAGTCTGTCCATAAGCAAGATGTATTTTTGAGGGGTCTTTTGAGGGCAAAGCACTCCACTGTACCTCACATTTTCTTTATGTATCGACTATAGAAGTGTACAATTTTGAGAAACAAGAGCTTCGCATTACTGTAGGGATAATATTTTGAATCTTAATCTGAAAGAATGCTCGCGGGACTGTTCAAGAAAAAAGTTCCAAAATATAAAATCCTTACCATTCATTTCCTTTTATCGGGAGGTTTTATTCAAACACTCTGTTCAATACCAGGGTAATTTGATAGGGAGAGTGCTTGCATTACAAAGTAGGGAAAAGGTCGAATGCGGCAGCCTTGTAAGGCGACTAAAATTAAATGAAATTACATTTATCTATCAGATTGACATTTGTTACTGTTTACTCCATCATTTTCTTTAAACTATAATATGATAAGTCTTTCCATTGATCATTAATCGATCAAGTAACAGAAATTCGATATGTTGAATTTAAAAAAAACACGAAGCCAGATGCTATTATATACATATGTATACAGATATAATATGTCAAAAGTAGATTTATTTTTTGCTTCATTAAACGTCAGTGATCTGTTCGAGATCATGCGATCGATCTTTATCAAATTTATTGAAACTCACCTGACCGCGTTGCTTTAGGCATTCGAGTAATGCTTACATAATGTCTGAAGCTGCTGAATTCAATAACGTATAAAACAAGCAACAAGGTTAATGTAAAAGTTCATTTCTCTGGACATATTCAGGAATTTTTTTTTCCTAATCAAATCATTGATAAAGACATATAAAACTTTTAAAATGATTCCCGAATCAAAATTTTGTTAGCTTTTAGATTGACATTCGCAGAAGAATTCACAGACCTAAACGGTATATGCTATATAAATGGCAATGCAGTTCTAAACAGTTGAATAGAATTGATGAAACTTATTGGAGAAATATTGAAAATTTTTCAAATTGACTTATCGGAAAATAGTATTACTCATTCGTCAGTAAAGTGCAATACGACAAACGATGCCCCATATTTCCGGAACATTAAGTGCATCCAAATTGAGTATTTATAACATTGACGCTGCAGTTTTTGAACATGTTGAAATATAGGTTAGTCACACTGCATAGTCGTTTACAACGAACGAAGATGAGCGTTACTGATTACAAAAGATTTATTGTACCGATATAATCTAAAATTGTATGTTTCGAACAAGTTTCGATGCTTCTCGCGATAAAAATATCGAGCAATATGTCAAAGAATTCTGGTAACAATTTTTCAAAAGAAACTAAGCAGTATCCGAGATATTCACAATATTCAGACTATTGAATTCCTGGATGACATCGGAGACTGTATAAGAACAAAAATTTCCTTGAAAAGAATATCATGTGAACTTTCATGTATCTGCAATGTCAGAATATAAATATAACTTCAAGAATTTAAAAAATAGTTTAAAAATTGTTACTCTCTTGTTTTCTTAAAAATTATTTCTACATGTTCCATATTAGATGATTTTATGTTTCAATATAAAGTTACGCAACCTCCTTCGTATCGTTCGGAATCTAATGTTCATATCTAATGTGGCTCCAGCAACCATATAGAAATTTCATACAGCTTTCTATTTGCTCCTCTCGCGTTGTTCTTCCTTCACGAGAACATCCATTGTCGCGCCCTTCAATAATCACAGCATTCGTTACGAGAGATTCTAACTTTGGATCTAATCAGGATATGAGAATAGACAATCTAATTTACCCAGCTCTGCCTTACTGTTATTTCCACTATTGTGAAACTGAACGTTAACTTCGCTTCGGAAATAATTTTGAATTGTATCTTGTTGATTGTTCATCGAACTTACGTGTGCATTCCAATTAGTGTAAACCATACGAACGAGGAGAGTGAATAAAACCACTTGAATGGGTAATTCCCAAGAATAGGAGTTGCTTTAGAGTAAATACTAAACTTTGCGTAGATAATGTATTTCTATAACGTACTGAGCAGAGTGATAAAAATATACGTGATTTATAAAAGTTTCAATTGAGACTCAACAGAATCGAACGAAGAGAGTAAAATTAAGTAAAAAGCAACTAGACGAAAAAAAGGGGTTGGAAAGTATTCTAATTATGCTCTCAAGCTACAAGATCCATCGAGGTAGCCCGTAGTTGGTCTGTGGACTCTAATGCATAAAGAGTCCTTAATGTTTCATTGATTTTTAGATAATAATTACATGGTAATTAATTCCCATGAAAATCCGTCTTCTTTTCATCGACGTTTAAAGTACCTCCAGTTCCACTGAATTGAAGCAACAAGTGTTTTTTCATTGTTACCCAGTTATCTTGAAGATTTCAAAAGTGTTGAAGTAGCTGATAAATGACTATTTAAAATTGCACTTAACCCTTTGATTGCTAAAGGCATATATATACGCTTTCACAAGTCTATCAATATATACGAAAGGTGTAAATAGATTGATGGATTCCTCCGAGAGCGCGCCGCAGTCAAAGGGTTAAAGTTGAAAAATTAACATTTCTGATAATACACAAGAAGATGCTTCTCTCATGAAATAGACTTGTGATCTTTTCAAGAGTCCTATAGCCTCAGAGCTTTCACACTTATCTGATGTTCCTCGTTCAAAATTCCGCAAGTCACAGCATCTCAAAGGAATCGTTAATAATTATTTATCCAGTCGTGTAATCTTGCACAAACAAGCCTAAAAGATAGTCGTAATTAGTTTCACTTAAAATCTCCATCAAGGTTGCTCACGTCCAAATGATTATCATAAAGTACACTCATTTTTACATTTTCATTTATTTAATAACCATATCTGATTTGACGAATAATCATCTTGTTATTAGGAAATGTCAAATGAGTCTTTACTATTCGAAAAAAAAAAAATAAACAGAACAAAATTATACCTAAAAAATTCTCTAAATGACAACTAACATAAGAAGAAAAAGAAGAGCAAGTAGAATAAAAAAAAGCAGCACAGAGCGTAATAACAAGAAAAGGCTAGTAATAAGAAGAATCCTAAATTTCTGGTGGTCAGGTTGTTTCATTTCACGGCAGCTGGATATTGCACGCAATAAATCGCTTAGTTTCCATCTGTCCTTTTACCACGTAGAAATAAGTGCTAGGCATTTCTATGAAGCGGCTACGAAGCTGCTCTTTTTCTACCTTACCGACAGTAATTTGAGTCCCATTACAAAGAGTGACTTACGATATTATATATTTCAGTAATATTACATGCTTACCGTCTTCCGATACTCTTCATAAATTAAACGCCATGAAAAACTGAAGAAGCTACACTGACGTCCACGCTGACATTCCCGCCCAAGGATGTCACGTCTTTTAAGAAATATGCAGGGACGTATACACGTTCACGGAATTTAAAAGCTTAATCCATTTTCTTTCTGTTCTCCTCTTAGAAATGAAGTGCAACACTGCCATGCTCGTGATCGTCTCTCTGACAGCTTTGGCAGTTCTCTCTGGACAAGCACTCGCCATGTTACCGGCTCAGTGCAATCCTGGACTTTTGGATGACGTACCGCCAAGGATTCGCAAGGTTTGCGCAGCCCTGTCTACCATATATGAGCTCGGTACTGCTATGGAAAGTTATATCGACGACAAAGGTAAATATTCTCACAATGAGTTTCACAAGTAACAAATTACTTGTACAGATACCACTCCGACATTACTCTCTATTCATTAGATTCTACCTGGTGCTGATACAATACATTACAATCAATTCAATTGCACTTACCTGATATTGACTTTCCCACGGACTGTTTGAACTTGAAGTAAATTAAGATTCTCCTAGATATTTACGTAATGCAATGGGCATTACGAGTAACGAAGAAACACTTTAATGGTAAAAGACGTGGAAGGGAAGGAAGTAGAAACGTAACTCTTCATATTTTTATATGTATTACTCTTTTTGAGAATGTCGATAATTGAGTAAACGGAAGACGAGTAAATAGATAAAGGTAAATTTCCTCTTACGTGAAATTCAGTTCCAGTTCTTCACGAGAACATCCCACTACCGGATAGCGGTGTCAAACGTCAAGATGTCGACCATATATTCCTGCGATTCGGAAGGCGACGCTAAGAATTCCCTAGAGGCTATAGGTGTGACGAGAGCAAGAGACGAACCTCAAGAAAACTAAAAGAAAAAAAAAGAATAGAATAGATAATGATAAGACACAGACAAATGAAAATACCAAACACATATTATAAAAACGATTCCTCTCATCGTTCCGGATACATGAATAATATTTCTCTTTCCATTTAACCAAATCACTGCGTATGAGCTTATAATAGTTATCTCTAGGGATTTTTATTAGATGTAAGCTAGACAGTTTGCGCAACTTTACATTTTTGTTTCAATGTTTTTACGTAACGGCAAATCATGAGATAGTTTCATTTTCTTTGAAATATTTTTTTTTCAAGCTGGAATATACTATGTGTGAAATAATAAAATGCTTCATGTCCCGACATGACGGAGGTTGGATATTCTCATGTCAATGAAAGTCTGATTAGATTATAATATCCTGGAAGAATATCAAATATTGTTTAGGGTTTCATAAATCTTTCATTACGTTCGCTCAATTTTGAAAAAAATTATTTTCAACAGTGGTACAAAGAAAATTCAGCAAAGTGGATAAATTTTGAATATCGTCATTATTGAGGCCAGAAATATTATTTCTACTTGCAAGATCATACGCGGTGTAAGGAATAACGAGCGAGGATTATGACTAAGTAACGTGAAGAAAAAAAAATAATTTGAATTCCTTCCTTTTTCGCGCCCTCCGAACCTTACTTAACGTTACCTATTTTACATAAGTATATACAAGTATTGCAGTATTATATATATGTATTAAAGCTACACTTGACGTAAATAAAATGAAAATTCCAACTTAAACGTTAACTACTGTGTGTAGCTGTTGAATTAAATTCATAGCTGCTAAACTTATATCTTTAAGTACATTTGGGAAAAGTATAGCGCTTCTGTTTTCGGTGTCTCAACTCCGATCAAATTCCGTATTGAGGAGAGGGATTGTTATTAAACGTGCGCGCATTGTACGCTTGAGATGTCATCGAACGGAATAACTTTTTACCGGAAGACTGAAGTAGCATGGGAAAAGCAGGCTGAGTTTATTACGAATAGAGAATGCCGACGGGTGAACTATCATGCAAGCTCGACGAAACTTTATCGTCTCTCATTTGTCCACCAATTTCTTTTTATTTTCCGTCTCGATGAAAGCTTCCTTTTTATCTTTGCTAAATTTAATTAATTCTTTTTTTTATACACGTAACGTTAACGCAACAGATACAAAGAAATTAATTTCCGCAATTGTCTTTATAATTATTTGTGCGATTATACGAAGATAGAAACAATATGTGCCAAACGCTTGGATTACAAGAATATAATGTAACAATGATTGTACAGCACTGTTAAACAATTTAAATAATTTCCAATTTTTCCCGATACCTCACCATCTCAGTATACTAAACAGTTTTTGAAATCTCTAACAAACAAAAAATAGTGATCTTATTATGATAACTATGGCTGATGTATTTGACCAGATGTATGTATACCACAATATAAAATGATTATATATTTATTACAAATTATATGTATATAAAGTTTCTCTTGGAAAATATCATCTTTGTCTCGCAATTCCTTGCTGAATGTCATTTATTCCTTCAACCTATGACACCTGTATATTATAAACATATATGTATACTTCGATCATTGCCTTTTTCGCGGGTAATCATATATTCTCGCTTGATATTGACGCAGGTGAAGTCCTTTAATTTGTATAATTATATGAATTATACGAAACCTTACTCCCGTTACGTTATCGTTTTTAATTAATAAATTACTCATCGACCATTGTCAGGTATTTCCTGTTGTACGGATATAACTACTTGTTGTGTCTGATATGATGGTGATATTATCAATTCAGATTAAATAATTCAGTAGGATTTATTTTAATTTCAGTTGCGATTCACTCCTTGTCAAGCTCTACGGTCAATAACGGATGGCCAAACAATGAGGAAATTCAAAATCAAAATTATAAATAAACAATCATGAAAGGTAATGATTTATTAAATGAATAAGATTCTTCATCTGCATGTACAACATAAAAGATCGAGCTAAGAAAGGAGTTTTGTCATAGTAATGGACTGTATTATTTGTTAGGGAACAATATTTTGGAATATGGCACAATAAATATTAATATTTAACAACTAATTTTTGGCACGAAGTATAACGGTTATCACTTTATCAGTAAGAATAGAAGGCTTTATAAATAGTTAATAAATTGCGTTTCACATAAAACAGTAATGAAAATTTAAATAAATAAGCACTTCTTTGAATTAATAATGGTTTAATGACAGTTATTAAATGATCAACAGAGAACTTCGTACTTAGCAGAAGGTGACCTAACCTCTCCCAGTCTCATATTGCGTTATCATGATTTTCTTTATGTACCTTTAAACGTTTGTTAAATACCAGGCATCCCAAACGGCTTCAACAACTCCTCGTTTCTCTATTTTACTGCACTATATTAAAACTCTGCGGTCGGGGCTGGTTTGTTGTACGTGGTCGGTGAGACGCTCTATTATTGTGGAAATACAAAAATGATTAGTTCAAATTAGAAGCAGTCGGTTTAACGAAACTATTTTACCGACAACGGGATTAACGTTACAGGTAAAATAGAGCCAATTGCTTGATTTATTACTTATTCGAGAAGAAATGATAATATATAATCATATGAACTTAGATAAATAAGTCTTTATATTATATAATCATATCAACAATTTTACATACAGAAAGAGCGTTCACTGCTTGACAAATACTGAAAAAAAAATACACGAACTCCAGTCGATTTAATAACACGCATTTATGTACGTAATACAAAAAATAAACATCCAATAGACAACACGCAAATTCGCAAACGACATCTTACAGACGTCATTCGGACGTATGTTTGCCCCATCTACATTGGATATATTTTTATCATTTTTACCTAACAACTTATTAACTTGAATAGAATATTCTTATATTTGATAAATTGAGTGCAATGAGTCATATAACATTTAAACAAAATGGCCCTCCCATTGCTCTAGATCAAATTCCATTGTGTTCTTATGTCTCACGTGCTAGTCCTGTTAAATATGTGCCTGCACAGAACGATAGGTTAATTCAGTTTACCTACACTATAAACAGTTTATCAAAAGTAAAAATTTTCATTGATTGGCTTAAAAATAAAAAAACGAATGCCTGCACTTTTTTCAAATGTAAAAAATGTAAATAAAGCGAAGAAAATTTATGACTACGTTTACACGTATAGAATTCTGAAAGATATAACCAATTGCATATAAGGTTTAAGAATAAGAATGTACGAAACGCGATCGGTTATTACTATCTAAATCCTGTACACGTAATAAGGGTATATAAATGGCTAAATGCCCAGTCCATGGTAAATGGTCCATCTTGGTAGAAACAACCATTAGCCAAAGACTTATTCGTTGATTTAAATAGAATTGGTTAAACGTTTTAAAATAAGAAATGCTTCAAGCATATCTATCGCCTCGCATCCATCATTATAATGGACAAAATAAATGCAGACAAGTAAAACGTCATTTTACCGATGTCATATAACATATGAATAAGACGTCCGGTGGATGTATTATGCATAGCATTTTCAACCGGGCATCTGTAGGACATTGCAGACATAATTTGGATGTCGTTCGGATATTCTGTTTTGTGTGAGTTGTTTCATTCTGAAGTTTTCATTCCTTACACTATCGAGAATGCTTATTAATTCAAGTTGATCTTGCGATCGAGTCTTACAACAGAAGCTGTTATTGATCTGGATACAAAATGAAATTATAAATATTCTGAGGACGTACACATTTATGATATTGAACATTCATGTGCTGTGAACAGCGTCCTATGCATACTAGATATGTGCCGCATATAAGGGACGATTAGTATTAATCCAAACAGAACTTCTCGTTGATTATGTAAATTTACCGTCCCAGTCTTCTAAGTTCTTGATTCATTTTCATAAGGTAGGTACTATCATCCATCTTGGTCCAAATGCAGATAAAGATCCAGTCTCACAGTATCCATGTGACGCACGAGTTACAAATAATTTGTTTAAGCAAACGAAAAGGCTTGAGACTGAAAATTAATTCAAATTATTTGTCAAGCTGTCGCTAATTAAAATTAAAATTATGACTGTTCTCACTTGCTCAGCCTATTGAGAATATTTCGACTAAAATCGATAACTGGGATTAAAATATTTTTCTCCGACAACGGGTATCCTAACCTCAAAAGTTTCGTACGATCACAAACACATGTAATCCTGTTGAAACTCTGTAAAGTCATCAGCAAATACGTCAACTTTGACAAACGCACCGTGAAGGATCCACAGGTTGTTGTACGTTTCCTGATATTCGCGTTACCTGATAACAGCAACAGGGCGTCTTAGAAGATTCTCGAGGGAGAGGAAACGTGATACATACAAGGTGAACGAAATAAATTAGTCATGGCAGAGACACCGCGCGGTAGTGAATTACGAGTAGGAGAGGAGTGGGATGATCTTTGGAAGAGACGAGGGAAGAAGTCCTCTTTACCATACTCCTACGATGCTCCCGTGAACTTGATTGGGATGCAGGAAGGTTCCCGCAAGAAGAACAAATATTGCCACGAGTAATTGCCACGAGGTAGCAGGACATCAATCTCCAGACTTGATCTCCTGAGACGGAACACACGTCACGTTCGTAGATCGTGACAATCGCTTACATTACGTATGACTACGTTTTAGATTTAAATAATAATGGCGGATAATGATAAAAAGTAGTACCAAACTTATTAAAAATAAAATCGAAAATTGATTAAGGCAACGATGACTTTAATTAAACAAAAATAATTCCGAACCAGTCGGTTTCTAACTTCAATCAAAATCTGTTTATTTACGTGTAATCGGAAAAATGTTTGTTCGGTTGGAATTAAGTATTCTGGACAGTCCAAGTGTGTATTTTAGAAAATCTTGGAAAATTCGACGTCTGAAAGATCAAAGGTAAAGATCAAACAACCTCTTATTTCGTGAGGCGCGTATATTATAGATTGATTGGTACACGAGACTTTTCTTCTTGCCCTTTTGGAACAGGATGGGAGGTCAGTTGTCATCATTATAAATGTTATAAATTTTGCTAAGGAGAAATAACAATGTTACACTATTTATATCTAGTTTATTTCAACGTATCCAACTTATCTAAAGTTACTCAAATAGAAAACCAACTTGAAATCTTTTGCACGGTTGTTGACTTTATATTTTATTTCAAAAAGTCATAATCAGTGATTAAGTCCTTTATTGATGAGGATTCGTATCGGGATACTTGAATCCATATCAAAAAACGGTCGCTGTTATTTATATATACTATATCTATTCGTTTATTGTTATCATTAATCAGCCGATTGTGTCATTGGATTGAATGAAATATGTTTCTTAACACGTTAAGCGCCACGCCGGTCCCTAGGGACCGGCGCAATACTTTCCGTTCAGGCCTCGCCGGTCCGCACGGACCGGCAGGGCCCGCCTGACGGCTAACAGTGGCCTGAACGGAACAGCGCAAGAATTCGGTGTGGCGCTTAACGTATTAATTACTGATCGTAGTGCTTGTAGTATTTAGTAGTCAACTAGAATTTACCATTTTTTCATATGCCGCCTAATTTACATTTGTTATTCAGCAGTTAGTTTCATTGTATACAACACGGAACTTAATAGCTAAGGAACCATCTTCCATTTCGGCGAATGACGTAATCAACAGTATAGCAACAAAATGTATATGGTAATTCATTAAAATGATGATTACAACAAAAATTTCATGTTTGTATACATAAATTAAATAAACACTTAATTGATCATTATTCTTAATTTGGGATTAAAATAGGAATTACATTACTTGAAGCATGTCCTTCAAATAACAGGAATCGATCAATGTAATCTTGGCAGAATTAAATGGCTAGATTTTCAATGCTTCCTTTATGAGAGATACAGCTTATCACGTACATCTGCTTATCAGGAGAATAATTTACAATTATTATTTCAGATTTGTTCGTCCGGTTGAAATTATAATTTTACAAAGGTATATGCTTCCAATATACTTTTATCGGATTCTGTAAATCTGTGTTGATAAAAACTTAATTTATTAGGCTATACAGGATGAACTATTCATTCAAACATTTTAATAAAATTATTATAAAATCGAGCGATACTGCCTAGCAAAAAAAGTCTTTAGATAAATTTCATCCTATAGTATATTTCATGTGAAAAATAATGAATAATTTAGAATTTATTAAGAATTTATTATTCACTAAAAATTCAGTATAGATCAAAAGATATTAATTATTACAACAAGCAAATATTGAAGCAATCGAACGCTCGGATTCCATAACCGGCTCGACGCTCGGATTCAGTCCCCTCCATAGCGCCATACGTACCGAACGCGGAAATTTTACTGTATAATTCCAAAGTTGAAATTTCCTTATACAAAAATTACTAGTATGTCCAGCTTGATTTGGTGCCCTTTTTTATTGGAATATATATAGCTAGGATTGTTAGTTTTCTTTAAAAAAAAATTGAAAACTTGTTGTTTCGGCGATTAAGAAAATCAATGTTTTTTTATATCCAATTCACGACCACTTCGTTAATAATTGATCGATCGTTTCAATTCTTTTATCTCCAACCAGAAGATACTCTAGCGATGATTACAGTATCATTGCTTGATCGGAAAAGCTTTTTTTTATTGACTATTATTTTCTTCTCATCTCGCTTCGCTGACAATTGAATCTCAAAACTTCGATCGAAAAACCGTCGCGACGAAGTTTTTCGAAACATGAAATTCCACATATATGCATGTGCGTCAAGGCCTTAGAAAGCTTTTTGGAAAGTTTCAGCTGAGAAAGTTGAAAATTCAAGCTTCTACGATTGATTTTCATAATCGCGCTCGAGCGCGTAAGCGACACGCTCATATGACAGTATACTGTAATATACTGTGATATGTTATACAATATTATACAATTATTTAGAGAAAAACACAAGTGCGTCGCATATTTTGACATGTATATAGAAACAAGTGTCAAAATACGCGACACACTTGTGTTTTACCCTAGATAACTATATAATGTATAATACATTACAGTATATTCTCTATCACTTTTTTCTCCATTATAATATGTATTCGATATTTTTGGATTATTGTGATGATTCATCAGTCATAAGAATTTATTCTAATAGTTTATTTTGTTTTTTAACGCCTTTCATAAACTATATTTTACAAACTCAGTCTTTAGTGCAATAAAGAAACTGTAATATTCTAACATTTTTTGATTAACCATGGCTCTAATGCACGGTTTTACCAGTAATTCTTTACTACGGGAAACAAAAATGTAAGAAAATTTATTGTAAATTCAAAACTTTTACGTTTGTGTGAAAATCGCTCGAGCACGATTGTGAAAAATCAATCTAGAAGCTTCAATTTTCAACTTTCTCAGCTGAAACTTTCCAAAAAGCTTCCTCAGGCCTTGACGCACATGAACATATGTGTAATTTCATGTTTCGAAAAACTTCGTCGCTACGGTTTTTCAATGGAAATTTTGAGATTCAATTGTCAGCGAAGGGAGATGGGAAATAAATAATTGTCAATAAAACAAAGATTTTCCGATCAAGTAATGATACTGTCGTCACCGCTAGGAGTATCTTCTGGTTGGAGATAAAAAATCGATCAATTATTAACGAAGTGGTCAAGGTGGTAAGAAAACTAACAACCCTAGCTATATATATATATATATATATTCCAATACAAAAAATGTGCAACCAATCAAGCTGGACACACTAGAGGTTTTTGTATAAGGAAATTTCAACTTTAGAATTTTACAGTAAAATTACCGCGTTCGGTATGTATGGCGCTATGGAGAGGACTGAGTCCGAGCGTTGAGCCTGTTATGGAATCCAGCCGCTCAATTTTTATAGTTTAGTCAAAATTTTCAACTAGAAATAATCTCCCCCCTAACATTATCCCATTGGCTACGATATAGCTATGGAGCAAAGCTTGGAATTTTAATAGCACAAGTTTTTATTTAACATTTTCCTATACAGACTTATACCAGGTCGTCGTAGTTACGCTACAATTAAAACCGAAAGAATGAATCGTAAAAATAATGCTACATAAACTTCACGTCACTCAATGACAAATTAATCGCTTTGGAGTGTTTGATACAACTTGGTTGTAAGTAATTGTTCTAATTATCGGAACTATCCAAGTACAAGAATGAAAAATCTCTTATATCAGATGATGAAAAGATTTAGCAGAAGCTTCTATAAATAGGCCTAATGCGTGATTAAAATCTATACATTCAATCAAAGTATCAAGTATATATAAAGGGGAAAGTACAGGTGATACGATATCAATTAATGAAAAAGAACCTCAACTCATACGAAGCAAGCTATTATCGTATCTATCCCACACTACGACACAAACTCACATAGCTGCACCACCAAACGCGCGAGATGATAAGAGTTTAATAAATTCGCAAAACGCTTACCATCGCTTAACAGTTTCCTATAGTGCATCAATACGATGAAATATCGGTGCAGCTTCCATAAGTTATTCTCATTCCTATTAGGAATATGGACCACGAAGATTTCTTGTGGTGAGTAAACACAGGGCATATACATATAGTACAGTGCGTATACCCATCATATTTCTAAAAAATGGCCACAATTAATTATTACCATTTCATTCGTTACATCCGCTTCTCAAAGATTATTCATCTCGACGAGTTGAACTCAATGGACTTTATTGAACATAAGAATTTTTACACAGAGAGCTGCTCCATTTTAATAAACGGAGGATTGGCTGAACCACAACCACTGATCATGTGGCCAGGAAAAGACTCAACATGGGCCTACCCCAACGAAACTGGTATCAAAAGTATAATCCTAGAATCTGGAGATTCTCTTCGTCTGATATGCCTAAATAGTAATTTCGATATAGAAGAAGTGGCAAATTATTCAGATACAACAGTGACCTGTCTGTATAACACAAGGGTATACTTTAATGAAGCAGATTACGAAGAGGACTTCGAGAACATAGCGTGCACCAGCTACCCCACGGAAACAGCAAGAAAAACCAGCAAGACCTGTCCGTTTGGCGAGTTGTGCGAAATTGGTTTCCTTACCGATGACAATATTTTTCATAAAACAATTGAGGTTTGCCATAACGAGACTTTGGCACATACGATAGTAGCGAAGTCAAAAGTTCTAGCGGTGATAGATGCTGCTCAAACCTCCTTTCCACGTACTAACTTCAAGAAAGCTAACTTCTACCCTGCAATTTCTATGGCCAGTATTTATACGAGGGTAAATCAGAGAGCCACCCTTGCTACCATTGTGAACAGTGCTGATCTTGCTTTGAAGTACATACCTAAGTCAGGAAATTATTACCTAGCCAGAGGACATTTAATTGCTAAAACTGATGTGATTTATGGTATTCAACAGCGTTCAACTTTCTTCTACATCAATACTGTGCCTATGTGGCAAAATGTTAATGCTGGAAACTGGGGCATCTTAGAAGTTAATCTAAGGAATTATGCTACCGACCATAACGTAGACTTAGATATTTGGGCTGGTAGCATAGACGTTCTTACACTACCTGATATTAATGGGGTTGAAAAAGAAATTTGGTTGTATCTGGATGATAACAACAACCATGGTGTTCCTGTACCGAAAATTTTATTCAAAGTTGCTTATGATTCCATATCACAGACTGGTATTGTTTTTCTTATTGCGAATAATCCTTTTCTTAAATCCATGACCAGCGAGTATAGTGTCTGTACCGATGTTTCTTCTCAAATTAATTATGTGACTTGGGATAAAACAAGGGGCGACAGGGGACTGTCATACTGTTGCGAGATTGATGACTTCAGGAAAGCTTTTCCAGATCTTGATAAATTCACCACAAGGGGTCTTCTTCTATGAAAAAGAATCGTAGCAGTAAAAAAAGTATTAACGTTACTTAAATAAAAATGTGCATCTGACATAGAAAAATATTTATTTTAAAAATCATTTAAATTTTGTATATAATTTTTTAACTAAAATATATTAATTATCTGTAAAATTGGACTTAGGATGTCCATGATATTTGTAAGAAAACAATGACGCTCATCTATAAAATATGTATGAAAAGAATTGAAATTTATACATGATAAATTTAGTGTGTAAGGATAACTTTAAATTTAATGTACATATAAATAAATTTTTTTAAGAAAGTTCGAAAATCGTTATCAGTATTGTTTATTGCTAAAGCATCATATTACAGAATGATCAATGGATGTCTGTACAACAAAATGTAAAATTGATAGTACATTTCAAAGTCAAAATTTGAGCGTTTGTGCGTAACCATATTCTTCTAAAGAAATCAAAGAGGAATTGTGAAACGTATAACAAATGGACACAACCCATTTTCAGGGACTGTTGACATTTTTATGAACAACCAAAGAATCTCGTACGTCCAGATCACGTTTTACAAATAAATTAATATATATCAAGTATTGCGTGATTTTTATCATATTTATATAACGTATGATGTTAGTAATCTATAAAGAAAGAATAAGGGTAATTTAAATTACAGATAATCGTTATCTGTAAGGATCAACATACACTTTGGCATCGAAATTCCCGCAATTCAAGAATCATTCATACTAATCCCTTATATCTTGTCGTAAATAAAATGTGTCAGGAAGTTATGATAACATTGATATATTCTAATCTGAACTTGCAATCAAGAGACTCGGTCGATTCTTGCGCCAGGTACAGGATACCGGCTGTACAGGGCACGGCTCGCAGAGACTCTTTACTTGAGTCAACTCTAATTCCCCAAAAAACACTTACATGTAAAAAACTACGCCAAGTACAAGAGTGCTGTGAATTCCTCTAGCAATAAGTATTGAAATCATATTATTGAGGCCAAGCACTTAAGTCACTACATGTTTGCCAATTATATGATCTAGCACTGGCCCATCATTTTAATTGTGTTTTCAAAATTTCCTAGAACGGTTTCGCTGCACTTTTACATTACTACTGCTTTCCGTAGTTGATTATGATTTAATGGACATTTAATCATTTATAAAACTGTAGCTAATTCCTTATCGAGTACTACTTGGCGGGTCCGTGCATTTCTT
Organism: Trachelus iudaicus; assembly: GCA_030142595.1. Lineage (NCBI taxonomy): Eukaryota > Metazoa > Arthropoda > Insecta > Hymenoptera > Cephidae > Trachelus > Trachelus iudaicus. The sequence continues at coordinate 1,910,407 of JARQTH010000282.1, read as the reverse complement.
GATATAAATTTGCGTTCATTATGCCAGTTATTAAACTGAAAACCAATTTCCATTTTCTATATAGAGCATATTAACAATAACAATAACTCGTCAAAAAAAATCACGGTAAAAGCTGTAACGTAATTCTTTATTTTTTAACTCGACACCGATAGCGAAACAACCGAGAACGGACTATCTTCGAGAACCAACCTACCTTACACCTTCAGCCATCCACCCTTTGCTCATGAATCCAGGAATTCCAAAGTACTTACTTTGAACGTACTAATAGTATTCTAATACTATATGTTTGTTATTAAGCTTTGTGACGTGATTTTTCAAGTCACGGTCACAAAGCGATTCCGGTTATCGATACAGATAACCTTCTCGATTTCTGGTTCCCTTCGGGTCGCCACCCTGCTCAAAAGCTACGCTTTCAGTTTGATTCATATAGTTATGCCAACACTCTCGGAAGATTTCGTTATTGTTTAGTTGAGGTCGAGGTGCTCGAATCTGCCGTGGGGAGATAGTCTCGACGTACCGAGTTGCCCGGCAGATGAGAGTACCCGACGGAGGCGTCTTCACGGACCGGCAGAAGCCCGGGTGAGATACCGGCGCCCCGTGGAGATGGGCAAAGGGCTGTAGAACGGGCGGAGATAGAGTTTGATATGCTTAAGGGCAGGAGAGGAACCTCCTGCCCGAGTTAAGGATGTGGTACCTAGCTGTCGCCCGATGTCCTGGGGAAGCGGCCGTGAAGGATCTTCACCAGTTACGTACCGATTCGCTAAGGAACACTCTCGATTTGGTTTAAAGGGACGACTCGAAGGAGATAGAAGAGTTATCGGCTATAAGGATCTCGACCAATCAGAATGATTAGTTCTCGAATTTGACTATTTTCAAAGCAGTCTGTCTCGGGACACCGACCAAGGTAACATGAGCTGGCTCGCGCTCCCGTGCTATCTGTTGATAGTTTTTCTAGCCGTGTTTCGATACGGTATAGCAAGTTCTCGATCGTGTAGTTCTCGCGTTGCTCTCACGATATCCAGGAAATTCTATGAATTTCCTGTGAGTGTTCCGGAGGTATAGTGCCGTGCACTAGTGCAGTATCCACCTGAGTGTCTTTTGGATACAGGTCTCGGCCTTCACGGACTAGCTGCACCAGCTCCGGTGAGGACTCCCAATTTATTAATTGGTGAAGGGATTTCGATTTGATAGTCCAGATTCGTTCTGTTAAGTTCTCGATTCGTCGCTCTCTGTCTCTCACACTATTTGCCTGTCTTTTACTCCGACCCTCTCTACCTCAAGCAGCCTGAGCGGCCGTGTATTTCCGTAACCGTCCACTCCCGCTCGTTTATCCAGTTGCGTTTGCTGATTTCACGCGTCCCCAAAAATCGACAGGATCCATTAAGGTTGATAGATTCCGTCAGAGCACTCGTTTTGGTAGAGTTGGGCCTATTCCACCCCAACTCCCAGTTTATAATACCGGCCCGTCAGTTCCCGATAGAAAAAGAATTAGATGGCACCCGCCTGGCTTGCGGATGAATGAACGACTGGTGGACGGTCGAAGATGTAACGTAGGTTGGTTCTCGAAGATAGTTCGTTCTCGGGTGTTTCGCCATCGGTGTCGAGTTAAAAAATAAAGAATTGCGTTACAGCTTTTACCGTGATTCTTTTTAACGAGTTATTGTTAATATGCTCTATATAGAAAGTTGACACTGGATTTGAGTTTGAAGACTGGCATAATGAACGCAAATTTATATTAAAAAATGCACGGACCCGCCAAGTACTACTCGATAAGAAATCACCTAAAGTTTTATAAATTATTAAATGACCATTAAATCATAATCAACTACGGGAAGCAGTAGTAATGTAAAAGTGCAGCGAAACCGTTATAGGAAATTTTGAAAACACAATGAAAATGATGGACCAGTGCTAGATCATATAATAGGCACAGATGTAGTGACTTACGTAGTATTTCGAATCAACAATATCGTCGCATGATTGTTCTTTTATGGTGTAAAAGATTTATAGCCGAGACATAGAAAAAATGAAGAACAATTACATAATCGCTTTTTTTTTCTTTCATAAAATAATAACAAAAAATATTGAATAAATATATAATATACCGATAACATCTCTCGTATCGTATCAATGAATTATAGTTGAGCTTTGTTTGATCAAATATTGTGGAGAATCGACAAGTATTACCATATCCAAAATAAAAAATGAGCTGTTACGTTTCTCAATGATGTGCTGTGCTAATTTAATTAGTAATTTATCTCATAACCGAGCAAAGCGCACTTAACCTACAAAAATGTATGTATGTATGTAAAAATGACGCCACTGATCGGGGCACCGCGCCGCTAAGTGTGCACATTGTACGTCGGTAGTCTTCGGTTTTCGCACTTACGTCTTTCAACGCCACTTTGGGATTCTCTTGTATGTACACTTTCTTTAAGAGCATGTATATCAAATCATAATTCTTAGTGACGAGAGTCGCATAGATGTCGACTATAGTCGGCACCTGTAACAAAAGGGTTAATCGGCCTATTGTGTCATTGGGTTGAATGGAATATGTTTCTTAGTTACTGATCGTAGTGCTCGTAGTATTTAGTAGTCAACTAGAATTTACCATTTTTTCATATACCATCTAATTTGCATTTGTTATTCAGCAGTTAGCTTCATTGTATAGAACACGGCACTTAATAGCTAAGGAACTATCTTCCATTTGGGCGAATGACGTAATCAGCAGTATAGCAACAAAGTGTATATGGTAATTCACTGAAATGATGACTACAGCAAAAATTACATGTTTGTGACCCTCAAAGATTTTTTGACCCATGTATTATAAACAATTAGTTGATCATTATTATTCCTAATTTGGGATTAAAATAGGAATTACATTACTTGAAGCATGTCCTTAAATAACAGGAATCAATATAATCTTTACAGAATTAAATAGCTGGATTTTCAATGTTTCCTCTATAACCTTATCTTAAGCTTATCACGTACATCAGCTTATCAAGAGAATAATTTACAATTATTATTTCAGATTTGTTCGTCCGGTTAAAATTATAATTTTACAAAGATATATGCTTTCAATATATTTTTATCTGATGCTGTAAATCTGTGTTGATAAAAGCATAAATTATTAGGCTATACAGCATGAACTGCTCATTCAAACATTTTAATAAAATTATTATAAGATCGAGCGATACTGCCTAGCAAAAAAAGTCTTTAGATACATATCATCCCATAGTATTAATGTTTTTCATGTATTTCAGCATAGTATTTCATGTGAAAAATAATTAATAATTGTATTATTCACTAAAAATGCAGTATAGATTAAAAGATATTAATTATTACAACAATAAAATATTGAAGCAATTGTTATGGCATACGCCACATCGTGAAACGCATCTCCCCAATCATAAAGCAAGCATTTCGCAATGATTACTAATATACAGGCTAAAGATCACATCCTGCCTCTCAACATACCTTGACTCATCATCCTAGGTTACCACAAGAAACCGAAGAGGAAGAAATAGCTTACTCAACCGGAAGTATCATACCTCCGGATAATGAATATCACTCACTACCACACACTTCGTGGTGCAATAAGGAACTACTTTATGCATTCAGAAGTCAGGAACTCTGTCAAAACTGCTGGCGCCAATCACCACACAACATGAATTCACCCAACAACACTTACAAATTTCAAGCATTGCGCAATGATTACTAAAACCTAGACTAAAGATCATATCCTATCTATGAACATACCTTGACTCATCCTAGACCATATTACCCACCCTTATTTCCGCAATGTTTGATACATTTTCCTCAAAGAGATAATTCCTTACCCCTCTAGCCTGCGGATTTTGACTATATATATCACACATCAGAATATTCGTCATGCTCAGTCTTACTCTAAACTCAACCATAATCGCGCAAAGTTATTACCATAAAAGAACTTGCTGAAATTACAATACTCTACAAAATAAACCCTTCGAGGTCAATATTCCAACCGTTCGTGCTTATTTCTTCCGAGGAAGATTTCCTTTCGAATATCATTCGAAATCCGAATCCCGAGCTTGGGGTTTACGCTGCGAATTATTTTGTCTAAAAACCAAACTATAACACAATGAACTTTTATAGTTTGGTCAAAACTTTCAACTAGAAATAGAAGTAGTCTTAATGTATGATAAAAGTCTACACATTAATCAAAGTATCAAGTACAAATGAAGACGAAAGTACAGTTGATACAATATCAATTAATGAAAAAGAACCTCAACTAATATGAAGCAAGCTATTATTGTATCTATATCACACTGCGACACAAACTCACATAGCCGCACCACCAAATTTGCGAGATGATAAGAGTTTAATAAATTCGCAAAACGCTTACCACCGCTTAACAATTCCCCTATAGTGCATCAATACGATGAAATATCAGTGCAGCTTCCATAAATTATTCTTATTCCTATTAGGAGTATGGACCACGAAGATTTCTTGTGGTGAGTAAAAATAGTGCTTGTACATACAGTACAGTGCGTATATCCGTCATAATATTTCTAAAAAATTGTCACATTAAATTATTATCATTAAATTCGATACATCCGCTTCTCAAAGATTATTCATCTCGATGATTTGAACTCAGTGCATTTTATTGAAAATAACAATTTTTACACAGAGAGCTGCTCCATTTTAATAAACGGAGGACTGGCTGATCCACAACCAATGGTCATGCGGCCAGGAAAGGACTCAACATGGGCCTACCCCAAGGAAACTGGTACCAAAAGAATAATCCTAAAATCTGGAGATTCTCTTCGTCTGATATGCCTCAGCAGTAAGTTCAATATAAAAAAAATAGAGAATTATTCAGATACAACAGTGATATGTCTACATGGCACAAGAGTATACTTCAATAAAGCTAATTACGAAGAGGATTTCGAGAAAATAGCGTGCACCACCTACCCGACGGAAACAGCAAGAAAAACCAACAAGACCTGTCCGTCTGGCGAGTTGTGCGAGATTGGTTTCCTTACCGATGACAATATTTTTCATAGGACAATTGAGGTTTGCCATAACGAGATTTTGGCACATACGATAGTAGCGAAGTCAAAAGTTCTAGCGGTTATAGATGCTGCTCAAACTTCCGTTCCACGTCCTAATTTCAAGAGAGGAAACTTTTACCCTGATATTCCTATGGCTCATATTTATATGAAGAAAAATCAAAGAGACACCCTTGCTGCCATTCTGAACAGTGATGATCTTGGTTTGAAGTACATACCTAAGTCAGGAAATTATTACCTAGCTAGAGGACATTTGATTGCTAAAACTGATATGATTTATGGTATTCAACAGCGTTCAACTTTCTTCTACATCAATACTGTGCCCATGTGGCAAAATGTTAATGCTGGAAACTGGGGCATCTTAGAAGTTAATCTAAGGAATTATGCTACCGACCATAACGTAGACTTAGATATTTGGGCTGGTAGCATAGACGTTCTTACACTACCTGATATTAATGGGGTTGAAAAAGAAATTTGGTTGTATCTGGATGATAACAACAACCATGGTGTTCCTGTACCGAAAATTCTATTCAAAGTTGCTTATGATTCCATATCACAGACTGGTATTGTCTTTCTTATTGCGAATAATCCTTTTCTTGAATCCATGACTAGCGAGTATGGTGTCTGTACCGATGTTTCTTCTCAAATTAATTATGTGACTTGGGATAAAACAAGGAGCGATAGGGGACTGTCATACTGTTGCGAGATTGATGACTTCAGAAAAGCTTTTCCAAATCTTGATGAATTCACCACAAGTGGTCTTCTTCTATGAAAAAGAATCGTAGCAGTAAAGGGAATATTAACGTTATAGAAATGTGACATAGATAAATATTTATATTAAAAATCATTTGAATTTTTTATATAATTTTGTAATTGAAATATATTAATTATCTGTAAATTGGACTCAGGATGTCCATGATATTTGTAAGAAAACAGTGACGCTCTTCTATAAAATATGTATGAAAAGAATTGAAATTTATACATGGTAAATTTAGTGTGTGAGGATAACCTTCAATTTAATGCACATATAAATAAATCTTTTTAAGAAAATTCTAAAATCATTATCAGCATTGTTCGTTGCTAAAGCATCATATTACAGAATGATCAATGGAAGTTATATATGTATATGAGAACGATGTCCGTAGAAACAAAATGTAAAATTGATAGTAAATTTATAAGTCCAAATTCGTGAACAAAAAGTAGAATGTAAATTGACCATTGTTTGCTACTGGAAGAAATAAATGGGAAACTTCCTTTGTAATAAAAGGTCAATGCTTCGGTAATGATTACCCTGTGTAACAAGCGATTAACCTTTGTTCGTCAAAAATGTATACACTCTACCAAGTCGTAACCTTGTGCCCTAGTTGAAATAGAAATTCGTATAAAATCGTAGTAAAATATCATATATAAAGTTACACCATGTATTTATCACTTTCTGTGAAACTATAAACTATAATAAAATATGATTGATTGGATTAAGTACTAGGGCATTGATTATAGGATCAATATCGATCATGAAGAAATATCGACCATTTGTACCTGTACATAATAAGCTAACAGGAAATTAACTGTGACTATTTTTAGACATCATTAATCAAAAAGGCTCTATCCCCCCCCCCCCTCCCCCATAAATATAAAATATCGGATTAATAATTCGAATGAATCTTCAGATACAACGTTGCCTTGGTCCTTATGATAATCAGACACGAATCGAAAAATATGATATATTAAAATACGGATATAAAAATCGTCTAAGCGGCATTATATTGAGGGAATTTCTTAGGAAATTCGATAAGGAGAACCCAAAAAAAGTAAGGAGGTATACAACAAGCAGTTAACGATAAAATAATATATATACATATAATACAATATATTTTTGTACAACTTTAAATCCACGAACAAACGACTGATATTATAGCCAAACCAGGACATCAGTTCATTATCAATGGACACTTTTAAATTATCATCCAAACAGCTCCTTATAGTGTAACTGATGGTTTGGCTCAACTTTTGTATACTGTACAGTATTGAGTAGCTCTTAACATCCGTGAAATTTCGATGTTTAACAATTGTAGCTGCATGAAAATCGCCCCAAGCGTATTACTACGGTGTTACAATTATTCGTGCCGCGTTTATTATTACTTTTAATTATCAGAGATTTAAAACTATGATACCTGAGCATTTGTGCAAAGTCTTTAATAGACTTCAAAGATGTCACGTCTGGAGCTGACATCGCCATCTTGACTTTGCCTCAATTTTCTCTATTAGATTATCGCCGATATCGATGGGCTTTGACTTGTATCCCGCAAATCGCATAAAAGCTATTTATTGAATAATAGTACTCTACGTTCCTCTCTATTATCGCCAGCGATGGAAATGGAGCAGGAGGATTATTATCGGTTGTTTGAGGCTACCTTGACACTAAAATTCAGCACTTCGACGATACCAAAGCGTTTGTGCGTGACTATATTCTTCTAAAGAAATCAAAGAGGAATTGTGAAAGGTATAACAAAAGGACACAATCAATTTTCGGGGACTGTTAACATTTTTATGGATAACCAAAGAATCTCGTGCGTCCAGATCACGTTTTACAAATAAATTAATATATACCAACTATTACGTGATTTTTATCATATTTATATAACTTATGATGTTAGTAATCTATAAAGAAAGTATGAGGGTAATGGAAATTACAGATAATCGTTATCTGTAACAATCAACATACACTTTGGCATCGACATTTTCGCAGTTCAAAAATCGTTCATGACTATAATCCCTTATATCTGGTCGTAAATAAAATGTGTCAGGAAGTTATGATAACATTGATATATTCTAACCTGAACTTGCAATCTATTTTTAGTCTAGTAAGTACGGGCTCTTGATAAGGCATTAAAACTTCCTTCGAATAAACAGTATCGTCGCATGATTGTTCTTTCATGGTATAACAGATTTATAACCGAGACATAGAAAAAACGAAGAACAATTACATAATCAATTTTTTTCATAAAATAATGATAAAAAATAATGAATAAATATATAATATAGCAATAATATCTCTCGTATCATACCAATGAATTATAGTTGAGCTTCGTTTGATCAAATATTGCGAAGGATCGACAAGTTAATACTTAATACCGTGTCCAAAATAAAAAACAAGCTGTTACGCTTCTTTTGTTACCGTTACAACGGCAATGATGACGTGTGTGCTAATTTAATTAGTAATTTATCTCATAATGAAACAAAGCGCACTTAACCTACAAAAATGTATAATCGTAACAATTATAAGTAATACTTATACAATTATGATGTGGGACATCATTCATTGCACTGATGTTCACAAACGTTTTAGATGTACACGTTCGGATGTATCTATTCTCGATCTCGTAATCTATTAAGTAACCTTGCGATACCTTAAGCTAAAATTAAGAGTATCAAGTATGTTGGACATACCCCTTGAGCGATGTTTTTCAAAATTGTCCGTGACGCTCGAAATAGAATTTTTACATTAAAATTTTTGTATTTTTCTATTAACCAAGTATAATATCTACGCAAATGTCTAACCTGTGCCCATTATAACGGTGTAAAACAAATTCACCTCAATTTCTCAAAGATATCTCAAAGCTCAAAGTATTATACTCAACGATGATTTAGACAAATTTAATATATCAATGATCAATATGCACTAGCAATATCAATGCATGATTATTGAAACGAAAATAAAATCGGATACGACTGAGATGGCAGTTCATCGAATAGCTATAAATACATAAGTACTAATACCTATCAGTCATTATTGGAACCCCCATGGCAAACTTTCGCTAATAGAGTAAGGGGTGTTTGTATACCTAAAACGGATGGCAATGTCAGGAATCATCTCAGTCGGTATTTACCTTTGAACGTGAGGTTACACGAGGGTACATCATGTATCGATTAAGAGGATATCCGAGGTGAAAGATCAACCAAAGTAAATTTATTCAACACTCGCAAAGAGGAAGTTGAAGTTTGCGTAGAATTCTTGAAGACGATCTTCTACGGTGGTGCAGAGTGAGGTGGCTGTTGGCGTCAGCAATTCGAATTTCCCAAATGCCTCTCATTGCCAAAGTAGGAAACGGATACGACATCTCCGCCCACGTTAATTAAACATTGACCCTGTAACAGAAAAAGGCGAGAAATCAGACTGTGAGTGCATTCGTAAATACACTGACTAGAGGAGGAGTCAGGTGAAACACGCAGTATGTATACATTAAAAAAAAAAATCTTTGAATGATCAGTGGACAAGCCGTGAGGTTACCGAGTAAAATTTGACATAGAAACAAAAAGGAAGTCATTTGTTTTTTAACTTCTCAATAATTATTACGAACGTGTAGAAAATACAGAAGAGCCATATAAATATGAAGATGTAAAAATTCATCAAATTCATGAAATTATTTTGACAACTCGTCTTACGAGTGGATTATATATTTTTGCAAATAATATAAAATGACTTGTGGTGCATTTTAAAGGTATAGAGACACGAAAAGGAATATATAATTTATATGATCCAGATGCATTCAGCGTCCCATCACGCTATCCAATCCCATGAGATTTGTTCCAGGTTAGACATGTGGAAAATTATATTTGGCATTGGCAAACATTGTAGACCCGACTTAGCAGCTTTCCTTTTGTTAAAATAGAACTATTCGATCGTTGTCAGAAAGACCTTTCTTTTCTTAAAACGATTTTGAGGGTGCAACACTTGCTCGAGCATTCTAATAGCCAGTAATTTTTCTCATTGAATTTGATGTGCAGGATTATATGTAGATCTCCAGCTGACACTTATTATATTGATCTCATGGATTAAAAATGAGTCAAACTTCAAAGTATTATATAGTAAAAAAAAATAAGGTAAATTAACATTGAATATACCCATTTTGAATCTCTAATTTTTGTTGCTACTCGTGTAAATGAAAATGTAGAGTGCTCTACATGTTGTATATTCGAACCACGTGTAAAATAGCTTAAAGTGACAGATGGGGACAAGCGGCTCGTGCTAGGGACTCCCGTAGTAAAATTTCCAAATTGCCAATGCTCTTTTGCTGAAGATAAATAACAGTTTTTTCATTGATTTCGATTGATTTTCCACACGTTACCATTGGCCAGAAATAATTATCAATGTGAAATTTAACTACGTGTTTTGTATTTCTCCAACTGTCACTTAAAATTATTTTGCTTGTTGATCGACTACAAATAACAATATGCCATATCGCTTACTCGAACGCATTGCCTGAAAATATATTAAATTAACGTGTCCAATCTCAATTATAAATAGTTTTTTCATCATCATTCGATTCTAATCTAATATAAAATAAGCATTCATGCGCCACAGAAGGACCCAATGTATTAAGCTTACGTATTCAATCATTACTCAACCTTCAGTGCTAAAGAACCGCACGTAGATATAGAAGGAGATATATTTGAGAAAAATACATTTGCAGAACGCAGATAATAAAATGTCAAAACCACACATAAAACATATCAGATATCTCAACATGACTAACCGTAATACAATATAAGTTACAAAAGAAGATCCAGCATAAGATTCAATGTGTAAAAGCAGTTATAATGCCCTCTGGATTGTCACCTGATACAATATGGTTGGAAAGGTGAAAGTAAATTTCACGCAAGGAAAATAATGGGAATTGGTGATGGAGTGGGATACGGTTTCGGTGAAATCCTTGCAAAGCGTGAAAGAAAAGTAAATCAAGTTGGCTAAGGTGAATTCGAATAACGTGCGAAATATGAAAGAATAGAAATGGAAGAAGGAAAAAGAAAAGTTTTCTTTACTTGGTCTAAACTGCTTGTATTATGGCCGTAATAAAGGACAATACAAGACGCAATGTGATTAGATAAGTTTTAGGATTTAATAGAGATTTCCATTAAAGACGACTAATACTCGTGCCAGTGATAATTACATTATATGATCAAACGTATCGAATCAATAAATCGATTCGGCGGAATTAAGTAGTCAACTTGACAATTCCTTAGGATTGTTATTATTCTCAATTGTTATAAATAATGCTAAAAAAATTATAGAGATATCAAGGTACATAAAAGTATTTTGGTAATTTTATATCGTTTCTTTTTAAGATTAAACTTTGTTTAATGGTACGGGATAAGCTGCTTATTAAATTTTTAATTTTTATTGGCTATGAATGCCAATTAGATACGTATAAACGTCATTGTGAACGACACCAAATGATTGAAAGTTCAATGGCGCCGTTTACCTTGATTCCGGAATATTTCAGGAGATCAAAAAGGATATATTTTTAAATTCTTGGCAAGGCATGACCTGCTTGTAATTAGTGACTAACGAAGAGGAGAGACAAATCCCTTTACCTTTGAGGATTGAATGCTTGTTTGTCGTAATGAATGTGAGAACGTGGGTTGTTTGTTGAATCTCATTTTTTAATTCCTTTTATAAAACGCAAAGTAGGAGAAGAAAATTAAAATGGACTTAGCTAACGACGAACCAATAACCTGTAATGTGCGTATAATACAAGTAGGTAATTGTCATTCTAATTTAGAATCGCGTAATCATTGTTACCGACGTATGCAAATATTTTGAAAAATTACTGCGAGTTGAACGTTCTACAATGAATATTTTTCAATTCTAATTTTTCACGTGTTTTATCACATATAGATTTATTCAATGCAATCAACCGAAGTTGACTCCACTGTAGAAATCAAATGAACAGACTAATTTCAGCTGACGTATTTGTCTTGAATAAAACTGTAAATCACGAGCGGTAATAAATTAAAAATATCAAAGGGAACACGAGGCATGACCTCTTGAACCTTCAATCACATCTAATATTTAAGTAATTGCAAAAACATTAATTTCGCGAATCTGAAATATTCAAAATGGGTCCGGTCAACGTTTCAAACTGTTCCTGTTCCACCCACAGGCTTATTTCACCTGTAAATTTAAACCCTGACTCTTCCGCAAATTTAGATACAGTCATATGCATACAAATTACGATGAAGATCTTTTCGAATCAGAAACCAAAAGTATTAGATATATATAAATGCTACTGTATTATCTATATCTGCAACTTAATGTCTTCTATAAATTTCAAGTCGATTAATTCGTATGGGATTTTTTATACAGACATTTTTTAATAACAACACATTTTATAACAATTATATAAGCGACTTCCGTATAATCTGCACGTGATAGCTAAAAAAATATAGTAAAAATGCCTGCGATACCAAATATTCGCAAAATCTGATCGAAAGGTGCAAATAAAACACAGGTCAAAGAAAATACGTCAAACAAATTACCAACCAGAATATACTAACGGTAAGTCAATAAGTCGTCCGTGGTGTGAAGGAAATTGATGGGTACTATTCGCCAGTAAAGACTGCACTATCTCAATATCATAAACTTTTAACGAATGGTACCTACGAGCCTTAACGCGTAGGACGCAACCGTCAAGTACTAAGAGATCTCATAGTGGAACGTATAAACGCGTTAGGTCGCAAAGGAACGTCAGCCGCTGGCGATTGGCGTTCCCTGCAGAGTGGCACTAATTGCCAATTATAGCCAGAGCTTCACAGCCGAAATTAATCCTTGATATAAGTCTTCGAGTTATTACTCGAACATTAGATATACTGAAATGGGCGTGACTCTCTATTTAAGTAGAAATAAACCATTAGATCATACAAAACGGAAACCTTACTAACTAAAATCGAATATCAATCTATCTAGAATACATAAAGGTCGAGTTGCGTCATTTCATTTCCATACCCAATCCTGAATTAATTACCACTCACCCGTTAGACCTTTACTTAATGATTTCAAAGAACCACAACGAAACTTACGTAATGGAAAATTTCGGTGAAATTGGTATAAATTCAAGTTTTTCATCCCAATGGGGAAAACATCAGGGATTTATAATAGCTAAAAAATTAACGTCGACAAATTTTCGAACGACTTCAAGCGACTTCGCTTTGTAAAATGAAAGTTCGACGGAAGCCAAGCGAGATCGAAGTATCAATTTTGAATTTGCGTTCGTTATTGCAGCTAAGGGCATTAAAGTGGGGCTGTCTATAAAGTTTAATGGAAAACGATCGACCGTACAGCGTCGCTTCCGTCAATGGCGATAGAACGTTTCGGTCTGTATTCATTGCTCTTTGGAATCTCAATTTGGTAAATGTATCTGACGCCGATAAACGCAATTGAAGTGTGACAATTGAAAACTTCAATATTACGAACATGCGTTGGTAAAATTTGAGAATACGTGAGAGTATTATAGTATAATTTGGCGCTTGCTACGCTTCTTGTTAGAAACCAAGAACCTTCGTCTGGTAATATGTCGCCACATGACACTTGTGTATTATTATACCGTAAGAAATATGTTTGGTACAACTTTCATACGTACGTTTACCATTTTATCAATTATTGTATATGAATTCGAAAATCTTTTTTAGTACTCGGAAATGACCTCTCCATATTGTATATCCACGTATGATCATATGTGTTACACATGTTTAACGAGTATAATATGAAGTTACCATTTTCGTATTACCAAACGGATCTTGATATACGTAAAACCTAACGGGGATATGTGGTTTGAAGGTGATGACTATTATTATGTAATTTGTTCATACGGCAATTGTATCAATTGAATTGTTTCTAAAAGTGATAACTAGTATCCTGAAATTTGTTTAAGATTCAGATTTTTCCTTTATAATTTGTGGTGTAAAAAAATCCCAAGAAATTCTATAAGAAATATTTGAATTTGATAAACATTGATAGCTCTGCGAGAGAAGAACAAAATTATGGAAATTCTCGCTCGCTCAATTTTCTCTGACTTTCATCTTCGACGTCTACTTCCTTTTTGTATACGATGACAATCCTACATGGAAGTATTGAATTTCAGAGGATCTAATAAAACTGGGCACTATTTCACGTTCAACCTTCTAGACTTACACAGATAATCTTCAATAGGTTTATTTTTGTTCCAACCTCCTGTTATGCTCCTATTGCAATTTTTCTTTTCATAAAGTACTGACAATTTTCATTAAGGTGGTTCGATCATCATAACTATTACAGTAATAGGTATTTATATTTTTAGTCAGTCAAAAATTCCTAAAGAAAATTAACAAAAATTAGTGAAAATATTTTTTTTTAAACTTAAAGTTTCAAGCCATGATACAATTTATCATAGTTCGAAATTGAGTTATTATCTATAACATATACAAAATTTATATCTTCACCTTAGATTGTATCTAATGATCGAACTACTTGAGAATGAAATTGAAACCGTGTGAAAAAGATTCTCCAAACAGTTCATAATAAAATAATGAGTTCTAACGTAGTCAAATGAATAAGATGAAAAAAGAATAAGGAATTCGTTTATATACACCTATTTATGTGTTCATATTAAAAATGTTCTTTTAATTCAATGAAATATTACCTAAGTTGACTGGAGGTTATTAGTTTACGTTCAAGTAAACCGGATATAATACCATGAAGGCGGATACCAAGAATTCGTGGAATGTCAAGGAAGTAAGTCACTCTTGTGGTTAGAAACATATTTTCTCATATATTTAAACAAATTGTTAGAATTTTCGAAAATGAAGACAAGAGACTTCGGTTATTACAAAACTCTTTGCATTATTTTAAGTCAAAAAATCTTGAACACGTCATCTTAAGCAGAGCTGCTGATTATGTGCACTGAATATTTTCCAACAAGCGATAAGGAGGTTGCATGAAATAGGATGATGAAAAACAATATCCTCGACGTAACAGTGCTTTTAATAAAGATCGAAGTTGCGTCAGCAGCAGCGTAAATGATAATTGCCTTCAGGATATGAAATTCTCTCATTTTCCTGAAATGTCATCTCCACGCATACAAAAAAATCCGTCAACGACCAAGCTCAGGATACACTAACAATTCACCCTTGGTGCTCGTAGTTTCACGATTATCGTAGAGGTAAAACAACGATTCATGAAGAAATATAAGGTTGTTTTATACTAAATGCACAATGATCATCCAGCAGGAGTAAATTCGAATGCGTTTCCACTGTCTTAGCCGGCAACTTTTTAAATTTGTATCCTGTTTAGATTGACATGGGAAGTCGGTTATTCCAGGTTCGATTTTATGTCAAACATCATTCCTATCGTAACTCTTCATAAAACGTATAAGAAAGAAATACAGCGTCGTTGCTTCCAGCACAATTTTCCTATTATCATTATGTTTATTTGTATTATGAGAGAAAAAGCGAATAACGCGATTGTTAGTTGCCGTTCTGATGCTTAGCAATATGAGCGACTATCCAACTACCTTTTTAATATAGAAGTCACGTTTCTTTGAAAGTGCTGTTTTGACTTTCTGATAAACATCAAGCTCAAAGATTCGCTATTATACTACACAAGGAAAGTTTAAATGACTAAATAACGAGAAGGTGCGAATGTAATGAGTAAGGTGATGTTAATGGAAGCAGAAATTTCTGAAGTACAACTACTAATTTACAAGTTACACAAAAGGTCGATTGTCAAATAAAGTTTGTGGGTAATTTAGTGAATACAAATTACGTTTACTGTACCGCTAAAGCATATATACAATATTAAGGTTCATAGCTTTCGTCAAATAAATTTCATAAGGTCAAATGTGCTGGTTAAACGGTTCATTTAATCGGGTACCTTTACCACTGTTTATCTGGAGTACAAAAGTATTTCTAATATTCGTGTGCCAACTTTGGTTCAACCCCTTTGCGGCTCTATTTCATAGTTCGACAAAGTATTTACTCAGAGTATACCGGTGGCGATAACGCTCAAGGTGGTTAACGAGCTGGGTACTAATTAGGTCTTATAGACAAAGCTTTTATAAGCTACAGAAATGAGTAATAAAGAAATATAAGTTCTTACCTGATTCTTGTGGGGGCTGTGAAGAAGAACACATTGTGTCATGAAATAAGCGACCATTGCGTTACCACCCAAAGCTGTAATATGTGCCCGCACGATTGCTAAGACTTCCGTGACAAAGCTGTGGGTAAAACCACTCAATCCACCGTTCTGAAACAAAGACAATATGCAATGTATGAAGATTATGGGACTTATAAACATGGTTATATGAGAAAAATTCGTAAGGATTAATGATTACTTCTCTGATAGATGTGCTTTCCCTAATGAAGAAGAAGTTCAGGTTTCCTAGGTACCTCTCGATCTTTCCGCCAGGCAAGTATGAGAGCGGCGTTATGTCAACCCCGTATCTTTCTTTCAGTGGGACCTGCGACAGTAGTTTCACACTTTATAACGAACACTGCGTCATGAATAAACGAATAGACAGTCGCTTTTTTTTCGTAAGAATAATTTTGACTTACATGTTTGTGTTTGTGCACCATGTGGGATTTTGTTCTCAGTGGAGAACGTGGTCTTAATTTTTGCGCAGAAGTAGCTGTCGTTAAGGTTGATGAGATTGAAGGAAAAGTTGTCGAAGTGCTTTGCGTAGCGTCGGAACCACTCGCTGCGCTCTCTGAATGATCTTCATCCAAACTGAATATCATATCGCTGTCGTCTAAACAGAGTACCAAATATATGTTCTGCTGCGCAATTTTTTTTTTCTTTTGAGTTTGTATTATTTTCATTATAATTTGAATAAAGAATTACCTATTCTTTTAACATGATCTTTACTCGCTGAATGAGTAACAAGTTTTCGTTTGAATTTATTCATCTTTGTTGGCTCTCCTAAGCCCAAAGCCATACCAACTACAGAGAGCTGAATTTCATCTTGTTCAGGGAGTGCTACTTTAAATTGCAGGTCACAAAGTGCGCACGGAACCATTCGTCGAAGTTTAAAATAGACGGTCTAAAAATGAATTAAAAAATATATAAGATGTCAATTGGAAGTTTTCACGTCATACAATAACTATTTATGTACCTGAAGAAGCCTAGCAAAATACTTTGATGGCATTGACGCAAATTGTCCAGCAGGTATCTTGGCTCTCGACACTTGAGTGAACATTTGTAAATTTCGAACAATCTCAAGGTCTTCCAAACCAGGAATTGTTTGAGTATTTACAACATGAAAATCAACTGGTGGTCTTTCATCCATTAATAGAGATATTCTATCCATATCCTCAACATCATCTACTTCTAGTACACAGGCATCCTTCGATCCAGTTCCTAGATCTAAGTCAGGCAACTCGTCATCTGAATCATCGGTGTCTGATGTGGTTATTGGTTTAGCATTCTCAATATCCTGCCGAAGATAAATAGATACTTCTCAAAGTAAGTTAAAACAATAAAGTAATGTACTAAAGTCTACTAAAGCTATATTATCCTTACTTACTGCAATAGACTTCAGTTGATAGAACTCTCGATTCATTTTCATAGTCTCAACAAGCTTTTTTTGTATTTCTGCCAATTGTTCTTCATTATGCCACGAATTTCCTGAGGCAATCTGGGGTACAGAAGGTATAGGAAGAGGAGTTAAATAAACTGCAGTACCTACAGCCATACCGACCACTAGTCTCTCCCCAATAGAAACTTGTACTTTCAGACCAAAGATAGCATTCATCCCTTTAACCTTTAACTTATTCAACAGTAAGCTATGAAGCTCATATTCCAAAAATGGCAGACAATCAGATATTTCTTTGGCATTCAATTCCCCTCGTAGATCTCTTTTACTTTTGCATACTGTTGATTGAATAAAACATCCTCTGCCTGTGATGGGAATATTTTCCGGCAATTCTATCGTGGTAAATAATACATCCGGCACTTTAGCGCGTCTACAAACAGCACATTTTGACATATCAACTCTAAAGGGAACGCTAGCTTCGTTATAAGGAAGATGACACAGATTACAGCCATTTTGGTTAAGAATGTGAGGAATTTCATTCTCGTTGCTCTCCGATGGGCGCTTTGCCTTCCCATGCATTGAATTAGTTTGCTGCGATTGCGCAGGTACCTCATCAGTTTTCTCATTTTTCAAGTTGACCACTTTTTGCTGAACTTTATCACGATCTGAATCCATAGAAGTTGTCATGAGTCCTTGTTGGACTCGATTAATCATTGCATTATCTTGATCCTGAGTTGAACTATGAAGATTTATTACAGCTGCTGTACCAGATGCACTCAGTACACAGACGTCGTCACTAAAAATCAGTATCATTGCATATTATTATTTTTGTTTAAATATTATCAAAACTTTAATTTCTATTCTTACCATATACTGGTTTCTTCCTTATAACCGATCACTACATTGCAAGCTAACGCTCGTGCATGGGATCGTACTTCCATTCTTATTTCGGTCCACCATGAATCACGACCTTCGGGTTCTTCTAAATTGCTTATCCTCTCTAACAACTTCACCGATCTTGCACTTACTAAGCCAGCTTTAATAAAATAAACACAAAGATTACAACGTGATAATTTATTCGTTGGCAAACGGTAGATCATGTCTTACCTATATGCAATATAAAGCCAGAAGGATACTGCTGCATGGTGATGAATGGATATTCGAGCATCTCCAGTGCATCTTGGTTCATAGTCCTTACAACTGCAGTAGATGGTCTCAAGTATCCTCCCATTGATCGATCGCTTCCTGTTAATGAATTACCTAGAGTACATTGGATGGATTAATTTTTGTATACGATATATGTGAATACATTAGTTTTCCGCAGACAGCGAAATATCTGGCATAAACTCAATATACGCTTTGGAAATACTCCTTCGATTTCTGTATATTTAATTATGCAATAGCTCAGAAACTCTAAGACGTGGCTAATGAGAAAATTTAAATATATATTTTATATTACTATTGACTATACGGTATACTTTGGCATTAGATGAGACATTTGATATAATAAATATTCCTCGACATCTGCGGAATTATACAAAAATTATATTTAACACGTATCGTTTAAATTAACATGCCCATGACGATGTACATTTATAATTCACTTGTTGTATATTCGTATCATTTCAATAATATAAATCACGTTCATATTGCTACTTATAGCATACTCAAATACTTTTGGTAATGAAATATGAGAATGGGAAATATTATATGCAATAGCAAGTTGTTAGTATATTACACGCGAGGTAAAACAAGAATACGCAATCATATGATTAATCGAAAGTAATAATACCAAGAACATTCATTATAAAATTTATGAAAGAAATATTGACGGTATGTGAACGAACAACCGAATTCTATATAAAGGAATGCTTATAAAAATGTAAAGCAATGTTTCTATGCATCTAACATATTCAGTTTACAATTGATTTCAGATATGAAACGGATCATGCAATATATCCATGTAATTCTTGTTGCAACTACATGAATATAATTAGGCTGCTGGAATGTTACTTTCCTACTAGTTTATTACCGTCGTCGAGCACACTGAATAAATTGATTATAAGTGTTAGAAATTGAATATTGTATAATAATGATGAATATAACATTCAGTTTTTTGGTTTGTAACGCTTATCATGATTTATGACAAAGATGTGACACCAATCAAATGGTGGAGGAGTTAGGTGATGATGATGATGACGACGACGACGAAACAGAACATCGAACATCAGCATTTTCCTGTCAGTACTCACGTTTACGAAAGAATTTATAAAATCCTGGCAGGAGAAACAATGCAAATGGAACAGAAAAAAGAAACATAATTTCCATAAAAATTAAATGAAAATTATAAATTACAAAGATGACATCCCGTGTATATTCAATGCCCTTATTTTCTCCATGAGTGTACAATACATAAGCCTCTCCATATATATATAAACTGGCAGTATTTACCAGAAAATATTCATTGCCCAGAGTCTGTAATTTTTCAGATCGAATAGCAGCTCTAATAAACAAAATAAGATAATGAGTTATAGTTTTTAGTTTTGTAGCCCAGTTATTAAATTTGTAGCACGATGATATTATTGGAAGATATATATTGAATTATTTTTAAAATTGGAAGAATTTACATGATAGACCAATGTCAATGATTCGTTGGAAATGTTGAATGCCATTGAGTATTAAAAATGTATGTTGCTATAGTCATGCAAATGTTCAGGCTGGATATGAGCAACCTTTGAAGATCAAATACAAAAATAAAATGATTAAAAATATTGCGAATTCCACGAAAACGTGTAATAATCCTCAAATTCTATTTATCTATAAAAGGGATAAACTTTATAATGTTTTAATAAGTAATATATATGAGATACTAAACTATTACTCATAACACTAATTAAAATACATGTGCAATTATTGGTAATAACGGTGCAATCTTCTAATATATTTCTACGAATTCAACAGAAGCGGTACACCTAAAATTGGTAAATCAGTGTAAATACATAATGTAAAATACTATATTGCACAATATAAGAATAATGCTGACACCTTTAAGTACGATGAAATTGTAATTTGATAACAATAAGTAATACGTACTACAAGAGAATATGAAATGTATCAAAAACAATAAAAAAAAAGGAAAACAATTAGTATGTGTTCAATTACTGGTTTGTTCTTTATGCTAAACTAATAAAATAGTTGATTTGAACACGAAATGCTTACCTTTCGGTGTGATGCTGAGATCCGAGTCGCTAGATCTTCTATGCATTGGAACTGCCATGTTCGTCTTGGTAGCCGGTGAATTTGACAGCTTTGTGACCACCGTGGATGGAATAGCTGGCAGCGGATTAGCCGGACTCGAGGAAACCTCATCTGGCTGTCTGGGAAACGGAGGCAAGCAGGGCACACACAAATTGTCAGTATGATTAGCAGCGTTAGTGGTTTTAGTTATTTCATTAGCATCTCCTCGCACTTCTCTTAAACTATACGCACTTTGACTTTTATACACAGCCATTTCATGTTTCTTTGGCTCAAGTAAAGACACACCGTTAGTATTTTGCGATTCTAAATCGCACAATTCTAAATTAACATTATTGTTATAAGGGATATCTTTTTTTGCTGCAAGAACCTGGGCAGCATTTTCGTGCGCCTCGTTATTGTCTTCTAAAGCATTTTTTGAAGACATATTATCCTTTAAGTGAGATGTATGAAAATCGTTATACATTTTTTTAATGGAGCTTCCATTATCTTCGGATACATTGTGATTGATCGATTTATTACAGTCGCGTTCTACTGCAACGATAGACTCTATAGGGTGAGGAGAATCGTTAATGAAAGCAGAGACATGCTTACTTGATGAAATATTAGCTGGGGCAGCTAGAGCAGGACAAGTAGTATTGGAATAGGATTGTGAAGTGCTGATATGGCTGTGGGAAGTTTTATCAGGTGATTTTGATTTTGATCTTCTTCTGTGAGATCTTGTCTTATGAATCGATTCCGGAGAAGGCGGTATGTTCAGTTTCTCTCGTCTCTTCCTTCTACTTCTTATTGAATCTTTCTTTTCGTGGTGAGAAGGTTGTACCAGCATTTTGGTATCAATAGTTCTTATGAGATCAAGCATACAGTGACGCCTAAATTTTTGTCTCAAGATTTCAGTAACTCTTGGATCATTCAATGGACTTTGCACTGATTTTGGTAGCGAAGCATTGAATATTGGTGGTGTAGTTATTTCTGTGTACGCACTCTTCATATGAATATCTGTAACTGGTACTTGTAAATGACAATTGATTGTTTCTACCGAAGGTATTACGATGTGTGGTGTTGACTTTGTTGATGTAGACGTAACTGGTGGGGTTGATACAATTTTTCCAGGGTTGTCTCTGTTTGCCACTGGCAATATTGGTTTCTCTTTTTCTCTCGATGGTCCTTTATAGATTACTGTATCTGTTCGTTCCACCCTCTTTGGAGATTTTTCCTTGCGACCATATATCTCAAGATTTTTATTATCATCAACAGCGAGAGATGTAGGAGGTACCAAAAGTAATGGAGTCGGTGGAGTTTCAGATCTGACTGAATGATTGTCATCATTCATAGAATCTACAATATTACTGATTCCACTTTCTTCATCATTTAATTCAGATGACAAGACAGTTGCATTCTTGTATTCTTTATCTTTAGCAGAAGCTACGTCGACGATGGGCGTAGAACTGCCGGACGGTTCTGAGTAACTCGCGGATTTATTAAATTGTGGATCTGAGTGCACCACAGTCTTGTCTTCCTCGTCAGCCTCCGATGATTCAAATTCAGATTTAGAACTAGATATGGATGAAGATTTAAAACTATTGATCTCTTGTTCATTTAAACTTATAGATCGTTGAAAGTTTGTCGACGAATATGAATTTCTTTCTGGGAAAAATACGTGATTTTCAGCATTACATTCCGTCGGTGTACTCATTGCTACTGGTACAGAATCATCAAGAACATGAATGGATTCTTGTGCCTCGAAGATTTCAGTTTTCTCTCCAAATGTATTCGAAGATGATAAAAGAGTATTGCTGTTTAAATTAGATGTGGCATTTATTGAAAATTCTTTTTGTGCCAATAAAATAGCTGAAGCTACATTTGTTTCTTCAATCGTATTGATGACATTATCCTTATTTTCTGTAATAAACGAACCAGATTCTTCTATATTTTTATGCAAAAGCAATTCTGACTCTTCAAGATTATGAATACCATGATAAACTATGTCAGAATCAACACTAGATGAAGTTACATCGGTCGACGTGCCGGCACTTACTTCGGAAGAGAATTTACTTTCAGTTGAAGCCTCGTTATTGACATCTTCAAAATCCTTTTGATCACGATACAGTGGATAGTCAGATATTACTGTAGAAGTGGTTCCTGTTAGAGCGACTGAATGCTTTTGAAAATTCAATCCATATTTTTCCATAATCGGTGAACCTGGGTCGATCACCGACGAAGAATCATCAAGAATATTATAATTAGTGCTCGATTCTGAAGGTTCATCATCTGAAGTAGACGTATCCGTTTCAGATGAAGAAATCATTGGTATCAAATGACCGTCATCATACTTCAAATCTGGTTTTGAATCGACTACATGAATTCTACTATCAAGAATAAGCTTGCTGTCATGTTGTTGAATAGATTCTGCACCTCTTTCATGCTCATCAGCATTCTCAGAAATTGTTCGGTGTTTTTTCTGTGATTCAAATAACTCCCCAGGGTCTAATACGAAATTGACAGGCGACGGTGTCGGCGTTTCACGATCCTCCCTGACGCTATCCAAGGGAAGCCCGCTGTGAATTGATCGAATGAGTAAAGAAGCTATTCCTTCGCCAGTGCTTCTTTTATGCGTCAATTTTTTCTTCTTGCCAGATGGGTGCAAATCGATGATAGAAGATTTGGCAGAATCGGAACCTCCGATGGACCATGTACTGGAATAGGTGCTATCCAAGTCACTTTCTTCATCAAATGAATCTGATATCTTTACTTTGATTTGTGTCATTTTCTTCGATAGGACGTTCTGTGGTAAGTAACGTAAGTTCTTGAGTCCCCTAGAAAATCTATTTCCTGTAGGCTCTCCTCTCATATCTTCTAAAGCCAACATAGACCTTACCGAAGTATCATCGATTACATCATCAGACAATGATAAAGTTGATCCATTAGACCTCTCCTTCTTTGAATAAAATATATTTGATTGCAAAGACATTTGTCTCGTTTTATCCTTATTCAAACCGGGTGATCTGTACTGCGATACTCTCATAATGTGTCGCGAATGCTTTGGAAGTAATTTGCCGTATCCAGGAAATTGACTACTGACTTGGGTATCGGCTAGATTTATTGAACTTGACACCGGACTGTGACTTGGAGAGGATGAAATCAAAGGCACGCTATCATCAGATTCTAAACTTTCTAATTCAGCTTTAGTCGGTAAACCGAGCAGTGTAAGTCTACACAAACGCATGCAGGTAGGACAGACAAAAAGATTCAGGTTAATAACCAGATTGTCCGATATTGTGGAATGTTGGATATGCACAAAAGATATTTACAAGTTATAATTTACTTCTATATGTATAACGTGGAGTAATTATCATTTAAACAATGAAAATTGTCTTATAGCTGAATGAATATCTTCTGCCATGAATAATCTACTATCTTACATCTGAATAATTCATGTGTACTAAATACTTTTATATAAGAATACTTACTCTTCCACAGTATCATTTGGCATGTTTGAAATGTCGTGTAGCTTCACAAGAGTTACCGCAGTACCAATTCCTCTGACTACAATTCCTGACTCGCCTTCCAAATCAAAATTTTGCAAGTATCTATTACAATTAAAATAATTAATACTGAGAAGTTATATTTTTTTCTCAATTAACTTACCCAATGACAGCATTACCACCAAGATCTAATGCCTTTAGCCCTATTTTCCTCTGAACTTCGCCACTAAGTTTAAAAAATAAAGTTTGTCTTGCTTCATTGGATGCTCTTGGAGTTCTTATTTTGTCAATCCACTTATATTCAGGATCATCACTCACTATAAGTTCTTCGACAAAGCCATGAATAACTTGTGCGTGATAACCATATGGTATATTTGGAGCTAAAATGCGATGTAAAAATATTTGCATAAATCACTGTTTATATTCTTCAATTAGATTTCTATTGTGCACACAGCAAAATTTGGAATTGGTTCATAATATTAATAAATATTTTCACTTACAGCAAAAGAATTGTACGCCACAGGAAGATTGTCTAAATTTATTAAAATCTGAGAAGAGCTCAACCTTGACTATAATATTTACTTCGCCGCGAATGCCATGCATTGTATCGTAAACAGGTATCCATCCTGTCATAACAGATCCTGCAAAGACAATCAAAATAAATTTTTGTAGTT
This sequence comes from Trachelus iudaicus, assembly GCA_030142595.1. Lineage (NCBI taxonomy): Eukaryota > Metazoa > Arthropoda > Insecta > Hymenoptera > Cephidae > Trachelus > Trachelus iudaicus. The sequence goes on along the minus strand of JARQTH010000282.1, from coordinate 1,885,601 downwards.
GTAAATAATTATATACGATTTTATATAAAACGTTAGGAATCGCATACCTCCTTGGGAACCAATGCTAGAATTCATAGTGGCTTCCAATGTCCAAATGTTTTTCACAGGAGGAGGTACACCAGGTAATAACAAAGGATTCAAATCTAAATAAACTTTTCCTATTGCATCATTGGCTGAGTAAGTATCATGATCCATCAGCCTAATTTGTAATGGTTCATCTTGTAACTCTGCATCATCAACTTCAAATCTATACCACTCTGAATTCCATTGAGGATTCAAAGACTTGCGACAAACATCAGTTTTATATGTGGTATTGCCAAATTTGATCTCTACATATGCATCAGTTGTGTCTCCTGATCGGTCCATTACAGGCAGGTTGCGTCCTGCCAGTATCCTCACCTTTATTTTGCCTGGCATTATATTGGTTGCTCATTCAAATTTTCATCTGAAAACTATACATGATTTAACTCTTATTATCATATTTTTTCTAACTTAACAGTTAACATTGAATCCATTTTAATAATGTTCCAATAGTTATAGGCAAATAGTAAACAATCAGAATTAAATAAAATCCGCATATTATGACTGAAAAACATTTTTAATATCTTATACGTAACAGAACGCCCCAAACTATACAATTAACAATCTCAATCATTCATGATTATTTGGTACAAACCTACCAAAACATACCTGTAATGACAGTTCTTTAAAAAAAATTGACTCCAAGAGATAAGGAAGCACTTTTAAATTCCCAATGACACTGTCTACAAAAATATATTGTTGAAAACAACGATAGCAAAACAAATGTATGAGACTATTATACGAACATAAAGGAAAGACCATGATAGTTGCGCAGAGTAAGCCACAGCAGAATAACGTGCACAGTAGGTTAAGTCCTTATCCAAAAAGCAATATTCCCGGCTACGTAATCTCAAAAATAGATAAATTCACTAAAGGTAAAATATAAGTATGTATCGATGTTTCATGGACGTAATAAGAACTTGGCTCGAATGCTCATGCCAAATAGGTAGTTGGCTTATTGTTAGCCCAAAGTGATGCTACATCATACAGAAAACTTTGTTTTCATGGTTCCACTATAGACAACTGGTTAAGTGGATGCTGATGATGAACATGTATTCTAAGAGAGCATTAACGAAATGGGCTAATATAAACACATTTTTCAAAATGAATTAAATGTGAATGACTGCCGAACCAAACACAAAAATAGCTATCGATTCAAATCAGGTATATTCGAGTCTCGATAACCGACTGTTAGAGTACATCGCAAGTCGATTATAATCGACGTATGCATTTTCTCACAAAGTGGAATTCTCACTTATCTAAATTGTTGAAATACCTGTCACGATGGAGAAAAATGCTGAAGGTAGTAGCAATATTGTTCAAAGGATACAGATTTGGTTTTTAGGCATTTTTTCAATAATAGCATTATATATTTGAAGACTAATTAAAAACGAATGAATTGTACTAATTTCGTAATTTGTAATAAATGACATTTTAACTACAACTTTGTATTAGTTGTTTCCACCTATTGACATTAGGTTTGTTAACAACAGATTTAAATTTAGTGTTATAAATATATTTACTTATGACTTTAATGTAAATATTTAGTAAATTATTTTTAGAATGTTTTTTTTAAATAAAACATGGCAGTGTATATTCTATATTACAGATGAAGCAGTTTCTACTCAGAACATGCTGTCGAGTACTCATGATCCTGGATGGAATGATCCTCCTAAGTGGGCATTATCTCTGACACAGAATTCATGCAGTACTCCAGTGAAAAGGACATTAAATAAGAGAGTTGCATTTCCTTTAAATTCAGCTCCACCTATATCTAATTATGATTGCAATCAACCTTTACCTCCCCCTCCTGCTAATATGCCTCCTCCTCCTCAATCGATAGCTTTAACAACAGCACCACATCAACCATTATTAGCTCCATCTGAAATACCTTTCACGATCAATAATACCAGTGCAAAATTAAATAAAGAGGAAATATTGTCAGAGACATTAGCAAACTTTGAGACTGTGATCAATGAGCACAAAGAGTTTGTTGAAAAAGCTGAAGATTTTAAAAAGAGACTGGATGCTATGACATCTCTTTGGCTGGAAAATGGACTAAATGAATGTATCCATAAAAAGGTTTTAGATTTGTCAGAAGGTTAGTTTCAATAAAAATATTACATAAATTATTTAGTTTATCATATTTTTCTTTTTCAGCATTAAAGAATAAAGATCCTGAAACGGCAGATAAGCTTCATATTTCACTGATGATGGAATATCCTGCACTTTGCAGAGTTTGGATACCATGCATTAGACATATCATTCAAGAACTTAAAGGAAAGTATATACAATCAACTGTCCAAGAGGAAGTTAAATGTCAATACTTTCAGCCAATGTTGACTAGTAATAATTCAGAGTGACCTTTATTAGTTTAGAATAAAAATCATAGGTACATTGAGAGATAGTGATTAAATCCTTTGCTTACGATATTGAGCCACGCTGGTAATAGGTCGATTGGGTCAAAGCGATAATAAATATTTTTTGTTTACTGATGAATCGTTCATAATTATTTATCAAAAAACTTACAAAATTAAACCAACTGTATCTTACACATGTATTTGCATGTTATAAGGCGCGCGAGCTATTGGAAAATACATCGTAAGCGAATGGGTTAACACTAACATAATATAATTTAATGGAAGTACAGAGGATAAACTTCTCAAACTTACCACTTGCTAAACCACAGAATATGTTTAATTACATAGATATATGTAATTAATTCTTATAAATGAGCATACCAATTTTTTCATAGATAATGCGTATAAAAAAGAATAGATACTATTCATTTATTTTATTAGGATAAGATTTTTTAAGTAAGTGGTACCACCAATAAATAACTATATACTTTCAACCTAAAGGATAAGGGATTAAGAATTGCAATAGTGGTATAGATTGTTAGAATGTTTGATTACATCCAATAATTGTATAGTATATTCAGATTGCAACATGTATTAAACAATAAAAGGCAGTTTACAGTAATTATTTTTGATGTATTTAACAAATACAAATATTTGACATTTTTGGTGTTAAATTATTTCAATGATATTTTATCAATATATGATTGCAATAAACAAAACAGTAAATACAGTGTATCCAATGTTTTCCTTGTAATCCTATTTCTATCACAAAGTTCTAGTTAAGCCTTTGCATTATCCAGAAAATATACTATCGATTCGACTTCTAGGGTCTTTTACTTCTTTTTGTTCATAAATATACATTTATTAGTCATGCAGACATAATATGTATTCAGGAAGAAGCAACAGTTTTTGATTATGGTAAACTCTGTAAAAAAACTGATTTATAATATGACTGTTTAATTGGTAAACTCAACATATTATTGAATATTACAAATTTATTTATTTAATTCATAGGTGAAACAAAAATGGAGTGCTTAATTACTATTACGATTGATGAAATTTCATAACAAATACAAGAGTACAAGAATATCCCTTATTGAGGAAGTTTCACTTACACTTATTTGGCAACAGCAAATCCTACACGATTATTTCCTATGTCAAATTCAGTGTAAAAGCGACCAATGAATACATCTCCCAAGATCCATAGCGGTCCATTTGGTGGTGGAATATCAATACCCATGAATCCGCTTAAGCAAATAGTTTTGCCAAATTGTTTAATCTATGAAAAATTAATAAAAATTACCTCTCTTCATATAAAGTATGTAGTACCTTAAACATACTGTACTATCAATATATATTTATACTATCCATCTATGCATTGTATTTTTTAAGTATTTTTACATAATATTTTACAACATAAAATTACAATATTAGACATTCAACGCTTGACAAAAACAAGACTGCTCTGGGATTATCACTTGCAATGACCTCAAACGCGTAATAAACAAGTGAAAAGACAAGATAAGGATAACTGATAAATATAATTGCAAAAAAATGTTGAAGTTAACGAATCCAAAATAATAAATAGCATTTCACTTAGTAAGCTTTTCTATTTTATACAGCGGTTAAAAGATAACTCACCTTTAAAACGTAATCTTCACCGGACAAGGTAAAATTGTTTCCACCAAAAATGAAGTCAATATTCGGCAAATTTGAAATAGAATTACAATCAACCTGTAGAAAATAGTTTCTCATCATTATTAGTAGTTTGACATAACAAATATGAAACTATGTATAAATTAGCAAACAGCACTAACACCTTCAGTCAAATTCGATAAGCATGAGGAATTAAATTGCTTAGATTAATTTGCTTTACCATTGCCTCGCCTGCTACGATTGGAGTAGCACCGATTTTTTTATTTAAAGCTTCAATTTCTTCAACGGGTCCCGCAATCAAGGAAGTGCCAGTATCAGCGATGGCCTCACAACCATTTTCACAGAATAATTTCTCGCCAATCTGAATCCTTTGTAAAAATATGAAGTTATTTTCGTCTTTAATATATTTACTTGCATGTTCATATGAAAAGCAAATAAATTACTTGTCCATTTTGAACTGCCAGTAAGCTCTGCGATCAACTGGAACGTATGTAAATGCGCCACTATAATGATCAGGATCCGAACCACCCAAAATCATCTCTCCACCTATTTTTGCTGATGGATCCCTGTAGATAAATTATAGGAGTTAATTCTCTAATTAAAAAATTTGTGCAATTTGGGAGAAAAAAGTTGTCACAGTGTGTGTGTGGTGAAATTGTATTTAAGACATTATATCTTACCTGTTTAGGTAGAAACTGAAAATGGGTTGAGAGATCAGACCTTGTTTAATCATATTGTAGAAAACTGGTGTTACACCATCCACTGAAATTCTAGCATACGCCATGCCCAAAATCCCATCAAACTTTGCTGCTACAAATGCCAAACCAGGTTCACTGATTGCTTCAGCAAACGTTTGATTTACAATATCAACTCCAGCAAGCTAAAATAATTCCATATTGGTCAAAACAATATATAGATAAGTATGAGCAAAGTAGAAATTTACTCTGATAAAATGTCTTACAGTCACAGTATCTGTAGAAAGAAAACCAGACAAGCTACCAGATCCATAATGAATATCAAAGGCAGTACCATTTGCTTGGTACGTAGATGATTTTTTACTGTTGTATTTATTATGAAGTACTGAAAATAAAGCATTGATATTGAAAAGACTATTTTACTATTTGTTATCATCAGCAATATTTTATGAACTTACAACACGCAATATTGGTAATATGGCACTTCTTGGATGGTACCCAAAGATTTGATGAACCAGTGTCAAAAACTACTTTGAATGTTTGTGGAGGAGTGCCAATGGTAATGACACCATAATACTGAGCATCCAAATAGTTTGATAAAGGTTCTGGATTAGGACCACCATATCGAAGCTTGACCTGCTGAAGTTCGGTATCGACTTCTTGCAGCTTCCTTCGAACGGTTTGTGTCTTATACAATGGGGTTCTTGAAAAACAAGCAATAAATTTTCATTAATATATATTAATTTACTCTATATTTTTGATGAGTAACTTGTACCGAATCATGTAAGAATAAAATATAATTAAAGTTATTTTAGGATAATACACTTTGACCTTAATCAATGACCCATAATTGTAGTAATTTACTGTACTATTGCAACTAAGAGGATAAGCAATGTGCAATATAAACAAACTAAAACAATTGTTTGCAGCCAGTCACATCACGCAGAAGGACCATTAAACATTATCTTCCAAAAACTGATGTATTAAAAATTGAGATCCATTTATGCAGTTGTATACCAATCAGTGTATAAGATAATCTGTATGGGCGTAATTCTTCCAGCAACCGGCAAATGTCAGCTTCCTGTTATCATTGACAGATAGTAAGAGAATATATGCGTTGCAGCTATACAAAGGACGTTTTAAAAATATTGAAGAATAAAAAACATACAACAAACCGCACATATGTATGTAAGTGATGTGTTCAATGTTCAAAAAATAAAAAACGGTTTACTATTCGATATAAATAAATAACTAAATAAAAAAGAATTAAATAAAGTAACAGAAATGATTGCTGCCAAAATAAAATTCCTCTTACCTTAATAATTCGGCATTAGTTAATGCCACGATTAAGGCCGTCCAAACAATGATACGCATCATCGCTCGATAATTATCCTTGAAGGAATATTTCGCTTTCTTTATTAAATACTGCCCCAAAAGTTAAGATCTTTTGAGCCAATTGAAACTGATGTGAACTGATCCCAACCGTTCTCTTCTACTCAGGCGTTTCGCATTCAAGAAGTGGATAGGCGTTCTTTTGTTGAATCACTGCCGCGTTCACGTGACTACTTCTGAGTGATTCGCACTGCCATTGGCTAGCACTGGCAAGCACCAGCTAGCACGAAACTTGAACAGATATTTCTTTGACAGTGAATTTATTAGTTGGATTTCTTTCTCAATTGATTTTGCTGAGATTGCTCTTCCTTTATTTTATAAACATGTTATTATCATATGTGGCGTAAATATGTATACAAAATATTGTAACCAAATATCTGATATTACAATGCAAAAATAATTAAAATTATGAATTGTGAAAGCGGTTTTTCTTATACAGACTCTATATCTGCTCCTAAAATAATGTTTTGCCAATTCTGATTACTCCTCCATTAATATCGTATTCTGTATAAAATTCCATAAGAAATGCTCCACCCAAACTCCATTCAAGAGTATTGCCTCCTGGTACAAATGGTGACAAGCATAGGTCAATACTGTGATAATTGTACTGAAAGACAAAACTATGTTTATTTTAAAATTATCAATGGGCATAATATTTAACAGCGAAAAACGTGTTTTATTCCTTTTCCAATTACTATATAGCAAATAATAAAAAAAATAGACTCACATGTTCGACATAATATTTAGAACTTATTTCGAACCATTCTCCATTCATTTGAAATTCCAGATGTGGGAGCTTTGCATATGTTCGACAATCCACCTGAAACCATAAACTTATTAAAACAGTGTATACATTTATTATGTTATACTTTGATTACGCATTACTCGTTATAAATTATACTACCATGTATACTGTATTTCCCTGGAAAGAAAGTTCTTTAGCTCCTATTAAGTCATTTATTCTTCGTATGTCCGACGCTGGTCCAAGAATACTATGACTACTTGAATCTATGGTGGCATTACAGGTATTTGTACAAAACACATGATTCTTTGCTGTAGAGTTGACAATGATTCTAAAATTGAATTGTTAACGTAAATTAATTTCTTAAATATCAATTATTATAATTTATTGTCATAATTAAGTAAAAGAAAGTAATGATTAAAAAAAATAAAATTATACTTACGTATCGATTTTAATGGCCCAGCGAGTTTTGTCAATGACGCGAACTGTAGTGAGATTGCCTTTAAGATGTTTGCGTTCAGTAGAGCCCAATATAAGACGTCCTGCTTTACTTGTTGTTTCATCTCTGTGGAAAATATGTTTCTATCAAATTTTGTAAATATTACTGGCACTCAATGCAAATGATTTTTTGATTACCGATTCATATAAATTGTAAATAATGGTGATGGTATGACCTTTTCTTTTACCATATTGTAAAGAAACGGTATGGATCCAGAAATCTGACTTTGTGCTATAAATCCTAATCCAATAATACCATCAGCTTTATAAAATGAGAATGGCCTCCATGACATGTGAGTCATTTCCACAAAAGTTTGATTGAGTAATTCTAGATGTGGAAGCTAAAAATATAACATGTTTCTTAAATTACGACATAACAGTAATGACAAACATAAATAAGTGATGGTAATGATCAAAACAAGCTGCGACTAAGTAGTCATTAGCTTACATTGATTATAAGAAAACAAATTTTTACTTAACACACATGAAAGTTATCCATAGAAGTAAAACCCTTGAGAGAAAAATTAGCATTTGTTATTTCAAACGGAGATCCTTGTTCTTGATATGTAGAAGATTTTGAACTATCATATCTTGTATGAAGTTCTGAAACCATAAAGTTTAATTTTGATATATTCTAAAAATTGAAAAACTAAGTTGGAAATTAAAAATATAAAATTTGAACTAAAAGTTGTACCAAAAAAGTTACAAGAAAAGACTGATTCAATCATTCTACAATTTACATTAATAATTAATATTAGGCTTACGACAAGATATTTCCAAAATCCCACATCGTGCAGATGGTACCCAAGAATCAGCCCATGATGTATCAAAAGACATTTTAAATTCCTTTGCTGGTTGTCCTATTTTTATAGTACCATAATATTCAAACTGCAATATAATAATATGCATACTAATTCATACATAGCTGTTATATTGCTCAATCACATACATATTTGTACCCTCTTGTCACATTTTCATAATAACTAAAAACTTTTAGTCATATAGAAAGTATAATAACAACTTACATCCATAAATTTAGTTAACACAATGCTATCATTTTTCCAGGGATTAGGCGGTTTCGGTTTTCCTTGGCTGACAGATTTAGGGCCGCCCTTATAAATATTAAAGCTTAAAGGAAATTACGTAATGATTATATAGTTGAACAATAGCTGAGACTATATCTCCTACATTAATATTTCACAAATTTACATTATTTATCAATTAAAAAAAATGAAAACAATGAAGAATCATAAGAATACACTTACTGGATATTTGCTGATACGTATAACAGACTTTGTAGTAAAAGTGCATAGAATATAATAATATTCGTGTTCCGAATCATCTTTAACAATGATCCTAATACCGCAATATAGCTGTAAATTCGTAAACTTTATCTTCACTTGCCCAATGAATTGTATTAATAAATACGATAATTATTCAAAGAGTTGAAGAACCACTCGCCAAGGGCTTCCACGGCTAAATGATTCACCCTTTACATACAATATGCGCATATAAATTCCCCGGCAGAATGAATGTTCAACAAAAGATTTCACTGTGACTCAGAATTGTCATACCCCCTTTGGCCCGTTTTCTTAACGCAATTCGATGCATAATATCCGTTTTTCTTTAAAATATGAGAATCTGATTGGCTAATAACACAGTTAAATCGAGTTGAAGTAATAACCAATGGTGATGGAATTAGGGATTTACGTACAGTTTAACCAACACATTTCTTCTGACCTTAACAGGATGTACTATCATTTGATATTTATATCTGACAAGTCTTAATTATCATAAGTAAATCTAAAGTTGTACGTATAGAAAATTAATACAATTTACTGCTGATTCAAATAATTTGATAAACATTGTTAATACTTCATCGAACACAGTAAAAAATGATGAAAACACAGCATTAGTTTAAGCAGGAATACAGGGGATTCCCCTCGTTTCATGTACATACAGGATGCGTATAACTGCTTTTATCGCACGAGTCATTACTAATCACGAATGATCATAATAATATTTAAATGAATAATAATAAGAGTACAATGCTTAATAAAATGTTTTCAGTTAAGGCGTGCAAGTTTTATTGCCGTACTACAGAATCAGTTTTATTTTGTTTCAAGTAGCGAACACATTGAAGTACACAAATATATATTATCCTGTACATGTACATCCTTTGTTAATAGGTAAATAATATTTACTTCCTAAACGCCTTTATATTACGTAATCGTTTCATTCTACTGTTAGAGACCCCATTAATTTTGTACGATAAGTCCTTGCGCTAATTCGTCGATGAACGTGATTGTACAAGGGGTATTGGAGAATTTTGAATGTATACACGATCAAGAAAAATGGCAGTATTTGATGCAATTTTATTAGTCACAGGATACCGTCAAATTTTGGGTCAAATCCGTCATAAGATGACGATGACAAAATTACTTCGACTAAGCTACTTTCTCAATTTGAATAAACATTTCTATCTCACACATATATATTCTACGCTTTAAAGTTATCTGTGTCGTACCATCGACGTTAGGTACGCATCTCTTCCTTTTTTGTTTTGATATTGTACTGAATGTAAATGCAACCCTCGCACCTTGGTGATAGAAATAATAAAAAGATATGTCACCAAAACAAAATAGAAGTAAACTATTTTAATCATATAATCAAAATACTGAGATTGCTTTTGATGGATACCATGAAAGCTGCACATTGCACGCGCTTTTTAGCTTGTCCCGATAGATTTCACCAAACGAAAGAATCTACAATATTAAAACGACGAATTAAAAACCATCGAATTAAGTATTTTTGGCCCAGATATATTTGAAGTTTTCTTATAACTGTCGTGGTACATATTTCGTTGGACAAATAGATATCGCCTGATTCCTCAGTAAAAATCAAACGACTGGTTTCCAAAACCTCACAATGGTACTTTTTTTACTTCCATTGGCATTTTATAATATTAATAAAAAGTATTTTTCAAGAAAACCAGATCTTACACGAACATTGTACACATATAATCATATCGGCAAAACAATACTCACAGGGTCAACGTCGTATAAATAGAAGAGTATGCCTTAAACAGTTGTCATAGTGAGTAGTCACCTGGTATGGCCAAATCGTGTCGCAGGAATGTATTTTACCTCAGAAAAATAAGTTCTCTTTTGTCTGTGATATCGTGTTAAAATCATCTATCGTCAAATATATCCGTACCTCAGAGGAGTTGTACAGTGGCGCCTGCAGGTCTCCCGAGGTGAGAAAAAAAAGTCACTTCTATTTTCCTAGGCAGTAATCAGTACGCCGCTTTTGGTTCCTCTGTCTCTCCGAGTTAAAAATACCATATTTCTAATATTACTCGTATTAACCTTAATTTAAAGATATAACAGTAGGTAGGTGTTTATGTGTGTGTTGTGTGCCACTTGTATCTCCGTTTCTGTAATTCTATCATTTCTTTGTGTGTCCGTCACTATTACACCGCGTTAATTTATTTCTATATAAGTATTGTGTAATCCGTAGGTATTTGTCGTTATGCGATAACGGGGATGGAAAGGAGCGAATTAGTTTTTATGATGACGCTATTGTACGCAGGTGCAATGTTAATGATAGAGTAGCACCCTCGCTAGAGGCTGTCACACGCGAGTTGTAACGAACATACACACGCTCACTCTCAACACGAAAAACGCAATAGTAAACAATATCAGAGTTTTGCCATCGACACTCGTTCTTACTGACGGCGCACACAGTTGATTATGTTGTGTTCTGTCTTTACGCTCAGATGGTAAAACCGTATTTAAAAGATTGGGATTTTATGAAGAATAGCGAAGATGGAAAAGTATTAGGCCGCGGCTTCGGCGTCACCGTTGCTCTCAGCTTCAGCAGGTTTCTCCTCGAGTTTCGCTTTCTTTTCCGGACTTGCACCATCTGCAGGTGCACCGTCAGCCGCATCAGCTCCTGCCGTTGATTTCCTCTTTATGCAACAGGCATCAGCAGGGGCATCTGAAATATGCGTAAATCTTTATAGAGTTTGGCCCAGTAAAATATATATTTTTTTATTATTACTTATATAAAAGGAATCCTGTGATGGATACAATATTCTGTATATACCTGTGGAGTCACCGTTTTCGGTGGATTCTGCCTCCTTTTCGTCGGATTCTTTCTCTTCGCTGGAGCCATTCTCTTTGGCTTCCTTTGCATCTCCATTCTCCGATGCCTTGGAGTCCTCGTCGACCTCCTCAACGACTTTCTTCTCCTCCTCGACTACTTTCTTCTCGGGAGAAGCAGCGATCTTGGTTTCCCTGATAATGAAAAAAAAAAAATTAGTTTAATTAATGAAGGTATATTTAAATCATCAAGTATATGATCGTATAGCAACGTTATTATAAAATTCCAGTTAAGTATTTCCAGGTTCAGATAAATCCCTTGAAACAATCTAGATACATGGGAATTATAATAATGCGTTAGTGGCATTCCACGAATTCATATATGTTAATCTAATAAGTTTTGGAGTAGTAACAGCGGCATTGATCAAATAAACTACATTTTAAAGTTTCCGAAAATATTAAATGACTCATAAGTAATTATTCTAATTACAAGAAATAATAATTTAAAGCTAGCTCCACTTGCGTTTTGTGTAAAATAAAAATTGTAACATACTTAGTAACTAAACGAATCATGGCGGCTAGACAGGAATATTCAGCGGCGGCACGTGCAACAAAGACGTCAGTTCCGCGCGCGCCTCCAAGAAAAGGATGGTGGACGGAAATTTACCGGACGGAGAACCGTGTGTCGACTGCTGAGCAACCAAAACGGTTGATACTATAACTGAATTCTAAGAACAGCAAGTCTCTGTTTCGACACCCGAAGCCAAGCGTACCGCGCAACTCGGAAGAAGAGACTATCTTTACGACCCGAGTTCCATATTAAATTAGCCTTTTTAGTACAATTCTCCTAACTACATAGATTGTAGTATGGAACTTATTTTTTTAAAACCTTTTGTTGTGTAAAACAGCAAACCGGAGGGATACTGCGGTTAAACGTTATAACAATAGTAGAAGTGCTGTAATTCCCAGAGATAAATAATATCAGTGCAATGATAAAATGGGTAATAAAAAAACGAAACGGAATAAAAAATTTCTGCGGCCTAAATCAACCATTGACCGAGTAAAATAGCTATCATTTAGATTGAGAGAATCCTTGGGTTATACTACCAAGAAGATAATCGATACCAACATTATTAGATACGTCCCTGGACATAGAAAACGTTTTATATATGTCGACGCTACTTTTACATATCAAAAATATTTCCTGAAAAATGTACTACGAACGCTGCCTTATACACAATTATTCTTTAATCTTAGATATTGTAACAGACAATGAAAGGTAAAGTTTATACTAGGTAGCATACAGAGATCCAGTATATTTTAAATGGTAAAACGAAAGATATAATCTTTGCTCTTCATCGAGAATGCATACAACGATATAACCGGCGTAGACCTGCTAGATTTCCCCAAGAGAGTCGGCTATTCCACAAGGAATACGCGTACGCTATGTACAGGTGGGTACACAAAGCTCGAGAATAACGCGAATATAACAGAAAGAAATAGAGATAGGACGCCCGCAGTGGCGACACACCATGGCGGCGGTATGAACTGGAACTCCCCCACCATGAATCCCCTTTCCAGCGCGGCAAATCGTTGGTTCTCACGGACCAAAATATACATTGAAGCAGTCAGCATCATATACAATGATTTAGTGTGAATTTAGCGACATAAAAGATCATTTGCTTTTCTTTAATTATTGTATCATTTTTCATGACGATATACTGAACCTTTATTTTCTTGTAAATACATTGTAGTTTACACACATTAGGTTTGCTACTCTCTAATCGGTAAGGGAGAGCAGATCGATATGCCGGCCGTTCTCTTTTGGAGACGACGCGCGTACAGTCCGTGGCAAAAGATCTGACAAACTTCTGATACGTGTTAAACTATAGGAGATGAATTGTGCCGGGATGACTAACATTAGACTCTTCTCGTTTTTAGGTTGAATGATGAGTCAATACAAGATGGAAAGTCCGAGTGTGGATTGTTTCGAATAAAACTGGCATGAAACAATGGCGCCAAACCAAAGGGCAACGTAACGGTTTCTTTTACACTTTTATGAATAACGATACGATCTCTCTTATTTTACGAAACTCACAGAAGCAAATCTGTATGTAGTTTGTTATTGCTATGAGACTAACGTAACGTGTTAAAAAATATTGTAGTTAATGCATCAACTGTGAGCAGGATTCTCCCGCGTTCTATGGGCTTAAACTTTTGTTATGGTAGGTAGAAGTGCTCGGTTTCAATAAAAAATTTTTCATATAAACCATTTTAGAAAGCCGCACACGGCTACACCATTTCGTCGTACGAAAGCAATCCTTCGAGAAATATGGAAGAACGTAGATAAATGTAAAGCAGGGCTGCGCGTACATGATTGGCGTTCTTCCCCTCCTCAGCATTAGTAAGAAAGCGTCGAAAGAGCCACGTAAAAATCGTTAAAACGCTTAAAGCATTATCAAAAGCATCGTCGTCGGAAACTAAATTTATATAATTGATCATCAGAAGGTAAATATTTTATATAAAATTAAAAGAAAGAATAACCGCCGTACACGATAATATCAACGGCCAAATGGAAAATACCGCGCAGGGGCGGCGTGGTTCCCCCTCTTTAGGGCACTTATTCGTGTAACACAAAAAAAAGTCTCAGAAAACGAACAATTTTTCCAGTAAAAACAACACATAGGCACGTGGGTGATTAAGAATAAGTGAAAACGTAATGATTGCTGAAATAAAGTAAGAAATTACAAAAGGACGCGGCGTTACCCTACCCGCTCGGCGTGCTTCGTGCCTCGATTACTTTGAGAGATTGAAAACGCCTGATTTTCTATAATTAAATTGCAATATAATCACACGAGGACTACTCACTTGGTATCGACTTCGGTATCGGCCATGGTGATCGGTTAATTAAAGTATGCGAAACACTCTTTTGAAGAATACACTTAAAAATACTGCGTCCTCTGCACACGTTTAACCACACTGAGAATCCGGGTAACACTACTGCCGCGTACTGACGCGCAAATGGCAGAGAGACTCGCTCACTGATTCGCCTGAGTCCCTTGGCTTGGCCCGGCCGGCAGGCCGGCGGCCTTCAAACGGCTTCCTTTCCCGCTCGTTTGTAGATGGCGCAAAAATCAATTTCTTATCTGGGCCTACTAGACAGTAGGCCTGTAAACAGCGCGATGAAAAAACACGATAAATAATTTTCAAAGGAAACAATTTGAATTTATAATAGGAACTATGAAACTTAGATACAAGTTTATTTATGTTTTCTTATGTATCAATAAAAAATTGTATAATCACAACGAGAGAATATATTTATTGTTATCACGTAGTAGCTCTACTGCTGATAGCCAGTGAACGTTTATATTGATTTCTTGTGAACTATCGAACGGTAGATATAATTATTAAAATTGAATATAATAATTATCTATAGAATATCGAAAGTGTATATGAGTAACATCACACTGAATGAAACTTAACGCTAAGTAGATGTATAATAATAAAAACGATGAAGTATGTAAGTTATATATTGCATCACGAAAGTCATCGACCGTTTTGGTCACTGAACGTTCAGGCCTGTTCTTATTGAGGCTTTGAATTCAACCACCTTGTTTTTCCCCCACCAAAAAGATCATCGCCAATCGGAGCGCAGCTTACGGAACGCGTAAAAATAACGTACATTTCCGGTTCTCGCCGCGAATCGTTTAAACAACGAACTTTTTGACATTTACCGTCCTTTGAGCGTACGATTAATAGTATTGGCCATATGATTTAACGATCGTTAACGCACTTGCCTCTTGAGTACTAAGCTCAATCGCTAAGACACTTCCATACGGAAACGGTCTCACGGAAAGTTCTAGAAGTTTCGCGCACGGCCTCATTTCCGGCGTGTATTAAAAGGTGCGCGGGGCTACGAGGTCGCCGTCGTGTTGCCCCATCCACTTCTCCGTCCATGTTACAGGATGCTTCCACGCGTTAAAATAATAAATATCCAGCGTCTTTCCAAGCGTCCAAGCAGGGACATCTTGCCGAAATTTTATGCTGCAAAGTAATTCTACAAGCATTATAAGAAATACAGTCATTGGCATACCAACCTTGTCTTCATCATATTATTCAAGTAACAAGAAATATTATTGAATTATTAATGAGTATCGTCAGATCTTTAACAATATCATATATTATTATTTTATGATTTTCGATAATATGTTTCTCTACTATAACCACACAGCACAAAATATTTATGGAAAATCCAGAGAACGTTCATATGACTTTCAGGGGACTTCTTTAGGGTAGACATTACGAATATTGCTATATTTAAAGATATATTACGATAAAGCTGTGCATCTTTTATAAGTCTATTTCGATTTAAGTATACAGTCACATGATTAAAATTCATTATTTCACGGAAGATGAGACGATGTGAATGTAACTTTAATGAGTACAGTTAGGTTTGTTCCGGTAGACGAACAATAAGGCTGGGATGATAAGACACTGTGCATTTCTTGCCCCTCACTTAAGAACGTGTTATAGTAGATATATATATTTCGAAGAGTTATAAGAGCGTAAAAAAAGTATTTTCGTAGATGAGCATGCGTGGAGGTTCTTGAATACCAACAGAACCTGACTCTGAACTCTTGCTGGGCGCATGCGTCTATATGGTTGGTCATAGATCGATACGGCTATATTCAACAAATCGTGAGGGAAGAGTAACAAATTTATCCTAGATATAATACCACGTGTTCGTGAGAGCTAAAACTTTTACGTTAACAGTATTCGCTAATGATCAATTAGCCCACGTCCAAGACATCCATTAAACAGGAGCATCCCACCAGGAATACAAAGTAATGTTAAATTAATTCGATCGTTAGAAACTTTTTACAACCATATTTTCATTTTCTACATATATTGGGAACAAATATTTTAGTGATTATAACAGTGTTTAAAACACTTCGGTTAGGGTTCTAACAATATTTATTAAATTACTAGCCGACCCGGCAAACGTTGTTTTGCCATATAAATTATTTCTAGTGAATATTTTGGTTGTTAAATAAAAAATA